>OW240923.1:66475568-66609110 GCA_933207985.1 Pelobates cultripes
GCATAAAATTCTATAGCCTTAATGACTGGACAGAGCAGCCTAAGTGGGTAACCTGTCCTAAATTGAGACAGGTAGTAATGATCTAGGTGCTTAGATCAAAATTCTCATCTCATGGTCAGATTGACTGAAAAGTAGTCTATCAGGTAGCCAAAACAAATGGTAGCTCCAAAGATGAAAACAAAGCCACAATGTCACGTCTGCCTAAATGCAAATGTCTAGTAGCCTTGCGCACTTCTATTGCCTGCAAACAGCCAGGTTTGTAATAAAAATAAAAATGCTGACTACTGCCATTGCTGATATAAGGCAGTCCCGTCTAATCCTGTGGAAGAAAGAAGATTCTACTCTCACAGTCTGTGGCGAAAGGTCTGCGGTTGCTAACAGCTAATGTAACGAAATCCAGTTGATGATAAGTCCATAACCCCCACCCTGTGGTCACATAGGTGCTAAAGAGTTAAAAAAGAAAGGGACCTAACGCACGTTTCGGCGCTCCCAAAGCGCCTTTGTCAAAGGTGAGTATGATACTGTTACTAGCTCCGTTTAAATATCCCTCCTATTCTTCCTCCAGCCAATCAAAACAAGGGGCGTGTGCATTCCGTGCGCGCCGAAAAATGCCGACGGTACAGAGCTATCAATCAAACTCAGTCACACCCCGTGGGTGTGAACGGGGGTGGGTGTCTCCGGCCGTATCGTGCTTAACACTAAGCATGTCGGCTGGGAGATCAGACTTCACCTCATTGTACCGGACGTGTGAATTGGATACAGGGCAGCACATCTGCCCAAACGAAAGAGACCCCTCATGGCCAGACTGGCGTCTGGTAGATCAATTGCTTACATAAATATTCATCCATGATACTCAGTGGACGTTATGGGACTCTAATTGGTTAAATACAGTATAACAATTATTGTGAAGTAAATGCTTAGTGCTCATTGGGACATATTTGTATGTATTTATTATATAGTATATAATATATATATGCCTTAGTTGAGCTTCCTGATAGTATAGTTCCTAAAAATAAAACCCAGAGGGCACCCCTATACATTATGAAGGGTTTCTCAATATCCTGAGGGTAAAAAATACGGATGGTGCCCCTGGTCAAAATTGGATGGGGTAATAGGAATGGGCTAGTCCAAGGTGGAGAATATCTAAATAGGTAACATTGTATCAAAAGAACACATAGAGTGAAATACAAATAAAAAAGAAAACTCTAATAATAACATAAAGTAGCTAAATAGCAAAGTGTGATTAGTAGCAAAGTGACACATATCTATTTACAAAAATACAGTTCATCATGTCTCTATGAATGGGGTAAAATTAAAACCCTCATTTAATCCATTAGGGGCTAGTGTGCCTAGCCTGTAAATCCAGTAACATTCCCTCCTTTTGAGGAGCTGGTCTAAATCTCCTCTTCTCTTGCCTAATGCTACCTTTTCGACACCTGCAAACTTAATGCAATTGGGGGTCTCAGGGTGCTGCATTCTGATATGTCTGGCAACCGGTGTATCCCTATTAGAGGTTACGGAGTGAACATGTTCCATAATCCGTTTCTTAAATGGGCGTATGGTTTTGCCTACATATTTGAAACCGCATTTACATGTCAATAGATAGACAATTCCTTTGGTATTGCAGTTAAAAAACTGCCTTATGGTGATCGTATCGGAATTAGAGGAATTAGTAAGAGTTTTAGATCCTTTAGCAATGTACGTACATGCAACACACCGCCCACATTGATATGTGCCGTGTACACTCAACCAGGTGGTTTCTGGTTTTTTAGGGCCAGAAAAATGACTGGGTACAAGTAATTCTTTCATGTTCTTGCCTCTTCTGGCTGTGATGGAGACCTTCGTTGAGATTATATCTTTAAGATGTGGATCTTGCGATAGTAATGGCCAAAAACGGCCAATCACTTTTCTCATTCTCATCCAACCCGCATCGTAGTTGGCTACACATCTAATGAGTTTCTTAGATTCCAAGACAGGTTTATCTTGCAAAAGATCCTCTCTATTGCAGTTCAAGGCTCTCTGAAAGGCCTGTTTTAGACATCTAATCGGATAACCTCGCTGCTTGAATCTCTGTCTTAGTTCAATAGCCTTCTGTTTGAAATCCTCAGTGGATGAGCAGTTCCGTCTTAATCTGAGATATTGCCCCACCGGGATTCCTGTTTTTAGAGGGGTGGGGTGATGACTTTCCCATCTCAGTAGACTGTTTATGGATGTGGATTTTCGGTATAGGGTAGTCTCTATTTCACAGTCCTTCGTTATCCTGAGTGTACAGTCAAGAAAATTGATTTCCTGATCCCCAAATTCCATAGTGAATCTCAGATTAAGATCATTCGTATTGAGTGTTTCTACAAAGGTATTAAAATGGGTTTGGGTACCTGTCCAGATAATAAGGACGTCATCTATGTACCTCTTCCATAGATATATAGAATCAGTAAACCTAGAGTTTTGCTCCGAGAAAACTACCTCTTTTTCCCACCATCCCAGGTGCAGGTTGGCATAGGATGGGGCACAAGACGTCCCCATCGCTGTTCCCTGCACCTGGTGATAGTACTTATTCTGAAAAAGAAAAAAAGAAAAAAAATTGTTTGTCAAGATAAACCTCAATAACTCAAGCACAAAAGCCGTGTGTGTATTGTGTTCGGCACCCCTTTTCCTGAGGAAGTATTCAATATGCTCAAGACCACTTGTGTGTGGTATGGAGGAGTATAAGGCTTCTACATCCAGACTACAGAGTACTGATCCCAAAGGTACCTTAAGTGATGTTACACATTTCAAAGTATCCTTGGTATCCTTCAGATATGAAGGCAAGCTTTCTACAAATGGACGTAAAATTCTGTCCACATAGATGCTCCCTTTACTGGTGAAATTCTTTGTACCCGATACAATTGGTCTCGCTGTCAGGTTAGTTTGTTTCTTGTGTATTTTGGGGAGGCAATAAAATGTAGAGATTGTTGGGTTTTTGATAAAGATGCTTGCATATTCGTCTTTTGATAGTACCCCCCGATCAAAGGCTTGATCGAGCAGGATCTTATACTCTTTTTGATATTTCTGGGAAGGATCTATAGTTAGTACTTTATAGGTGTTTGAATCAAATAGGATAGCCTCCACCATCTGTACATAGTGTTGACTATTTAAAAGGACGATGTTGCCACCCTTATCGGCGGGCTTGATGATAATATTCTCGTTGTCCCTAAGTTCACACAATGCCCTCCATTCTTTCTTTGGCACGTTCTCCCTCGGTTTAACTGTCAGCATATCTGTATTTATAGTTTTGATCATGTTCATGATTGAATCTATAAATGTGTCAATATTTTTAAACTCTCTGAAATTAGGAGTAAATTTACTTTTCATGCAGAGATCAGTGTAGGGTGCTGTAGGGGTGGTATCGCTATCTTCCAACAATGGATTTTATGTCTATATTTATATTTTTATATAATAAATATCAAAAAAGACAAAACTTTATTGCTTCCAAGACAATCCTTATTTTATATTGTATTCTCAATTATTTATATATGTTAAATAGAGGATCTCTTACACTAACTAGATAAAATTATGGCTAAGATATGTATGGTTAGCCCTGCTAAGTTCTATGCTTTAAGACATTATAATGGTAAATAAGGGAACCAGCCGCGGTTACACATTGATTATATTTTTCTCATTTGGAAAGGGAGCAATGGAAATCTTAATGTTGATCTTAATTTTTTTCAAAGCTTATGTGGAGTATCAAATTTGCATGTAATATTAATATTTAAAGGTTATTTTTTTTTATATCTCAAGATTTTGTAAAAGATAATGTTTTAAATACACACACTTATTTAAAACAGGTCGATGTGAAAAGCTATATTAACATTGTCATCATCCCCCAATACCTAAGGGGCAGTTTATGCATATACAAAGAAACTGCACCGATGATGACAATTTATTACAGATAGCTAGATTGTTATATACCCAGTTTTCACTGAAACGTTATAAAGTTGATGAGGTTTTTAAAATTCAAAGGCAACAACGTTTGGAATACAAACGGAAAGATTATTTAATTCAGAAATATTCAATTGAATCGTCAGAGATGCCGTTGATTTTAACCCCTTAAGGACAACTGACGTACTAGGTACGTCCGACAAAAAACAGTCTTTACCTAGTACGTCCACGGCAAAAATTAGTGCTGGAAGCGATCATGATTGCATTGAGCCGCTCTAAGGGTATTGCAGCGATGCCTCAATGTTGAGGCATCCTGCAATACCTCTCCTGATTGCCAGGCCACTGAGTGATCACTTCCCAGGAGCGATCACTTCCGGGTTCCCCTAAATGGCGCCTGGCAGCATAGCAGAGCATCAGAAGCCACAGTTAAAAAAAGTGGGTTTTTTTAAAAAAAAATTCATCATATTTTACCTTTTTTTTTTATAGGAAATTACATGATATGATGAAAATAATGGTATCTTTAGAAAGACCATTTAATGGCAAAAAACAACTGTATATAATATGTGTGGGTACAGTAAATGAGTAAAAGGAAAATTACAGCTAAACACAAACACCACATAAATGTAAAAACACCCCTGGTCCTTAATGGTAAGAAAATTGAAAAATGGTCTGTCACTAAGAGGTTAAACTATTCTGGCAACATTGGAAAAGAAAAAAAAAAGTTCTATTTATTTATATATTCTCCAACAGGACTTAGATCTAAAATAATAGATTTTTAGAGGAACAAAAGTTTCAAACGTAAGTTGACCTGTAGGTATCTCCCAAAATTTAGAGAGTTAAAACAGAATAATTTTAGGAATAGTTTTAAGGATAATAATAAAATGTATTTTAATTGTGGCTCTTCCATTAAAACAAGGCATTTTCTGATATATATATATATTTTATTACTTGACACTAATTAATGTCATCTATCTTCTTACTTGGCTGTGTGAACACCAATATGTGGGTATTACTTCTCGGTCTTGTGGCCTAAGTGTGCCCGTGTTTGTCTGCCGAGCTACTTGCTTCCTGTTAGTCATCAAATGGGTTTCGTCTTGGAGGTTAGTTCTCCATGGTTATTCGGCTTTTTCTGGTTTCCGTATGAGCGTGCGTAAAATTAGCATTGCTGTAACAGTCCGTGTCGTGTTTGTGTCATACGGTTCTCGGTTCTTGATTCCTCCCGGCTTCGGCTGCCCCAGACATCATTTATAGGACTGTGTATGGGGTCCCTTGGTGGATATTTGCGTGAGGGGGAAGGGGTGGGGGGCGGAGGGGGTTATGTGTATGCACGCCGGTGTGCGCAAGGGCCTCCTCGAACCTCAGGGTCGTGTTGTGTTCCTCCCTATGTTCTAGTTTGTGCAAGGTATGTGTACAATGGTCTCCAGAGGTCAACATGTTTAGCGCCCCTCCCTAGCAGGTCTGCGTATCGTGCCTCTGCTGTGTGGATTTCTTCTATTCTCTGTAGCCATTCTGCTTTAGTGGGTGGTTGAGTTTGTTTCCATCTTGCTGTAATCAGTGCCTTTAGCTACATTGAGCAGGTGTCGTAGTATCGATTTTTTTTTTTTTTTATATTGGCCTATCAGGCTTTCAGTGTAGTGTAGAAGCGCCATTTCTATGGTAAAGTCGGGCATATCCCCTAGGATTGTCATCACTTCCATTTTTATTTCATCCCAGAATATTTTAATCTTGGCGCAATCCCACCAGATATGACGTAGGGTGCCCGTTTGGTTTTCGCATCTCCAACATATATCTGGGACTCCCTGAAATATTCTATGCAACAATGCAGGTGTTCTGTACCAGTGGGATATCAGTTTGAAGTTGACTTCTTGATATCTGGTGCTTATTGAGCTTTTGTGTTGTAGGATGAGTATTTGTTCCCATTGGGCTTCTGTGTAGGTCCTCTCCGTTAGTTCCTCCCATTGTCTTTGAAAGGCATTCTTCCTAGTGTGGCCCTCTGTTATCAGCTGCTGGTATATGTTTGACACTCTGCCTTGCACATCCATGTCAGTGACACAGAGATGTTCAAACCATGTCGTTTCCCTGTGCACTGCCTCCCTGTTGGGCATGTTGTGATAGAAGTGTCTCAATTGTGTGTAATGGAATCTGTGCATCGTCTGCTGATCTGTAGTTGACCATTCTCACAGACTTCACAGTCCTGTGTTATTTAGTGCCACTCTCAGATGGATGAAGATGGTTGTAGTCCTCCTCCCACCGCTTTGTTGTGTGTCAGCGGGATTAGGGACAATCCTGAGGAAGAACCAACACATATCCCCCCAACCGAGCCCCCTAATCCCGCTGACACACAACAAAGCGCTAGGAGGAGGACTCAGTTACGTTTTCAGCATCTGTACAATGGGGGATTCACTACCCAGGTGTTGTGTAGCGTCCGCTGAACCTTGCCATATATACACGTGTGGAGAGCTTTATTCGTACTCTCTCTGTCTAGGGCCGCCCATAGTTTGTTTGCCGTGGCCGAGTGCCATTCCCAGATCCGCTGGAGCACTGCTGTTTGGTAGTATTTGCGGAGATCTGGCAGCGCTAGCCCACCCCACGATTTTGGGAGGCATATATTGTCATAACTGTGCTCTCTCCCCTTTCCAGACATATTTAATTACTGTTGTTTTAAGTGTCGTGAAGAAGTCTGGCGGGATGTGCCAGGGAATGGCGTTGAAGTAGTATAATGGCCTTGGTAGGATGTTCATTTTGACCACCGCTATGCGTCCTTGCCACGAAATATAGTCATAGTTCCAGGTCTTCAAGTCTGTCAGGATCGTGCATAGGAGGGGGGTGTAATTCCTACTATATAGCTCTTTCGGGTTACTTGATATCCAAATTCCTAGGTAGCGCATTTGTTCCGCACACACGTGGAAGGGGTATCTGCGCCGGATTCGGTCTTGTACGGCCGTTGGTGATGCAACATTTAGAATTTCACATTTTGGTTGGTTTAGTTTCAGTCCCGATATCTGTCCGTATGTCTCAAATTCCTCCATCAGAGTTGGCAGTGTGTATAGTGGGTTATTGTAACGGACCGTTTTGCACACAAGGGGTAAAAACCGTTTAGGCGATCGGCCCCCTTTCCAGAGATGCAGGCACAGCTACTGCAGAACACCAAAACCGCCGAACAGGAAACCATATGAATGCTGTAAACAGCCGAATAGGAAAAAACCATACGAATAGGTTTACACTCCTAGCAGTCAAACTGGAACAGCATACAATAAATCCCAAGAACGAGACAAGGCTCTGTGTTGAGGGTCAAGCAGTGGTCTGAGGTGCTGGCACACCCAGCCTGGTTTTTATTACAGTCTTGCAAATACAGGACCGCCCACAGGGGTATAAAACAACCAATCACATCACAGTTACATCCCACATATTCCCTCCCCTTATCCTGAGAGGAAACTCAATTACACATACAGTTAAAACATACTTTCTACCCAACTTTCATAACTCTAAAACCATACATCACATTCACATAAAATTACATATTCACAATCAATCCATTCAGGGGAACAACATATTAAAAAATGGCATGAATCAGACCAGGGGTTCAAAAGTTAGTAAAAAGTCCTTTTGTGACTAAATGAAGCATGGCTTTCTGGCCCAAACCAGTTTCAGAGTCTTCTATCCTGGAGAGTAATTCAATTATCTCCCAGGACAGACACAAGACTCCATTAAGCACATGGTTGCAAAAAGACACAAAACACTTTAAAATACATAAAGTCACATTTATTACATAAAACACAGACATGTAACATATCCCCAGATAGCTCAGGTCCGAGCGCACATTATTAAGTGAATGGCTCAGACCACACGAATACAGTTTAATCGCCATGGAGCCAAAGTCTTTACAGTCAGTTTCATACGAATGGGCTCCATGGGATTCCTATCTGGGGTATAACACATTCAAACAAATCTACCGAACCCAGGCAGAAAAGCACGAATGAAGCTTTTCTGCAGGTAAAAAAAGATGTCTTTTAACAGGGGGCCATAGTCCAAAGGCAGCAGGCGAGCAACCAGGCTTCTCCAATGCAATGTGGCGAGATTGGTCTCGTCACAGTTATCTATAAAGAAGAGCATGTCGTCTGCATACGCAGCCACCTTGTGCTCCTGGTCTTTATGTTTGAACCCCTGGATCTCCGGCGTTTGCCGTATTCTGGCCAAAAACGGTTCTAATGTTAGGGTGAATAGGAGTGGTGACAGTGGGCAGCCTTGTCTGGTGCCATTGTGAATAGTGAAGCTGACGGTGAGCGCTCCATTTATCCGTACTCTGGCGCTTAGGGCGGTGTAGAGTGCCTCAATCTAGGTGAGCATGCCTTTTCCCAGTCCTACTTTGTCCAGGGTAGCCATCATGAAACTCCACGTCACCCCGTCAAACGCTTTTTTGGCGTCTGTGGAGAGCATTAGGAGGTTCGATTTTTTTCCTTGCGTGCCAGTGCCTGGATGGCAAATGCCCGGAGGGTGCAGTCCCTGGCCTCTAGTCCTGGGATGAATCCTGTTTGGTCTGGGTGTACCAGTCGTGGCACGTATTTTTGTAATCTAGTCACTAAGATTTTTGAGAAGAGCTTCACATCTATGTTGAGGAGGGATATGGGCCAATAGTTCCCGCAATTTTCTGGGTTTTTACCAGCTTTGGGTATCACTGTGATTGTTGCCGCTAGGGTTTCCTGATGAAACTTATCTCCTTGCTGAAGTCGGTTCAGGGCCTCCGTCAGATATGGGGCTAGTATTTAGCCAAATTTTTTATAGTATCCTGCCGGCAGACCGCCTGGGCCCAGAGCCTTCCCATTTTTTGCCAGTTTAATCGCCACTTGTATTTCTTCCATTGTTATCGGAGCTTCTATCGTGTTTGCCTCCTCCAATGATAGAGCATCAGGTCTAAAGCCTTGTAAGTATCGAGATGGGGCCGCAGTCGTACCTTCTTGATGGTTGTCAGGTGCCATAGGAGCGATGTTGTTAGTACATGCGAAATTCTTCAGCTATTTCCTCTGGGAATTGTGTGAGGGTGCCTTTGGTTGTTCGCAGTTCATGTACTTGTGCTCTGGCCTGTTGGCTCAGGATCAAGCAAGCTAGTAATCTCCCGCCTTTGTTAGCATGGATGTAGAAAAAGGCTTTGGATCTCTGGGTCACCCTATGGTGTTTACGGACAACTAGTTCTGTCTTCTGGCTTCTAATAGAGTGCAATATTGTGCCTCCAGTTGTGTTCATTTATGGAGTGTTTCTAGTTGCGCTATTTGGTCGGTATGTTCCTTCATGTGTTGTTGAGCTTCTTTCTTTTTATGAGATGCTATTCTTATAAAATGTCCCAGGAGCACAGTCTTATGAGCTTCCCACAATGTCACCTTCGATACTTCCTCTGTGTTGTTCTCATTAAAGTAGTTGTTCAGATGCTCCGTTAGTTGCGTCTGTACATCTAGATCGGATAAGAGTGACTCGTTCATTCTCCATGCTGTTCGTGTGGGTCTAAACATGGGGGAGTCCAGGAGTATGGACACTGCGCTATGGTCCGACCACGGTGTAATCCGTATCTCTGCCTTCCAGAGCCTTTGTAGGCCTTCTTGTTGGACAGAAAGGTAGTCAATATGTGAATATCTCCTGTGGATAACTGAATAGTGCGTGTAGTCTCTGTCATTTGGATGCAAGGCCCTTCATGCGTCTACCAATCTCAGGTCTCGTAGAGTCTTCCTTATTGTCCTGATTGCCGTTTGTGGTATGCTGCTGTGTCCTGTCAAGGAATTAGAGAGTGGGTCCAGAGGGGCATTGAAGTCACCTCCCATGATAAGCGTTCCTTCTGTGAAGGTGGCAAGTTGTAAGATTGTTTTGCGGAGGAAGGTCGCCTGTTTTGCGTTTGGTGCATATACTGTGGCGAATGTATAGGTTTTCTGTGACACTGTGCCCTTGATGAAGAGGAATCTGCCGTTCGGGTCAGATAGCTGGTCGTTCAGGGTGAATTATATGTTGGCATTCAGAAGGATCGTCACACCTGCCTTACGTGCCATTGGGTGTGTGCTATGGTAGTTGATTGGAAAGTTCCTATCTTTTAGTTTATACTTGTCAGTCGGTTTAAGGTGTGTTTCCTGTAGCATGGCAATAGAGACCTGTCCTCGCTTAAGTTCCTGTAGGAGGTGGGAGCGTTTTTCGGGAGTGTTCAGGCCTCTGCAGTTCTGTGTCGTGATGCGAAAGGGTGTGGTGGTGTATGCCATAATGTGAGCGAGGGTGTGCGTGGGATCTCTGTGTGTTAGTGTGTTGTCTCGTGTCAAGCTTGTCAAGAGGCTTTTTAAACCATGGGGTATCTAAGCAATTTTAGAAACATCAGTCAGACCCTGGCAAATAAAGCCTACATATGGATTTTGATATCACCTCTTTGATCTGATGTTAGTTTTATATAATAATAAAAATGAGGTATGAAACAGCACCAAATAGAGTAATAAGAAGTCCTTTAAAAGGAGGATATGCTTACTCGAAGGTTTTGCACCTGACCTGAAGAACATGTGTGGTTTATTACAATATTTATTAATACAATAAGTAAAACAAAGTAGAATACAGGAAAAACCACAACAGCCTTTTTTCCCAGTGGTTTGTTGGGATGTCATAATATACATGGAACAAATGACAGTGGGTGGTTGAGGATCCTGTTTAAGTTTACCTATGTGCCTTCTGAGTGTTGAGCCTACCTACATAAGACTCTACTGTCTGCTCTATGTTTGTGTCCCAGTTGGGAATCTGATATATATACAATTGTATTGATTCCCTACATTATGATGTTTTTGTGTATATTTTTACAGAATTACCACAGCCTCATCTACTGAAATTTGTGGCCAGTGACTATATTTATCACTGTTATTCCTATTGTTTTTATATTGTATAGGTGGGGTAGGAGGTGACACTAGTATGAGAGAAAACAAAGGAGGGATCTGCACTCTCATCACTAGACCACCTCGGTGCACTGTACCTAGGGCTGGCAAACCCCCATTCTATATAGTGAAGACTATTTAGTCCAGGCACTTCAGGGTCTTTTTCAAACATCAGTTTTATTGGAGAAACACGGCAAACAGAGCAACATTTAGATCCACACTTGTCAAGATTTGAGTGTGGATCGAAATATTGCTGTGTTTGCCGTGTTTCTCCAATAAAACTACTGTTTGAAAAAGACCCTGAGTGCCTAGACTACCTTGTCTTCACTACTATGAGTGAAGTAGTTGCAATAGAATATTCATTGGGTGACATGTAACACTGTTTTTCTGCCATCACTAGATATTCATATATGCACACACAGACGTTCATATGTACACTCATAATTGCATCCATACACACTGTGACGAAAGCATCCTCGTCACTGGGATTTGGAGAGGCCTGCTTGCCAGCCTCTTGCCCTGTGACTATGGCCCCTTGGATATATTGCCCTTTAAAAACACTATTTGGGTATATTGGATTTTAAAAGCACTGTTTCTGCCCCTTGGACTTCTTAAATCGTCTAGCAGTGTTTTGCCATCGAGTGTATGGAACCTGGTCATACCTTGACAAGGAGAGCTGGTGTGAAAACCTCATCACTAGGATCCACCTGGGACCTGCCTATGCACGGATTTTCCATCTCACAGCTGCTATGTCCTGTTGCAGGGATTGGTATGATTTCATACCCTAGCTCCAGCACCTGTACAGGGAAAGTGCAAAGTGATACCAGCAGACCCCTCTGTTCCTGTGTTTTCTGAATGATTATTTTTAACTGTACATAGTAGTAAATTAACATCTTCCATCTGTATTCTTAATAAAGAATACAGTGTCCTCCACTGTAGTAGATTATTTTCTGCAAACCAATTAGTTTGAATGACTATCTGTTCCTGTCCAAATTAAAGATAATAAAGTTGCGTGCACGCAGAAGTAAATTCACACTGAGACACAGAGTTCAGGTTAATGAAAGAACTTCGGAAAAGTTTAATGGCTTCTAACAGAAAATGGGTGCGCAGACCCTTATAAAGGCATTTTTACATCACTGAAGAATTCAAGATAACAGCAAATAAACTTTAATAATTGGTCCAGGTGTTAAGTGGTTAGTTAGATACCCTCCCATCAACAGGTGATGTCATCCTTGACACGGGGGTGGACACAAGATGTAGGCGCCATCTTGTTAGCACGAGGTGTTCACTCTATGGGAGGGGTGCTTTGGCAGCCATTTTGAGTAGTTAGTATTGTTAGCTTCAAGGTTCTTTTAGTAAATACACATTTTATTATTCAGCACATTTCTTCCTGCCAAAACATTAGCTTACATAATTTTAAGAATTCTATAATTCTACAACACCACCATGTCATATTTTCTCCATATCCTCCAATGTGAAGTGATGTAACCATTGTAAACCAACTGCTAAAACAATATCCATTTTCGGAACAATAATCACAGCTCTATGAACTACTGTTGTGATTATGGTTCAAAGAGGTTTTAATGAGACAAGAGGAAAGATACACTTGTATCAAAATGGCCAACAACAACTCCTTTGCTTGATGCAACCTGCCTGGGTTGGAAAGGACACTGGCTTTCCTAGAAAAAAGGGAAGAAAAAAAGCGTAATGTTTTGTTTTTAAAATGTGTAAGTTTTGAGATCAATTGCTTTAAAGCTTCCAAAATTATACATATAACTATACATGTAATCTATAATTACATTTCATTAACCATAATATTCTTTTAATAAACAAGAAGTAAACATTTGTTGACAGTTGTCTTTTACGATTAAGTAGTTTTGGTGCTTAAAGTGTCCCTCTACAGAAAATATACACATTGGAACAGTTCTTATTTTATAATGTATATCCCAAGTACTTTTTATCTCTTCATGTATTTGTTCCAATTCTTTACTTTCATTTAAAATTCCATTGAGATTTGAAGACTGGCTCAACCTTCTATGCAAATAGTTTTTCATATTACTGCATAAGCATCTTGTGTTTTATTAAACTATTTCCGAAGACATGAGAAAGACACTGTTTCCATTGTAGGCCTTGATATCAATTCTCATCAAGTAGTATATATATTTCAGGATCTCAGCGGGCTAGTAGCCCATGGCGTCTTGGGTAGTGGCTTCTGCTAGCTGTGCGCCACCTGTGGCATACTTACCAGTCTCCTTTCCGCGAGCGGTGGCCTCGAGTGACCCTGCGCTGCTCGCAACAATTTTCCTTTGCTGCCCAACACCAGTGGCGGTATTTGACATCTGTCCGCTGCCCATGGCCGTTTCAAACACTGCAGGAAGGGTGTCTGAGGCTTCACGTTCATGTGCAGCATATTTAAATAGGCGCCTGAGCCAGTCACCTGACTTGGTGCCCATTAGTGAGGTCACAGTTTTTAGTGAAAGAACTAATTACCCCCCACGTGTCATAATTAACTCTGATTGGAAGTTAGCCAATCAGAGTTGCACTAAGAATATATAAACTTACCTTTCCCATGTCTCCTTGCCCTGTTGTGGTCTTCTTATAGCCCAATAGCACATATACTCTGTCCGTTTGTCTGGTTACCGAATTTTTGCTTGTCACACCATTTGTCCTGCTTTCTCTGACCCTTGACCTCGGCCTGTCTAATCGATTATTCTGTCTCTCTGTTTCCCTCTGACTTTGGTTTGTATTCTGACTTCTCTCTGTGTGCACAGGCTGGCCACTCTAAGGACCGGTACTGCAATGTCTGTGTGTGTCAGCGAGTCTGGTTCCGGAGTTTGTGTCAGTGTGTTATCGTCTGCATGTATTTTCACTTCACAGTTTAACATTTGGCTCTTTAAAATACAACAATAACCCAGAACATATGCTCACAAAAGTGATTAACTTACCAATATACAATGGCAAACATGTTTCATGTTCTCCGAAAATAACATCCAATGAACAATTTTGTGACTTAAGTGCCGACATCAGCTCTACAGTCATTATATCTCTGGTAAACATAAAGTCCAATTTGTTACCAAGGTAACAAATTCCTTTAATGCAAAGTTTCTTGACATCATCAGGGAATATGGGGTCAAATTTCAAACTCTTATCTGTGATCCTAAAAAATAAAGATTTAAAAAAAAAAAAATACCTAAGTTAACAGAATGAAAGATATAAAAAAATAGTGTAACTTGCCCATAAAAATAAATAACTAGAGTGATAAATTGTATGATCCATCTGCTTCGGAACCTTTAACCCCTTAGCGACCGAGGACGGTTCAGGACCGTCATCGGCATTTTTGCCTTGCAGACCGATGACGGTCCTGAACCGTCCTAAACGGTCTGAGTTACTTACCTGATCGCCGTCGTTCCCCCGGTGGCGATCAGCGTGGCTCCGGTTGTGGGGAGACTGCCTGCAGCCCAGACAGTCTCCCCCCACTGGATTAGGACCCCAGCGATCACATGGTCACAATAGGTGTCCATGTGTCTGCCTGCAGGGGGACTGTCTGTGCTGACAGGCAGTCTCCCTGCTAGTGTAAAATCATTTAAAAAAATAAAGTTAATGTTAATTAAAAAAAATAATTATATATGTGTATACATATGATATATAGACATATATTATATCTATATAATATATGTCTATATATCATATATATATATATATATATATATATATTATATATATGTCATACTACGTGTATTTTTATATTAATATGTACTTATATTAATATAAAAATACACTTATAATTAAATTACACACGTGTGTGTATATATATATATATATATATATATATATAACTATATATATTGTATATATATATTATTATAAAATATAAATAATAAGTAATTTAAATTAAATAAAAAATGTTTAAATAATAATACAAATGTAAAAAAAATTATATCTATATGAAATTTTATTCTAACTGTATTTTAAAATTAATATATATATATTTATATCAAAATACACTTAGAATGAATCTGTATATATATCTATGTATATAAAAATAAATAAAAATAAGAAATATACATATGTCCATATACAAAATTACATAAATAATTATATAAATATACACGTAGACTTCAAATATATAAATATGCATATATATTTAAATTCTATGTGCATATTTATGTAATATTTTTACATAATTCAGTAATTTTATTGATTGCAATTTGAGGGACCTGCCTGCCAACCCAGGCCGAAATTCCAGAGAATTGAATTTGCTAGCACTGTATTTTACCCTGTAACGTTCTACGACACCCTAAAACCTGTACATGGGGGGTACTGTTTTACTCGGGAGACTTCGCTGAACACAAATATTAGTGAATCAAAACAGTAAAACATATCACAGCGATGATATTGTCAGTGAAAGTGACTTTTTTTGCATTTTTCACACACAAACAGCACTTTTACTGATGATATAATTGTTGTGATACGTTTTCCAGTTTTTAAACACTAATATTTGTGTTCAGCGATGTCTCCCGAGTAAAACAGTACCCCCCATGTACAGGTTTTATAGCATTTTTGAAAGTTACAAGGTCAAATATATGGGTCAAATATTTTTACATTGAAAATGGCCAGGTTGGTTACGCTGCCTTTGAGAGCGTATGGTAGCCCAGGAATGAGAATTACCCCCATGATGGCATACCATTTGCAAAAGAAGACAACCCAAGGTATTGCAAATGGGGTATGTCCAGTCTTTTTTAGTAACCACTTGGTCACAAACACTGGCCAAAATTAGCGTTCAATTTAGTTTTTTTACTTTTTCACACACAAACAAATATGAATGCTTACTTTGGCCAGTGTTTTCGACTAAGTGGCTACTAAAAAAGACTGGACATACCCCATATTGAATACCCTGGGTTGTCTACTTTAAAAAAAATATGTACATGTGGGGTGTTATTCAGAGATTTATGACAGATAATAGTGTTACAATGTCACTATTGATAAATTTTTAAAATGTATGTTTTGAAACCGCAATATCCTACTTGTACCTATAGCCCTATAACATGCAAAAAAAAGCAAAAAAGCACGTAAACACTAGGTATTTTTAAACTCAGGACAAAATTTTGAATCTATTTAGCAGTTTTTTTCATTCGCTTTTGTAGATGAGTAAAAGAATTTTCAAGTAAAAGTCAAAAAACATGTATTTTTTTCAATTTTTCATCATATTTTTTTATTTTTTTAAAATTAAAATACATGAGATTATATAAATAATGGTATGTAAAGAAAGCCCATTTTGTCCTGAAAAAAACAATATATAATTTGTATGGGAACAGTAAATGAGAGAGTGGAAAATTCCAGCCAAACACAAACACCACAAAAGTGTAAAAATATGCCTGGTCGCAAATGTACAACATCGCAAAAACAGTCCAGTCCTTAAGGGGTTAACCCCTTAAAGAGTGAGCCAAATGTACACGTTGTGATTAAAACAAAATTTAAACAAAACCTGGCATTTGCACAATATGTCTGTCCAACCTTAATTCACCTCTTTCATATTAAATGCAACCACACTTATATATCATTTTATTCAGGGGAAACAGGGCTTCCATTTAACATCAAATATTTAGGTATGAAACATAATTTAATATGAATAAAATATAAAAAAAAAGGGAGAAAATAAGATTTTTTTAAAATTTTTTTAGATCTACGTGACATTTTAACTGTGAATGTCATAATACTGTTTGCTTTAACTGCAATACAATACACATATTTTTATTCAGTGTTGTCTCACGTGTAACACAGTACCCCCCTATGTACAGGTTTGATGGTGTTTTGGGAAGTTACAGGGTCAAATATAGCATGTTACATTTTTCAGTATTTTCACATTGAAATTCGCCAGATTGGTTACGTTGCCTTTGAGACCATATGGTAGCCTAGGAATGAGAATTATCCCAATGATGGCATACCATTTGCAATACTTGACAACCCAAGGTATTTCAAATGGGGTATATCCAATCTTTTTAGTAGCAACTTGGTCACAACACTAGCAAAAGTCAGCGTTAATATTTGTTTGTGTGTGAAAAATGCAAAAAACTAATTTGAACGCCGATTTTGGCCAGTGTTTGTGACTAAGTGGCTACTAAAAAAAGAATGGACATACCCCATTTGCAATACCTTGGGTTGTCTACTATTGCAAATGGTATGCCATCATGTGGGTAATTTTCATTTCTGGGCTACCATACGGTCTCAAAGGCAACGTAACCAATCTGTCGAATTTTAATGTGAAAAAAATGAAACACAAGCCTTATATTTGACGCTGTAACTTTTGAAAACACCATAAAACCTGTACATGAGGGGTACTGTTTTACTCGGGAGACTTTGCTGAACACAAATATTTGTGTTTCAAAACAGTAAAAAGTAAAACAGCAATAATATCGTCCGTGTAAGTGCCGTTTGTGAGTGAAAAATGCCGAAAATTTCACTTTCACTCACGATATCTTCGGTCTAATACATTTTACTGTTTTGAAACACTAATATTTGTGTTCAGTGAAGTCTCCCAAGTAAAACAGTACCCCCCATGTACAGGTTTTATGGTGTCTTGGAAAGTTATAGGGTTAAATATAGTGCTAAAAACACACAGTGGGTCAGCACTAAATAACAAGAGTAAGATAAGGCAGCAACCCTAAGAAGGGGATCCCTCTCAACCCTTCAAAATCACATACAGAAAAAGGAAAACAGAAAGAGAAGGGCTGCGCCACAGAAAAGAGTACTTGAAATCTTGTCACAGTAGTGCAAGATATATTACATATAAAATGTCTCTTATTAAAAATAAATATGTGCAGGCCCAGGCCCATGGAATAGGCCCATTGATTTTAAAAAAAAAAAACTCATTTTTTTTTTTTATTTTTTTTTACACACACACACTACTATTAGGGTTGCCAGGTATTTCTCATGTATTTCTTATGGTTGCCAGGTATTTCTCAGAAGTATTTATCAGGTATTTGAGGCTGCCTAGCCGGTGCCGGTATTGCAGTAATACCGGCAATACAAATGTCTTTCTCAATATAAACAGAGATTATTCTGCAATACCAGCGCCAGCCAGTAGGGGTCGCTGTTTGTGTGGAGCGAGGCAGGGATAAGAAGTTACAGCATCTGCCTCTCTCTACTCACTGATCCGCGGGGGAGCAGCTCTGCACAGAGAGTCCAGACAGCAGCTACGAGCCTGCGAGACATGTGGACACTGAGACATTGGGAGACATAGGGACACTGGGGAACATGGGGACCCTGAGACACTAGGGACACAGTGGCTCCATGTCTCCCAGTGTCCCCTAGTCTCCCAGTGTCCCCATGTCTCCCAGCCAGTGTCCCCATGTCTCCCAGCCAGTGTCCCCATGTCTCCCAGTGTCCCCAGGTCTCCCAGTGTCCCCATGTGTTTCTCACTGTCCCTAGTCTCTCCATGTCCCCATGTCTCTCCCAGTGTCTCATTGTCCCCATGTCTCCCAGTGTCCCAATGTCTCTAAGTGTCCCCTAGTGTCCTAGTGACATCGGGACACTGGGAGACATAGGGACACAGACTCTAAGGGACACTGAGAGACATGGGGATACAAAGGGACACTGGGCAACATGGGGACACTGAGACACTAGGGGGCACTGAGAGACATGAGGACACTGGGTGACTTTGAGACCTGGGAGACATGGGGCACTCCCAGTGTCCCCATGTCTTCCAGCCAGTATCCCTAGTATCTCAGTATCCCCTTGTATCCATGTCCCTGGTGTCTCTCAGTGTCCACAGTGTGCCAGTGTCCGCAGTGTCTCAGTGTTTCCTAGTCTCCCAAAGTCCCCTAGTCTCCCAATGTCCCCTAGTGTCCCCATGTCTCCTAGTGTCACCTAGTATAAAAAAAATCTCAGGCACTCACTGTGATAGATTTAAGTCTAGTGAGCAATCAGAGAGAAGCTGTTATATTTCTACTCCTGTCTCTATTCTGCCTGTGAATACCTTATGAGTTAATAACTACTAAATCATTTCTAGTTCACAGATAGATTTTTCACTTATTTTTTTAATTCTTCAAGTTTATTCAAGACAGGCATTAGATATGAGCAGCAGATAGGGGCTGCAATCTGAAACAAGTTACCAACCCCATACAACTGAGGGTTAAAGCAACTGTAGCTAATTAGTATCCTCTATGCTCTCTCCGTTTTGCAACAATATTGCAACACTGTGATAATACAGAAGCCCTAACCTGACAGTTATCTGACTCTGTTTCTTCACTCAAACTGTCTCCTATATTGAATTGCATTAACCAAAATTAGGAGAAGAGAGATTGCAACAATTTGTAATTACAAACAACCTTCTACTAGTTCTATATTATGATATTGTAGAATCAATGACATCAGCCATCTGCTCCCTGTATCCTAGACACCTACTCAGTGTGATATAAGAAAATCCAACTCCTGATAGAGACCTCACTCAATAAAGTCAGAGATTAGGACAATTGGACGACTTTATATTCTTTATCTATTTCTGCATATATCATCTATTTTTCTGAGTAGGTAGAGGTATAGCCAGTTGGCTTTGGATTTGCTATCTGACCATTAATGTAAGTGGTGTGCAGAGTTCTATCAAAGAGCATACATTTCCTCATCTTGTGTTCCTTTCCAGCTAACACCAACATTCAGAGTCTTTTAGCTCTGGAAATAGGTAGTTATTATTACGCAGTGATAGATTTAAGCAGATTAATGGACACCGCAACGTTTCAACCTGTAACCAGGTCTTTATCAAGTCTCCAGTGTGCCTTATGTATCACAGTGTCCCCTGTGTATCAGAGTGTCTCAGTGCCCCATGTCTCCCAGTATCTGTGGTGTGTTTCAGTGTCCTCAGTGTCCCCTAGTCTCCCAGTTTCCCCATGTCTCACAGCGCCCCCAAGTGTCTCAGTGTCCCCTAGTATAAAAGAAAAAAATCTCAGGCACTCACTGTGATAGATTTAAGCGGGTTTATTGGACACCGCAAATTTTGACCTGTACCCAGGTCTTTATCAAGCCTCCAGTGTCCCCTATATATCAGTGTCCCCTATGTATCACAGTGTCTCAGTGCCCCATGTCTCCCAGTGTCCTCTCATGTCTCAAAGTTACCCAGTGTCCCCATGTCTCCCAGTGTCCCCAGGTCTCTCAGTGTCCCAATGTCTCTCAATGTCCCCTAGTGTCCTAGTGACATAGGGACACTGGGAGACATGGGGACACAGACACTAAGGGACTGGGAGACATGGGGACACAGACATGTCCCCTTTTTGTGTATGTTCACCTCTTTTGGCAGTTCTGGTTATGTGATTTGTGTCAGTGGCCCACCCTTTTGCTCATCCATAGACATCCTGCTTTACTGGACACTGCTGTTAGGGGGTATGGGTTTACTTGAAAGATGAAAGCGTTGGTATGTGTTTTCTCATAGCTGCATCCTATGAGTTTCCCTCCAGCACCATCTCTGTAGCGGAACGCCAATATTAAATCCACGAATTCCGCTGGTTCAGGAAATAATCCACAGTCAAGCGCTGAAACAACAAGGCAATATCCCCAACCTCCCAGTAACCGGACGAGACACAGTTCTGAGAGTCAACTGAAATCCTTTATTCGGCTGCACAATTTATACAAGTCCCCATGCAAGGGGTTTCCTGAGTCCCTTTCCAGGGGCACTCCCAGAGGGGACTACATGGGGGACTTACATTACAGCATATTTCTCCCATCAGGCACTGCTGCACGAGAGGGGTCCTCCTCCCAGAACCCACCGTTAAGTGTATTATCCCCTCGTGCAGCAGAACCGATAATTTACACAAAAATCCATAACTTGGTTAATATACGGTGGATTTACACGAATGGACGTTCGGTAGATAGCTGGGGTCTGAGCGCATCATTCGTGAGATTACCGCTCAGATCCCAGCTAAAATAACCGAAAAACACATTTCTTATAAAACATATGAAAAGGACCGATTGCTTTCAGGGAACAAAATCCCGAATGGCCCGAAACTCCGTCGAGTAGCCGTTTTTAGTACCATGCGCTCGACGACCTAGCACCGCTGAGGGAACAAAGGATCCAAGATGGCCGACCGCCGCATGGTCGGTAGTCGAACGACGGCCACCCAGGAGAGCCTCTAATTACCGATTGCAACATTGTTGCGATCGGTTAACCAGCGCCACACGCCTCTAAGTGTGTGGGCTATTAGGGGTATTGCGTTCGGTTCACGAACGGCCCTCCAAAGTGCCGTTCGTGAAACGAAAGAAAATCCCCATACAAACCGCCATTTGCATTCGGCAGATGGCAAATACAGGTAATTCAGACAATACATGTAGTATACAACATACAGAGTAAAGCACATATCTCCCCAGACCTATAGGCAACCCTTAAAGATATAGTCTCTGGTTATAGTCCAAGTGGCTAGGTTTGCCACAATGCTCCCCCAGAACCAAGCCGGCATACACAGTTTGATCCCAAGGGATCGGCTTGGGGATGTCCGGAGGAGCGCTCACAGATCACTTCTCAAGGTCTGTTTGTCTGGATAACCCGTCGGCGTTACCGTTTTGTTTCCCTGGGCGATAATGGATCGTAAAGTCAAAGGGCTGCAGCGCCAAACTCCAGCGCAGCAGCCTGGCATTGTCTCCAGCCACACGGTTTAGCCATACCAACGGGTTGTGATCTGTGAGCAAGGAAAAGGGTTGCCCTTAGAGATATGGCTGTAACTTTTTCAGGGCCCACACCACGGCCAGGCATTCTTTTTCTATGGTGGCGTAGCTCACTTCTCGGGGTAACAATTTCCGACTCAAATATGCTACAGGATGTTCTCCGCCATCTGCTCCGACCTGGCTCAGTACTGCTCCCAATCCAAACATGGAGGCGTCTGTGTGGACAAGAAAACGTTTAGTTGGATCAGGAGCAGCCAGTACAGGGGCATTGGTCAGAGCCGTCTTCAGTTGGTTGAATGCCTGTTCACACTCTGGGGCCCAGATGACCTGCCTGGGCAGGTTTTTCTTCGTTAAGTCAGTCAGGGGTTTGGCCAGGGCACTGTAATTGGGCACAAATTTTCTATAATACCCGGCGGTACCTAAAAAACAAGGACTTGGGTTTTTTTTCCTAGGGGTAGGCCACTGGGCTACAGCTTCAATCTTTGCGGGCTCAGGCTTCTGTTGCCCGCTACCGACCCGGTGCCCTAAGTATTGGACCTCTGCCATCCCTATGTGGCATTTGCTTGGCTTCAAGGTAAGCCCTGCCTCCCGGATCCGATCTATTACAGCCCCTATATGTTGTAGGTGATCCGACCAGGTCTGACTGTAGATGGCAATATCATACAGGTATGCACACGCATAATCCTGGAACCCGTCCAGTAGCCGATCCACCATCCGCTGGAAGGTCGCGGGGGCGTTCTTCATCCCGAATGGCATGACTCAAAATTGGTACAAGCCAAACGGGGTGACAAACGCCGACTTGGGAATGGCGTCTTCGGCTAGTGGAATTTGCCAGTATCCCTTACAAAGATCTATTGTAGTGAGATACTGACCCCTGGCCATCCTATCTAGCAGTTCGTCTATCCGAGGCATCGGGTAGGCGTCCGACACGGTTTTGTCGTTCAACCTCCGGTAGTCCATGCAGAACCGGGTGGTACCGTCTTTCTTGGGAACCAGGACTACCGGCGATGCCCAGGGGCTATCGGAGTGTTCGATAACACCCAACTGCAACATCTCTTCAATCTCCTTCCTCATATGTTCCCGCACGGATTCAGGAATACGATATGGGGTCTGTCGCATGGGAAGCTGTCCCGGGGTTTCTACTCGGTGAGTGGCTAGTGGAGTGCACCCAGGTAAGTTAGAAAAGGTGGCACCCTTTGTCGCTATCAGTTCTTGTACCTGGGTACGCTCTTGAGGACTTAGCCGCTCTCCCCCAGCTGAACCCCCTGGGAGGGCTCCTTCTGCTCCTCCTGCTCTAACAGATCTGGAAGAGGCAAGTTCTCCTGATCTTCTGAGGCGGGCATGCAAATAGCTGCCACGTCCTCAGTTCGCTCGTGGTAGGGTTTGAGCATGTTCACATGGAGCATGCGTCTCTTCCCTACTCTGGAGCATGGGCCGATCACATAGGTGGTATCGCATCTCTGCTCTACCACCTGGTATGGACCCTGCCAGACGGCCTGTAGTTTATCAGTGCGGACCGGTTTGAGGATTAACACCTTCTGTCCCACTTGAAAACTACGGTCTCTGGCCCCTCTGTCATACCAACGACGCTGTCGTTGCTGGGTGGCTTGGAGGTTGGTGCGCACTGCCTGGGTTAATTCCTCCAGGCGATCCCGGAACGCCAGCACGTATGGTACAATAGGGGTCCCATCTGCACTACTCTCTCCCTCCCAATGCTCCCTAATGAGATCCAACGGTCCCCGGACCCTTCTCCCAAATAACAGTTCAAATGGGGAGAAACCGGTAGACTCTTGGGGTACCTCTCTGTAAGCAAACAACAGATGGGGAAGGAATCGTTCCCAGTCCTTATGGGTCTCTCCGAATGTCCGAAGCATCTGTTTTAGGGTACCGTTGAACCTCTCACATAATCCGTTGGATTGAGGGTGGTAGGCTGAGTTAATGATTGGCTTAATGCCACATATCCTCCATAACTGCTGAGTAACCTCAGCCGTGAATTGTGTCCCCCTATCGGAGACCATTTCCTGTGGGAACCCTACTCATGAGAATATTTTCATCAGGGCTTCGGCCACGGTCTCAGCGTGAATATTGGTTAAGGCAATCGCCTCGGGGTACCGGGTGGCGTAGTCCACCACGGTCACTATATACCGCTTCCCAGAGGGGCTGGGTTTTGGTAGTGGCCCCAATATATCTACAGCTACACAGCTGAACGGTTCCTCAATTATAGGTAGGGGACACAGTTTCGCCTTGTGGCGATCCCCTCTCTTGCCTACCCTCTGACACACATCACAGGAGGTACAATAGTGTCTTACATCTTTAGAAATCCCGGGCCAAAAGAAAGCGTGCGTTAAGCGATACCGGGTCCGGGTCATCCCTAAATGGCCGGACAGAGGGATGTCATGGGCTATTCTCAGTAACTCATGCCTATACTTCTGGGGTACTACCAGCTGCTTAGTTTGGAGCATCACAGAGTTTCCTATTGCCCTTTCAGCCACCCGGTACAGTAACTTATTTTCCCAAATGTACCGTTCCCCCTCCCGCCC
Source organism: Pelobates cultripes (assembly GCA_933207985.1). Taxonomy (NCBI): domain Eukaryota; kingdom Metazoa; phylum Chordata; class Amphibia; order Anura; family Pelobatidae; genus Pelobates; species Pelobates cultripes. The sequence continues at coordinate 66,499,561 of OW240923.1, forward strand.
CACCTGGTCCGTGTCTACCCTATCTCGGTACACCTGCAGTGTGGGGTCTGTCTGAACCTCGGCTTAAAAAGTGGTTGGGGTGTCCCAGGTCATATTTGTCAAGGGGGGGTCATGGTTTCTTACCTGAGCCTCAGAGTGTGCTTGTGATGCCATGGTGCGAGCCTGTTGCCGTGTAGTTACCAGGTGAGCTTCCTGTGAAGGGGCCTGGGGTAGGAAAGCGGAAGTCATCTGGCCCAAGTCATTCCCCAAAACAACATCTGCCGGTAACTTCTTCATTATTGCCACTTCTACAACCCCCTCCCAAGCACCCCAGTTCAAATGCACCTTGGCAGTGGGTAACCGGTACATGGCTCCCCCTGCTACCCGGACAGCCACTGATCCGCCAGTGTGGGCCGCATCTGGGACTAAATGTGGTGCCACTAGGGTCAAAGTGGCTCCCGAGTCCCTCAGCCTCTGTACTTCTTTCCCCCCCACAAACACAACTTGGCGGTGATGCTGCCTGTTGTCCGTGGCTTGCACAGACATCACTTCATATAGAACCCCCAACGGTTCCTCGGTTTGCAGACTTGCCAGCTCCGAGTGGTCAGGTTCCGTGTGGTAGAAATGGGCCGCCGCCCTCGGAGCGGAGTTCTGCCATACCTGGTTCCACGCCTGCCTACTCCGATTCTGGGAGCACTCCCGGGACATATTCCCCCACTGCCGGCAGGTATGGCATTGTATGTTGGCTCTGCCATTGTAGCGGGATGGTGGTGGGGGGTTCCCTGGTGCTGGCCTGAATGGGGTAGGATTGGCAGGTGTGGAGATGGTCGGGTGGTGTTGTACTGGCGGTCTCAGGGGACCCCTGTTGGTGAGCCCATGGTGCCTCCGGGCATCAAAGTGTTCATCTGCCAATCGAGCGGCTGCTGTGAGGGTGAGAGGTTTTTTGTCCCTTACCCACTCCTGTGCCTCCGGTGATAGGCCGTTAAAGAACTGCTCCAGCAGGATGAGTTGGCGCAATCCCTCCATGGTGGTGGCTTGACTTGCCTGAATCCACCCTTGTGAAGCTTGGTCAAGCTTATGCGCCCACTCTGCGTGGGAATCTCTTTCGGGCTTTTTCAATCCCCGAAATTTTCGCCGGTATGCCTCCGGGGTTATGGCATACTTTTCTAGAATTGCCCTTTTCACTTTAAAATAGTCCTTGCTGTCCTCTCTGGGCACAGCGCGATAAGCCTCTGCTGCTCATCCTGCCAACTTGCCTGCCAGTAGGGGTACCCACATCGCCTGCTCCAGGTCGTGTAGGTCGCATAACCGCTCGAAATCCTGCAGGTATCCGTCTATCTCATCCTTCTCCTCGCAGAAGGCTTTAAATGCCTGGTAAGGTATTTTCTGCTTTATTGGAGTGCAGAATGAGTTGGTGATGGATTCTGCCCTGGAGGGTGCCCCTGGAGGTTGCTGTGCCATAATGTAGTCCTGGACGTCTGCCATCAGTACGGTCAATATGTCCACGGGTACTGGCTGGGGTACAAATTCCAACCGGGTTCTCAGTTCCCTCTGATACAGTGTTTCCTCCCTGGCAGGTGGGGATGGACTGCTGTGTGCTTGGTCGCCTTCCATCAGCTCTGCAATGAGTACTGCTTTAGATTTGTTGCTAGCGCTTTTCCCTCTAGCCTCCAGCAGTTCCTTTAGCGTCTGCCTCTTTAACGCCGTGTAATCTGTCCCCATTCACTGATCGCTTTCGTCTGTTTGTTTCATACGTATTGCCTTTCCCTTTTTCCGTTCGGTTGTTCCTTTCATTCGAATGCGCTGTATTCGGCTGTAGAGTTGGATCCCGTCGCTTGCCACCAATTGTAGCGGAACGCCAATATTAAATCCACGAATTCCGTTGGTTCAGGAAATAATCCACAGTCAAGTGCTGAAACAACAAGGCAATATCCCCAACCTCCCAGTAACCGGACGAGACACAGTTCTGAGAGTCAACTGAAATCCTTTAATTCGGCTGCACAATTTATACAAGTCCCCATGCAAGGGGTTTCCTGAGTCCCTTTCCAGGGGCACTCCCAGAGGTGACTACATGGGGGACTTACATTACAGCATATTTCTCCCATCAGGCACTGCTGCACGAGAGGGGTCCTCCTCCCAGAACCCACCGTTAAGTGTATTATCCCCTCGTGCAGCAGAACCGATAATTTACACAAAAATCCATAACTTGGTGAATATACGGTGGATTTACACGAATGGACGTTCGGTAGATAGCTGGGGTCTGAGCGCATCATTCGTGAGATTACAGCTCAGATCCCAGCTAAAATAACCGAACGCCACACGAAAAACACATTTCTTATAAAACATATAAAAAGAACCGATTGCTTGCAGGGAACAAAATACCGAATGGCCCGAAACTCCCGAACGTCCTGGAGGCTCAGCGGTGTTCGTGCCGTCGAATAGCCATTGGTAGTACTATGCGTTCGACAACCCGGTCCCGCTGAGGAACAAAGGATCCAAGATGGCCGACCGCCGCATGGTCGGTAGTCGAACGACGGCCACCCAGGAGAGCCTCTAATTACCGATTGCAACATTGTTGCAATCGGTTAACCAGCGACACACGCCTCTAAGTGTGTGGGCTATTAGGGGTATTGCGTTCGGTACACGAACGGCCCTCCAAAGTGCCGTTCGTGAAACGAAAGAAAATCCCCATACAAACCGCCATTTGCATTCGGCAGATGGCAAATACAGGTAATTCAGACAATACATGTAGTATACAACATACAGAGTAAAGCACATATCTCCCCAGACCTATAGGCAACCCTTAAAGATATAGTCTCTGGTTATAGTCCAAGTGGCTAGGTTTGCCACAATCTCCATCAGATACATGACGCTTAGGAGGTAGGACTGTTTTAGTATTTTTGGTCAAAAAAATGTGTAACTAGGCCCATCATAATTGTCAGCACCAGGCCCACTGGGCTCTTAATCTGGCCCTGTGTGGAAGGTCTGGGTCTCTTCAGTCTACGTATGTGGAAAGAGGAAAGACAGAGCGACCTAATAGTGCAATATGTCTGGGTTTGACGGACAACACATAAGAAGTAAAAATATTGCACTCACGTATAAAAGAACTATGATCAGCTCTATTTTATATCGCATATAGTGGTATAATCCCCATTTATGGGATATGATGATGGTGGTCTTTCACAGCAGATGATTATCTAGGTACTCAGAGAAGAATAAATAGCCACAAATAGTGCCCTCAGTAATATAATGCAAGTATATTAAAATAAGCAGAATATTACTCACAAGCGTAGAGCAGACTCACTGCTCTATGACGACAGCGTTAGTGGTATGATCTCCACCTAGGATGTTCTTGAAAGTAGAATTGATAAAAGGTCTTTAGGTAAGAATAGATAAAATGCCAGGAAAAAAAAAATCATTGTTTTTTTTTTGTTTTTTTTTTAAGTAGATTATTGAAATAAGGAGGTAGTAGGTTGCAGTAAAACCAAAATCCTTTATTCAATATTAAAAATCTTAAAAAGTAATGTCCATAACACGTTTCACCGTGTAGGCTTTCTCAAATGGATCAATCATTGAAAGCCGTACTTATGACTAGTTAGATGTCGGAGAAAGTCGGTTGTGGTGTGCTGAAACCTACGTATCGGGTAGGCCTGTAATAAAAGAGGGACAACCTGGTAGTAGTATTGTTGTATAAAGGGAGAGGTGGGAGGGATGACTCGGAAGCATCAGCCCTGTGGTGTAGGGGGCCTGAGTTTAAATAGCCAGGTAACCCCTCCCACAACTTCAGGCTCCGCCTTCTAATTTGTAGTCAGGGACAAAAGCCGTACTTATGACTAGTTAGATGTCTGAGCAAGTTGGTTGTGGTGTGCCAAAACTGACGTATCGGGTAGGCCTGTAATAAAAAAAAGAGGGCAAAAATTGAATGGAAATAACTTTATTTACATATCTTTACATGGCAAGATTCATAAAGACTTGTCTTAACTCTAGCTCTGGTTGCGGTATGTATCTAGAATATACTGCGGACTTCAAGCGTCCTTATCGTTTAATGATGTGAGCAGGGACGTTTTGTCTTGAAGAGGCTGAGGCTGCCCCAATTCTGAAAGAGTGTCCCGTAAAGGCAATGGGGTTGAGTCCCAACCTGGTTAAGAGGGTTCTGATATACTTAATGAATTTGGCTGTAGTGAGTGGTTTGCCCTGTATAGTAAATAGGGGCTTGTTGAGGTTTGTACCAACGAGTGATGCTACAAACTGGTCTAGTGTTTTCACTGGGCAACATTTATTGGCAGTGGGATAGTAATTTATCCTGATTGATTGGTTTTCATATGACATAGTGAGAACGTAGTGATCGGATTGTTTGTTCAGATTGGATCATTTGAGCTAATTTTGGCAGGACGTGATATTGTCTGTCGGAAATTTATTGGGTCATAAGCACCCATAGAATACCAGGTACACTGCAGTCTTAATGGTGAGGTTCGTATTTGGTTTGAATGGATTAATGTCTAGTAGGTCGGATAGTGCCCGGAATTTGGAACCGTCTATTGGTTGTCTTTTTGCTGTAGTGGGGTTATCTAGACGTTGTATACCTCTTAGAATATTCTTCACTAGGCAAGAGGACATGAAAGGTTTGGTACTAGGATAGGCACTTAATATATGATGTTGTATACCAGTGATGTAAAGTTTTATGGTGTTGAGTAAGAGTTTTAAATTAAGGTGGCAAAAGGAGATAAATGCCACTATGGAATCAAGTGAATGTACGTCAGCAATTTGATATTCGGATGTAAACTTATTATAGATGGCAAAGGCCCTATTGTATGATTTGGAGTTGTTGACTGAGAGGGCAGAGCTAGCCAGGAATCTGCTGTGAGCCATTAAGCGGGTCAATCCAGGATTAGGTCTTGCAACAAGGGGGTTGGGACTGGAGTTTTGTCGGCCAACGGGTGGGCTTCGAAGAATTTATGAAATTTAGAGCGACACAGTGCGTCAGCTGATATGTTCATGCAACCGGGTATGTAAAAGCATGTGATGTGAAAATGTGAAGTGGCTGCCAGCCATGTGAGGCGTCTGATGAGTCTCATGATGATGAGGGAAGAGGACCTGCCTTTATTTAGGATGTCACTTGCAGCCTTGTTGTCTGTAAAGCATTCAAATGCCTTACCTTCCCATAGGTGCCCCCAGGCCTTTGCGGCAGCCACTATGGGGTATATTTCAAACAAGGTTGACGTAGAATGGAATGAGGGCAGACCCTAAACCAGGCATTTTTTTAAATAGCGGCAAACCCAGAATGGGCTGCTGCGTCAGTCTAGATTGCCGGAGAATGTTCTGAGATGGGGGGGATGAACATTGCTTTACCATTCCAGTGGGACAGAAACCTGAGCCACATTTTGAGGTTGGCTATGGCATGTTCGTCCAGTGTCATGGTGCTGATGTCATTTGTTAGTTGGGGGAGAAGACATAGGAGTCTGGAGATAAACTTTGCGATGAGCATCATACTTCGGTCACCTTTAACGTACCCAGTAGGGACTGAAGCTCGGGCCTAATACACTTGTTTCTGCCCAGAAAAGACTCCACTGACTGTATAATCCTGATGACTTTCTAGCGAGGCAGGCTAGTTTTTAGAGTAACCGTGTCTAGTTGGATTCCCAGGAAGACCAAATTGGTGGTAGGCTTTACGGTTTTCTCTAGTGAGAGAGGAACCCCTAATGCTGAAAAAAGTGCCACGGCTTTGCTAATACTAGGAGATGTTGTGTGAGGGGCTTCTATTGTGAGAAAGTCGTCTAGGTAGTGGATTACTGATGGGCATTTGCATATATTCAGTTGGAGCCAACCTAGTGTGTCTGTGAACATGTCAAATAGTTTGGGACTACTTTTTGCTCCGAATGTCAGTCGTGTGGCGAAGGAGTATTTCCCCCTCCACGTTAGACCATACACGTGCCACAGGGACGGGTTTATTGGCAAAAGCTTGAAGGCGTTGGAGATTTCCGTCTTGCCCAGCCAAGCACCTACACCAGCTCTTAATATGGCATGTAGGGCATTGTCCACTGTGGCATAGTGCAAGGAAAACTCCTGAGAAGGGATCAATGAGTTAATACTCGGAGTAGAGAAGGAATGTGGAGCCAATAAATCGATAATGTGCCGTGTTTTATTAGAGAATTTCCCAGTGGCGATGCCTATAGGGTTTGTGCACCAGCAAGAGAAAGGTGGGTGAGAAAAAGGCCCCAGTATGAAGCCATTGTTTAGCTCTTTTTTGATCAAGGAGTCTGTGTTTAGGGGGTCAAGTATAGCTGACTGCAGGTTGGGACATTCGTGATTGCAAGTAGGGAGTGCTATAATGCTTGTGTGAAAACCTTCGGTGAAACGTTGTACCAAGAAGTCTACTAAGTGGTGAGAAGGGTGTGCCTGGAGATAGTATGTCAGGTTGTCTATTTTTACTTCCGTCAGTCATTGCTTAGGATACAGATGGTTAGGGCACATGGTTTTTGTGTGTGCCCTTTAACAAACTGAGCAGACGTGCAGTAGACCACAAGAGCTAAAGCCGCAACTGCCAGAATTAAAATTGTTGCAGATCTGTGCCTTCCTTAGATAAATTATGGGCCTGCCAAATTTGTCTTTGAGACCTCTGTGTTCAGAGGCTGACGAGGCAAAGGGTGCACGACTTGTTGTTTGGGAGACTTGGATCCACTGGACACAAGTTGGAGTGAGACACAGAGGCGCATATGGTGCAAGAGAGGGATTTTAGACCTGCGATGTGGCAACAGAATAGTTCAGTATCCAGCCTACTCCAATTCGTGTGAATGTTAAATTGTGCCAGGGATGCTGCTGCTTTGGCCGAAAAAGATTTGTGATAGTCACTGTAGCGGATACCATCACCACCAAGTGAATCACCCCATTCGACAAACAAACAAAATACCGAACAACCAGACCACCCCTGAGAGAGTGTGGCCCCAATTTACCTCCCCAGCCGTCTTTATTGCCATCTAATTGAAAAAGATACGAACGCACTGTCTATTTCCTGAGTGGCCGCCATTTGGCATACAAACACGCGGCGGCCATCTTGCCATACGAATGCCCAGCGGTCATCGAGTGTCTGGAACCCAAAGCGGACACTCAACCACGCGAACACCGCTGAGACCTCCAGACTTCCATCTCTGTGCGTGTGGGTGTGATGGGAGTAGTAGATTCAACAGGAGAAATGGACCGAATTAACTTATGCATTGAGAAATTAGACCGAACTGTGTAGTATGCTTTTCTGTCGCTAGGGTGCAGCGTGTCAGTGATTTGACCCATGCATTTGACTAATTTAGTCACCGAACAGGTGAATTTACTGACTGTAACAACTGTAGAGAAAGTATGTGAATGGAGGGTTCATGCAGCTGACCCATTTGAATGGTGTCAGGCTAGTGGTGTGTATTTGCCCATTCGGGCAGACTCACTGTGCGTGGAACTGAAGACAGGAGGTGGAGAAGTGACCCAGAAGTGAAAGTTTAAGCAGTAGGTTGGCGGAATGACCTGCGGGAGCTGTGGAGCCGGCTGAGCGGTAACGGGAAGGTGATTCCAAGGCTGTTGTAGGTTACCGACATCCAAGGCTGGTGCTGGTTGCCGGAGGGGTCCTGGTGAGGCTGTGGCAAACTGCAGAAGTCAGTTGGCCTGACAGGCACGGTAAGTAAATACCAGCAAGATCGTGTGCTTGGTGAGACAGGCTATGTCGGCGAGGGATCGCGTTACCAGGTGAGAACTTGAACCAGAAGTACAATGGTTCTCTATGACTTGGAAGCATCTGCCCTGTGGTGTACCCCTCCCATAACTACAGGCTCCGCCTTCTAATATATACACCCTGTTCCAAATTATTATGCAAATTCTATTTAAGTGTCACAAAGATTAAATATTTTGTGTTTCAGTTTAACTCACGGATGGCATTGTGTCTCAGGGTTCTTTTGATCACTGAAAACAATCTCGGACACCTGTGATAATTAGATTGCCAGGTGAGCCCAAGTTAAGGAAAAACTACTAAACAAGGGTGTTCCACATTATTAAGCAGAGCACCATTTTCATGCAATATGGGGAAGAAAAAGGATCTCTCTGCTGCCAAAAAGAGTGAAATAGTTCAATACCTTGGACGAGGTATGAAAACATTAGATATTTCACAAAAACATAAGCGCGATCATCCACTATTAAGAGATTTGTGGCTGATTCAGAACACAGACGGGTTCGTGCAGATAAAGGCACATTGAGGAAGATTTCTGCCAGATCCATGCATCGGATCAAGAGAGCAGCTGCTAAAATACCATTACATAGCAGCAAACATATTTGAGGCTGCTGGTGCCTCTGGAGTCCCACGGTCATCAAGGTGTAGAGTCCTCCAGAGTCTTGCAACTGTGCATAAACCTTCATAAACCTTCTATTTGGCCACCACTAACCAATGCTCCAATGCTCCAACAAGGCTGCGACATCAGCAAGGCGGTGGGAAGAGAGCTGGTCGGCCCCTTTATGGTCCTTGAAGGTGTAAAGATAACCTCTGCAAAGTATGTGGAGTTTCTGACTGACCACTTTCTTCCCTGGTACAGAAGGAAGAACTATGCTTTCTGTAATAAAATCATCTTCATGCATGACAATGCACCATCTCATGCTGCAAAGAATACCTCTGCATCAATGGCAGCTATGGGTATAAAATAAAGTCATGGTGTGGCCTACATCCTCCCTGGATCTCAATCCTATTGAGAACCTTTGGAGCATCCTCAAGCAAAACATCTATGAGGGTGGGAGGCAGTTTACATCCAAACAGCAGCTCTGGGAGGCTATTCTGACATCTTACAAACAAATTCAAGCAGAAACTGTCCAAAAACTCACAAGTTCAATGGATGCAAGACTTGTGAAGCTGCTATCAAATAAGGAGACCTATGTTAAAATGTAACGTGACCTGTTAAAATGTTTAAAAAGTTAAAATGTTGTTATAAGTTTGATTGAAATAGCTTTTGATTTCAGTAAATATACTGCAAACACAACAAATGACAATTTTCAGTTCTTTACAACCTATAAAGTGTTTTGAAACTTACTGTGCGTAATAATTTGGAACAGTGCATTGTAAGTTTTTTTATGTTTAAAAAAAATACTGTTATCATTAGGAGGTTTGTTCAATAAAATTTGAATTGTACTCTTAATAGTTGATACGAATTATGCTGTTGTAATATTTACATCAATTATTTAGGTAAATGAGAAAAATATAATTTGAATAATAATTTGGAACAGGGTATATATATGTATTAAGGCCTTTTGACCTGTAATTGTGGGAGGGGCGTATGACACACCCCTTCCCTACTTAAGGGACACCCCTTACCTGGCTCCATACTGTTCGAGGTCAGCGCTACATGAGGATCCACTTCTCGTACGGCGCCATCTTGGTTTTTCAGAAACCCCCGATTTTCTTCATGTGTAGCTGTGTCCAGGAATCCTCTTGAAGGTTTTTTCCGCCCGTCCAACTCCTCGTGACTCCGGTCTTCGTCGAAGATAACGTCCCAGGGACTTCAAAATAGTAAGTCCGACGCCTGGATTATTCCCACGGCGTTCCGTTTTCAAACGGGTCCTCACTTTATGGCTCTCCGGCTTTACGGCAAGGTCGCAAATCAACGTTGTTTCCCATTTCGGTTAAACTTTCGTGCCATAATCCTTTCGGTATGTTTCTACCGTATGGTACTCATGTTTCCTAACACCATTTCGTTTCATTTCGTTTTTTATTTCATTTTACCGTAAGCACTCATTCATGCTGCCTTCCGTTCGGTTAATTCAATCTGTATACAATATCTTTCGTCTAGGTCGGTCAAGCTTTTGACGAATGACACTGTTCTTTCTTTTCATTCTAATTATGCTTTCGGCAGTTTTGCTCAGTTATGCACGCATTCATTTCACATCTTGCATACGGCTAACTCTGTTTCTGTTTTTATATTAAACCAAATTCGGTTCATCTACCTTTTCTATGTACTGTTATAAATTTGTTTAAATCAGTTATACTTTCATATACTTATTCATACCATACTAGGTTTCTATCTTGATTAACATTTTCTCACGTATATTGGTTTAGATTATAGTTATTTTAAAGTTACTAAATTATAGATATTTCATGTATATTACAGTAATGGTTTAGCCTGCGATTATGGCTTTTTTCTAAAAGTTTTTATGGAGATCATGCTTTTATTACAACCATGTACATCATGATTACATGGGACTTACAATTTTCAGACCATTTCTTGGCATACTCAGACGACATACCACGAGTATACAAGAACACGGTCCTATCTTTCACAAGACTTTCGGGTTGAATCACACGCTTTGGTTCGACCATTCATACATCACGTTACAACAACATTTTTATGTTTCTGCATATTGTCACTTCACATAATTTTTCAACCTCATCCACATCATTCCATTTTAGTTTATGCCACGGCACATATATATTCAATACATGATCATTCCACCACTCCCTGCACCATTGAATACTCAAACCCTAGCATTTCCCAGATCAGTTAGTGACATGCATATCATCTGGTCACCCACTGTAGACACGCAATACATGGCCAAGCCCCTGCTACCCGGTTCAGACTCAGCTTTACGCCTAGCATGGGCCAGTCATGTCACTATCATACTCATAGTCTTTTTACCTCCCGCAAATACTGGTAGAAGCTCAAACCCCAGCCTATACAGACTACACAGGTCCCACAGGATCCATTCTCACTCTATCACATTTTTGTTTCTACCCATTTAGGTTTATCCAGGTTTGTTATACCTGTCGAAATCTCAAATACTTTATACATACTACCAGGTACGTAAGCCTGCTCACGTTGTAGTTCACATACGTTTCATTTTCCCTAGGCCATAGAGTACTGGCAAGTTAGGGGTATAGGCCCAAATAGGTATCTCCCTTCTTGGCATTCTGCCTATCGTTTAGTGGTCCGCGAGCAGTGGTGTATCCTGGTTTTGTGCTGCCCTAGGCAGGACAAGACTCAGACTCAGATGCCCCCCCCAGCCCAGCATGTCAGTTAGCCACGAGGCTAACTAGGAATTTGCCCTGGGCATTTGGGGGGTGGCTTTTTTGCCGCCCCCTGGAAAATTCCACCCAAGGCAAATGCCATATTTGCCCGGCGGCTAATACGTCCCTTCCGCGAGGCCAACACCCCGCCTCAACGTTTCGGAGGCAAACGCCCATCGGGCCACACGTGAGTTAGCTGCCTCGCAATATTATAGAGAGGGCCTCACCTGTCACTCCCTCCCCCTGTTTTCTTTTACTATCACCGAGAGGCCTACGATTCTGCCACTACGACAGGTGGCCTCAATATCCCCTCGCGCCAACGCTTAGACAGAGCTTCTCATAGCCACTTGGCAACTAGCAGGGCCTCACCTGTCACCAAACAAGATTAATTTTTCGCCTTTCCGGCCTAGTTAGCCTGCCAGTACCACCCCTGGGTTTCCATACACTAACCAAATATTTTGTCATTTAGTATGTCTCAAGAAGGGGTAGAGGATTTCTCCCTACCGTACACTCCGGCTAGAGCAAACACCCCATCACAGGGAGGAGAGGTGGCTAGTCCAGCATCTTTCAGGTCATGGACAATCCCTCGCATAACCAACAAACTCAGAAGACGGCAAATCCCATTCCCCGCAACAGCAAGGAAAACGGAACTCTACAAGTTACTGCACACCTCTACCAATAACATAGATGCCGGGGTAGGGACTAGCCAGTCTAACCCGGGAGATATACACGGCATGCTCTCATCCCTCATGGCGAGCAAGGTCAATTCCAGGCTGGAGAAACTCGAATCGGTCACTACAGCCCTTACCATGGCTGGGCCGGCCGCTGCGACCCCTCCAGCACTGGTCGAGTTGCAATCCGTTTCTCCAGCCACCACCTCTGATCATCAAGAGGTTAACCCTGCCCATATGATAGCTGAGCACCTCAAAAAAGATATCCTGGAAGGTAAAGATATCAACTTGGCTTCATTGCTGATTGCCTCCGAGGATGTGGTGGAACATAAGACTTACGCTTATGATGATATTTCTGTGGTGGTCAAATCTAGGGATGCCCGATTAAACAGGAAACTGACTATCCCTGAATTTTACCACATGACAGGAGGCTTCATATTTGCATATCTTTCTTTACTGAAAACTCCAGCAGCATAGAAACATAACAACCAATCAGAAAAAAGTTATGATGCCCATAAAAGGCCCTGTCTATGACATCACTTCCTCTTTCTTTGCTTCTCCAGCCATACAAAGGTCAGAGTATTTTACCTCTCTGGTAGATTCTTAATTTACACTGTTTTTTTGATTGTCATACCACTATATATTACTCTATTTATTGCTAACACCTGCTACCTTGGCCCCCCTTATTCCTGTCCCTTCACTGTATCCCTCTGTTTTTTTCCCCCCCTTTTTATTTCCACCTTACTGCCTGGTATCCGCAGGGGACTGTGTGGGGACGGGTGGAGGGAGGCTGGGGTCAGCGTTTGTGTTGCATTTATCACCTTCACATGTGGGCGGCGGCCATCTTGGATCTCGCTCGGCGGATCGGGAACTCACCCGACCGCCGGGCTCCACAGTGTATGCTCTCCCAAGTGAACAATGGGAGAGTGCAAGCTGGATTTCAGTTTTTTTCTCCATGTATTATTTCAATGTATTTTGCCACAGTGCCTGCCAACAGTGTCTGCCAAACAAATACTTACATGCAGGCATTAAAGGAGATTATGTCTTTGTACATTACTCAGGGTCTATACCCTATACAGGGTCATACCATATTACTATACCCTGCACAGGGTCATACTATATTACTATATCCTACAGGAATCACCCGATCACCGCGCCCTGCATCTGGATTAACCCCTTCAGGGGTCCCCCTCTCTGGGCACATTCATTTATTGATACAATTATTATTTTTTATTCTCATGGATATATCTCTCATGGTGCCTTACACTGGATGATTATATGTTGAGCAGGCACACAATCTATGTATTATTGTGAAGCCATACAATATCACAGTCGTTATACAAAACATATACTGTACCTATAACAAGATCAACTATATCACTGTACCCTACGAAGGGCATATTGTGTTACTGTACCCTACAAAGGGCATATTATATTATATTATTGTACCCTACAGAGGGTCATATTATATTACTGTACCAGACGGTGCAAATTTATGTGGGTGTCCTCTGGGTATTTTTTCATGGCACACCACCTGGGGTGACCCCCCAGATATGCATGCAAGGTCACTGACAGACCATTACCTTTGATGTGGGTGTCCTCTGGGTTACCATGGCACACCACCCGGGGTGAACCCCGATCATATGCACGGAGGCCTACGCCGCAACCTTACCACTGATTACTACAGATATATATGGATGTTTAAACACTGCCTGTCAGTTTTACATTAAAGCAACAGTACCATGCCGGATGCGATTTGACGGCAGGATCACTAAGAAAACTGAGTGTATTGCGGTGTATCCTTCACAGGGATACATATATGTATATTTACTGTGCCTAGTGTACATATTGAACGTGGGTGTCCTCTGTAATTTTTCATGGCACACCACCTGGGATGACCCCCAGATATGCATGCAATGCCTGTAAGGTGCCAATAATTATAATATGGGTGTCCTCTGGGTTACCATGGCACACCACCTGGGATGAACCCAGCCTAATAGACATGGGTCCTGCGGCCGCAGACCTTATGGAGACAGGCCCCATGCGCCTATATATAATAAGCCTGTATAGTTAAAAACCGTGCATACAGCTCTTGCGTACATTTGTGGTGAACCCGGCTAGCCAGACCGACACCACTACCAGTCAGTCGCGCCTGCACCACGGCTCTCAGTAGCCAGATTAAACTAATAGAGGTGACCCCTCTATACTTGGCACGAGTATTCATACTCTCAGACATACTAAAGCAGGCAATTCAAACCGTTTTACCTGGGTGATCCCCAGTTCTACCAGGAGTCTAACACCCCTACGTGCTGACCCTCACACTATCTCCCAACAGGACGGGAACGAGTCATGGTGGACACTCTCAACGTTCCCAAGTTTTCTAGGCAATGCTAAACGCCACAGTAACGGCCTCAGTGGAGAGGGTTCTGTTATGAACTCTACCCCACACCGCTTGATGGAGACCCCAGGCCCACAAGCCTTCAAGTCAAAATGGCAAGGGAAGGGCTCCAGCCCCCCTGCCGCTAAGGTCAAGGGCAAGAAGCCCATCGATCAGACCAAATAGGCGGAGCACAGGGAATCCAAACCTCGTCTGCCACAATCTTCCGACAAAGAAGACTATTACCCACCACGTACTTTGGACATGGTAGATGAGCGACACGAAGACAGCTCACCATCTGAGGAAATGGAACGGCAAGACCTTCCCCACACTTCCTCGAAGTACGTTAGGGAAACCTTACTCTGTGACGGCGGCTGAGGCAGAGATAACTGTAGCGGCACTAAACCAGAGTAGCCGAAGACGGAACGTTCCTGGACGAACACTATTGGCTGCGCAACCCTCGGGGGATGGAAGGATGCGCACGCCTCAAGACCGAGTTACCCCAGGGTACACAACTCAACCCTACCACCTCCAAAGAATGGTCTCAATGCTCGATATGCCTCCTGGGCAACGTAAATGACGCACTATGCGCCGACAGACGCAAATCTGTACTGGGCTGCATCGACAACACACTATTGGGCTTAGGAACGACAAGAATTCGGTCCAAAAGCACAAGGCCTACTATTCGACGTAGTGTTCATTGCAGTACTCAAGAAACACGTGAATTTATTCACCACACTAAATTAAACCCAGACCTCGCTAAAACAAGTCTTCCACAACCCTACGGGGAAAGGTGTTTCTGGGAGGACTGGTCGGTAGCTGAACCGAGCCACCAGCCGCTCCTGGGCGACAGGTTCCAGATCGTATACACAGTCCTCATATTTCTCCCATCTACTACACAAAGGAACCCATCCGCTTCATCTACTAGTGTGTCAATAACATAACTAACTGTTTCCAATATTATGACCGGCAACCTGTCTCTGTTTTACAGAATTGGGAGACGACTACCAAAGTCACTTGGGTTCTCCAGACAGTACAAGGCTATGTCAGAGTTTTATCACAGCCGTGCAGGTCGCGCCTTCACCTCCATTACGCACGCTGGTGGAACAGGAACGCCTCGTGGACAAGAAAATCTGCACCCTCTTCAGGAGAGGCGCAATTCAACATGCACCGGAGGGGAAGGCTTCCCCAGCAAATTTTTCCTGGTCAAGAAGAAGCCAGGAGACTACATCAATGGAACTCCTACATGGTATACAAATGCTGCAAGATGGAGGAAATTTGTCTTCTACAAGACCTCCTAGACGATAACGACTGGTTTACACATCTGGACCTCAAGGACGCACGCTTGTCAGTACTGCCGAAGTTTTCCTCCGATTCCAATGGTGAGGACAAACACGGCAGTTTACGACTCCGTGGTGCTCACCAACCTACTGTAACCAGTGAGGGCACAAATCCGTAAATTTGGGCGTGCAATGCCTCTTATACCTGGAAGACTTGCTGATTCTTTACGAATCCAGGCTACGTTTGCAGACAAATTTGTCGTTCACTTTCGGGACTCCATGTGTTTTTTGTTGTACACAGACAAAGATCGCTTCCCCATCTGAATCGGGCCAGTTCCTTGGTTTCGACATCGGCTTGGAGAACTACGTTCCGCGTCTGTCTACGGCAAAGAGCGCCTCTATAAGGATAGCTGCCGGATTGTGGGATTCCTCTCCTCCTCTATACAAGCGTTATTCCCTGGCCCACTACGACTGATGGTGAGATACGTACGCACCGGTCACTCATACGACCACTGGATCCCACTGTCAGCGGAAGTGAGGATGGAATTTCGATGGTGATTACTTCACATACAAACTTGGATTGGCAAAACGACCTTTGAGTCTTCCTTCGGATACGGGGCAATGGATGAACCCCTGCAAACGCGACCCAGCCGTTCTCCACAATAGCAAGGGTGCTTCGATACACACACACACACCCACAAGATATCGCTCCTGCTCATGACACCCCTCGGGCCGTGCCAACCGTGATTTCCCGGATCGCCTGGAGATGTCTCGCGAAGACCCTCTACAACTCCCTACTTTCCCTCTACTTCTGACGGGACCTCGAGGGGAAGCCCACTCCCTTGTCATGGAAGGACAACTGGCACTAGTTGCCTGGACGGCTTCAGGGGCTCCTGGTCAGTTCACGACCTATTGCATCAACTAAGACCTCCTATGGGACTCATAGGCTCCCGGCACCAGGAAAGGCTACATTTCTGCCTGGTCGGCCTGGAGTGATTGGTGTGTGGAAAGGGATTCCGATCCCTTTACCGCACCTGTCCCACTGATCCTCAACTATCTGTCACACCTGGTCTCGTTGGGTCGGTCATATCGATCCCTCAACGTGATCAGATTCGCCATATCGGCGGCGCACCTTCCGGTACAGGGCAGACCAGTAGGTCAAGATACATTGGTTTGTCGACTACTGCGGGGTGCCGAATTGTCGAGATCCCTGCACCCAAATATTCACGCCTCTGGCAGGTGGATGTGGTGCTGAGATTCCTTAGGGAATGGCCGGACAATCCTTGTTTGTCACTGAAGCAACTTTCAGCCAAACTAGCCCTCTTATTATGCCTCACCTCATTTAGACGGTGGCGGACGTTAGGGCTTGCGATATGGATGGTTTCTCTCTCACACCAGACGGGGTTACCTTTACCATGTCGAGACGAACTAAGTCTGATTCGTCTTCAGTGTCATACCCATGCTTTGTGTCAGACGCCACACTATGCGTGGTCAGAACGCTAATGGGGTACACCAATATCTCTACCCCCTTCGAACTCATTCGACGGATCACCTTCTGACTTCTTACGTGAACCCTCATGGACCGGTGTCTACCGCAACACTGGCCAGATGGGTCCGCTGGTTTTTGTCTTTAGCGTTGAACCTTGTTTCGGAGCCCACTCGGTCAGGGGAGCGGCGGCCTCACAAACCTTTTCGGCCGACGCTTCCCTAGCCGACATTATACGCTGCGCGGACTGAGCGCGAGAGAGTACGTTTAGAACATTCTATTTTCGGCAAACATCTCATGCTTCCTTCACATTGGTCAATTCAAAGCTTTAAAAATGCAAATATGAAGCCTCCTGTCATGTGGTAAAATTGAAGATTATATTAGCTTTAGTGTACTAATAATCTTAATTTTAGTAATGACAGGAGGCAAATATTTCCCACCCTATAGGATCCCTCCCATGTTTCTCGTGTTGAACAGAATATGTCCTTTATGTTCAGGAAGGTAAGTATGTATGGTTTGTATGTTTGCTACTTAGACCTGTACCTTGCGGTTCTTGTATTGGCTGAATATTAGACATGAACCTTGCATTATGTTGTGTTTATAGATCCTTAAATATCATTGCGTTAGAATAAATATATATTGATATGTTTCACATTCTAATGTTCGTTGGTATATCAGATGCTTATGCTTATTGTATGCGGACAAGTTATCACGCCAGATACCTTTCACCTTTTTCTTTTTCTTGCAGCGTGAACGTCTTCTCATCGAGACAAAGATTCACCTTCCATACCTCTGCATCGCGGAACTAATGGAGTTGGATATTCTAATATGTTGTTGAACTAATGATGTAATATGATTATGTCTCTTGTTGTTATTTATTGTTTCGCTTCAAAGAAAGAGGAAGTGATGTCATAGACAGGGCCTTTTATGGGCATCATAACTTTTTTCTGATTGGTTGTTATGTTTCTATGCTGCTGGAGTTTTCAGTAAAGAAAGATATGCAAATATTTGCCTCCTGTCATTACTAAAATTAAGATTATTAGTACACTAAAGCTAATACAATCTTCAATTTGTGTTGGCATTTGGCATTTATCGTGATGTTATCTGTGCAGTATATGATTACCATAGATCCTTTTCTGCCAAGGTGTCTGGCGCTTTCTCCCAGTACGGGACAAGGTCCAACTGGAGCAAGATTGTCTCGGGTCTATCAGATGGCTTCCACACAGGTCTCATACACATGCCTTCCGGAATCCTGGAATGTCCAAATTTACAATCCGCACAGAAAAATCCTACAGCAGTTGACACACTCATAGCCAAGGAAGTGGCAGAGGGCTTCCTATTGGGGCCCTTCCAGTCCCCTCCTTTCATCATATGGCAGACAAACCTCATCGGTATTGTCACTGGGAAATCTTCCCACAAACAGAGACTTATCATCGATCTATCGGCACCACACCCCTCTGCCACTACTAGTCTGAACTCCCTCATACCCTCTGAGGAATTTTCACTGCAATATTCAACCATAGATCACGCCATTACAGCTATCATGCAGGCAGGGGTCGGAGCATGGCTCAGTAAAACCGATATAACAAATGCTTTCAAGTTACTGCCTATTCACCCTACACTGTGGCACCTACATGGCATCAAGCGGGCCGGGAACTACTACTTTTTCTCACGTTTAACTTTTGGTTCCAAAAGTAGTCCAGCCATTTTCAAAACCCTATGCTGGTTATTATTAAATATAGCCAGATGCCCTACAGTTATACAATATCTGGATGATTTCTTACTGGTCGAGGAGAATATTTCCCCTCCCAGTAGCCTCAAAGAAACCATCAGTCTGTTCAAACAGTTGGGTGTCCCAATCTCCCCCATCAAGACTGAAGGACCAGATACCTTCATCACATTCCTGGGTATCATACTTTGTCTCGCTTTAATTTCCAGGCTTTTCGTCAAATACTCCCATCAGCCACACTCACAGCCACGACCATTCCACTATTCCACCATCTAGTAAAGGATTAGATGCTATCATGCAACATAGCAGAACATTAGCCCAATTAGCACTGTCTACTAATACCCGGAAAACTTACGACAGAGCTTTCATTTTATTTAAAAGATTCCTTTCGGAACACAACATCTTACAACCTTTCATCATGACATCCTTGTTGGGGTTTGCTTCTTTTTGCCACCTCAAACTCAAATTATCATACAACACAATCAAACTATATCTGACAGGCATCCAACATCACATCCTTAGTTTACAACCCAACAGTGCGAGTTTCATGTCCGCCTACCATATTAAGAACATCCTTAGGGGTATTCAGAGATCCGAACCTCCACGTACGGCCCAGAGACTACCTATAGATTTCCATATTTTTAAAGACTTATCCAACTTACTAGATTTAAAACCCTTTGCCAACAGCACAAATCTTGTCATTAAAACTGCTATATACATAGCCTTTTATGGTTTCTTGAGACCAAGAGAATTTACCGCCATCAGCACAACACAGTCCACTCACATCCTACTTCATTCACACTTAACAAAACACATGGACTCTTTTATCTTGACTCTGCCTCATTCCAAAACCAGTCAACATGCACCTCCAGTAGAGGTTAAGTGCTATCCTACTCACAACAGGTGGTGCCCCGTCAAACTACTGGAATCATATACCCAGCTTAGCAACGCATCACCATATCAACCACTTTTCAGTCTACAAGGTTCTGTACTCACTACCACCACCTTTATGACACACGTCAGGTCTTTACTTACACAGCTGGGCCTCAAATCAGCTAACTATTCGGGCCACTCCTTCTGCATAGGAGCGGCCTCCACAGCATCCAGTGCAAACATCCCAGTTCATGTTATCAAGTCTCTGGGCGCTGGAAATCATCTGCTTACTCTAGATACATACCTAACCCGGTACAAGTAGTAAGAAATGCTTTTCAAGACATGTCTGGTTAAATGTATGTATATTGCTGGTATGTAATAAATTAGATTTTCTATTTTTGCCCTCTTTATTTACAGGCCTACCTCATCGTCGGTTCCGGCACAGCACAACCGACTTGCTCTTTTAATACCATCCTACACTTATCAGTGTTTGTTTCTTCTGTACTATCATGAGCCCTTAACACAAGTATTAAGGCATTTTGGCCTGTAATTGTGGGAGGGGCGTATGACACACCCCTTCCCTACTTAAGGGACACCCCTTTCCTGGCTCCATACCGTTCGAGGTCAGCGCTGCATCACCCTCCCACCACTCCTTATTATTAACTCCCTTTTCTTTACATTTCATCTTGGTGGGCCCTCTTTATTTACAGGCCTACCTCATCGTCGGTTCCGGCACACCACAACCGACTTGCTCTTTTAATACCATCCTACACTTATCAGTGTTTGTTTCTTCTGTGCTATCATGAGCCCTTAACACAAATATATATATATAAATACACACACACACACACACCTGCAGGTGGTCCCTCAGCTCCAGGACATATGGGGACACCACCTTCCCCTGTGTCTCCATCCCAGTGTTCCCATGTAAGCCTACCAAGAGGTTCCTCAAGAATCTACATGGCTTTCCCCTTTGAACTCCTCTACAGAATAAGAGAGTCAGGGGATCCCTGTATCTTATACAGGAACACTGGGATGGAGACACAGGGGAAGGTGGTATTCCCATTGTACCGTACATCCTGGAGCTGAGGGACCAACTTCAGGAAGGAATCTCTCCCAGTTCTGGCAGGAGGCTGTGAACGTACCATTGAAGCGTTCATAGAGTCCGTTCATCTGGGGGTGATACAGGGAGCTGAGAATGGGTCGGACCCCACAGCTTTGCCAGAGTTGCTGAGTAATAGCCGCAGTGAATTGGGTCCCTTGGTCGGACAAAAATCACTCCAGGAAAGACTACCCACACTTGAAAGCAGACTCAGTAGACTCTTTCAAGTAGGAGTTCGAAAACCAGGAGTTACTTGGAGTGGTTTGTATACTGTGGAGAGTGGTTTGTATTTTATTTTTGTTTAATCTTTAAAATTGGTAGTTTAAAAAAAAAATTGTTTTTTACAGTGTTCTGGTTTCCCCCCTTTTTTTGTGCTGCTGCTTGATTGATTGGGGGAGTGTTCATTAATTGCACCTGAGTGGGATTTGTATCCCCATAAAGGCATACCCCTAACTCACTGAGCTTGCTCACATTACTTGAAAGCAGACTCTTAAGTAGACTCTTTCAAGTAGGAGTTAGAAAACCAGGAGTTAAAACTAACAAGGGGTTAAACTAACAAAGTAATTGTTTTAATATTCTGTTTCTGGGGAAATGAGTGTTAGCAAGATTGCTGGTTTGACTCAATGCACATCTTGTTGCATGTATGGATGCCTCGATGTACCCGTCCAGGGTCCATACCTCTGTGATGGTTGTGTGCGAGTGGCTTCTCTGAAAGCTCAGATTGGAGATCTCGAGAAGCAAATCGCAACTTTAAGGGAGATTGACAATCTTGAGAGGAGTCTGCTGCTTACTGAGCAGAGTTTAGTGGGTACAGATAGTGGAGAGGGAGAAGATAAGACAGATGGGGAACAGGCATGTAGCTGGGTGACAGTGTGGCGAGGAAGCAGGGGGGGAGGGAAGAGGAAAGGGCTAGCTAGTCCTGATTTGGTGCAACCTAGCAGATTTGCCTGTTTGAGGGAAGATGTTGGGAGCATCAGCTCAGGAGTAGCTGTATTAGAGGAAGCTGTTACTTCTAACAGCCGAGCTAACAGCCCCCCTAGTACGGGTGGGGATCAAAATGTAAGGAAGGCAAGACAGGTTGTGGTGGTAGGGGACTCCATCATTAGGAGAGCAGATGGGGCAATCTGCCGCTCTGATCGGCTCAACCGGACAGTTTGATGTCTCCCGGGTGCTCGAGTCCGGCATGTTGCTCACAGAGTGGATGGATTATTGGGAGGGGCTGGGGATGACCCAGCGGTCATGGTCCATGTTGGTACCAATGACGAATTAAGAGGAAGATGGAAGGTCCTAAAGAATAATTTCAGGGAATTAGGTAGCAAACTTAAGAAAAGGACCTCCAAGGTGGTATTCTCTGAGATATTACCTGTGCCACGCACTACAGTGGAAAGGCAGCGGGAGATTAGAGAGGTCAATGCGTGGCTTAAGTCTTGGTGCAGGAAGGAGGGTTTGGGGTTTTTAGAGCACTGGGCCGACTTTGCGATTGGGTACAATCTTTATAGTGGTGATAGATTGCACCTAAACGGGAGATGGTCTGCAGTGCTGGGGGATAGGATGGCTAGAAGGTTGGAGGAGATTTTAAACTAGTAGTAGGGGGGGGGAGGGTCATAGCAATCTACAAAATGGAGATAGGACAGAAAGGAGATGGGCTTTAGCACAGTATAAGGGGGGTTGAGACGGGGGGGAGGGGCAAGCTCAAAACAGAGAAGCTATGTAATGTTGATAATTCACAAAATCTACAAGTGACGCATAATATTAATTTATGCTTACTAATGCAAGGAGCCTAAATAACAAAATGGGGGAACTAGAGGCATTAGCATACACTAAACAATATGATATAATAGGCATAACTGAAACATGGTGGGATGAGACACATGACTGGGCAGTTAACTTAAATGGGTACATGTTATTTAGGAAGGATAGGAAAAACAAGAAGGGTGGTGGGGTATGTTTGTATGTCAACCATGATTTACAGCCAAATGTTAAGCAAATGGAATGCGATGAGGAAAATGTGGAAGCTTTATGGGTAAATATCTGCTTGGGGGAAAAGAAGGGAAACAAACTATTGGTTAGGATATGGTATAAACCACCTAATGTTAATGATGACGAGGAACAACAGCTGTTTGAGCAAACTGAAAAAGCTGCAAATCTGGGTAACACTTTAATTATTGGAGATTTTAATTACCCCAACATAAATTGGGACAGAGGGACTAGAAGCTCAGCAAAGGGAATTAGGTTATTAAACTTGTTAAATGGCACCTTCATGTCACAACTTGTACAAGCACCAACTAGAATGGATGCTTGTCTGGACCTGGTTTTAACAAACAACGTTGATTTTTTTTTTTACCAACATTCGAGTAGGTGAGCACTTGGGAAATAGTGATCACAATATAGTGTCCTTTGAAATAAACTAAAAAAAAACAAAAGCACATGGGGAATACTAAAACATATAATTTTAAAAAGGCCAATTTCAATAAGTTAAGGGAAGCTTTACAATATATTGACTGGCATACACTCTTTAGTGAAAAGAACAATGAGGATACATGGATCATCTTCCAACAAATATTAGAAAGATACATTTCTCAGTATGTACCATTGAGAAATAAATATAAAAGAAACAAATGAAAACCAATGTGGCTTAGTAGATAAGTAAAACAAGAGATTAAAAATAAGAAAAGGGCATTTAAAGCATTTAAATCTGACAAATCAGATGCATCTTATAAAAGATATAAGGAAGCAAATAATGCATGCAAAAAGGCAATTAGACTTGCTAAACTTCAAAATGAAATAATGATAGCTAAAGAGAGCAAAACCAACCCCAAAGCATTTTTTTAAGTACATAAATTCTAAAAAACCCAAAAATGAAAGTGTAGGCATGCTAAAAAATGAAACAGGGGTGTTAGTTAATGAAGACCAGGAAAAGGCAGGAATTTTAAATAACTATTTCTCCTCCGTATATATTAAGGAAGAACCCATGGCAACAGATGTGCAAATGATTGCTACTAAAAACTTGCAGAATAATTGTAATTGGTTAACTCAAGACAAGGTGCTGCAGCAACTAAAGAAAGTTAATATAAACAAAGCTCCAGGGCCTGACGGTATCCATCCACGTGTACTTAAGGAACAAAGTGTGGAAATAAGTGAATCTCAGTTTTTAATCTTTCAAGATTCTTTTCTTTCAGGAAGTGTTCCGGAGGATTGGAGGAAGGCAGATGTGGTTCCTATATTCAAAAAGGGTTCAAAATCCTTGCCTGGAAATTATAGACCTGTGAGCTGAACTTCTGTGGCTGGTAAAATATTTGAAAGGTTATTAAGGGATAATATTCAAGAATTCTTTGAGAAGAATATGGTTATCAGCAAAGCACGGTTTTATGAAGCACAAGTCATGTCAAACTAACTTGATTGCGTTCTACGAAGAAGTAAGTAGAAGTATAGATCAGGGTGTTGCCGTGGATGTGATCTATTTGGATTTTGCCAAGGCATTTGATACAGTTCCACACAATAGATTAGTGTTCAAACTCAAGGAAATCAGTCTAGATGAAAATGCTTGTTCTTGGGTAGAACATTGGCTTAAAAACAGAGTACAAAGAGTTGTCATTAATGGTAAATTTACAAGCTGGACAGAGGTGGCAAGTGGTGTCCCTCAGGGGTCTGTTCTGGGACCCCTTCTATTTAACATGTTTATAAATGATCTTGAAGACAGCATTGAAAGTCATGTTTCAGTGTTTGCAGATGACACAAAACTTTGTAAAATAATACAATGTGAGCAAGATATTACTTTGCTGCAGAGGGATTTAGATAGACTGGGGGACTGGGCACTCAGATGAAATTTAATGTTGAAAAATGCAAAGTTATGCACTTTGGCATAAAGAATACACAAGCAACGTATACCCTTAATGGAAGCGAATTAGGGATAACAATACACGAAAAGGACTTGGGAATTGTTATAGACAACAAACTGTGCAACAATGTGCAATGTCAATCAGCAGTGGCCAAGGCCAGTAAGGTATTGTCATGCATTACAAAGGGCATTCATTCTCGGGACGAGAATATCATTTTGCCTCTTTATAAATCACTGGTAAGACCCCATATTGAATATGCTGTGTAACTTTGGGCACCTGTTCTAAAGAAGGATATTATGGCTCTAGAAAAAGTGCAGAGGCGGGCTACAAAATTAATAAAAGGAATGGAACATATCAGCTATGAAGAAAGGTTAAAAAATGTAAACCTATTTAGTTTAGAAAAACGTCGCCTGAGAGGGGATATGATAACATTATACAAATATATTCAGGGCCAATACAAATCATTGTGTGGAAATCTATTCACAAACCGGACTTTACATAGGACACGAGGCCATGCGTTTAGACTGGAAGAAAGAAGATTTTGTCTAAGGCAAAGGAAAGGTTTTTTTTACTGTAAGAACAATCAGGATGTGGAATTCTCTGCCTGAAGAAGTGGTTTTATCAGAGTCCATACAGATGTTCAAACAGCTACTAGATGCATACTTGCAAAAACAGAATATTCAAGGATATAATCTTTCAATGTAATAACTGCTTGATCCAAGGATAAATCTGACTGCCATTCTGGGATCAAGAAGGAATTTTTTTCCTAGCTTGTTGCAAAATTGTGCTTCAAACTGGTTTTTTTTTCCTTCTTTTGGATCAACAGCAAAAAAAAAATGAGATAGGCTGAACTTGATGGACACAAGTCTCTTTTCAGCTATGTAACTATGAATATTCTAAGCAATGCCTCGGCTACCTGCATCAATTTTAGGAAGGGTGAACGCTTCTGGGTACCAGGTAGCATAATCCACCACGGTATCGATATAGTTTTTCCCAGAAAAACTTACTTAGGGGCCAAACCAAATCTACTGCTATTCGGTAGAATGGTTCCTCTTTTATGGGTAATGGGTGCAACTTGCCTTGTGGTGGTCACCTCTTTTCCCTACTCTCTGGCATACATTAGGGGTCGGCAAGTACTCCTGAAAGTTCCAGGCCATCAGAATGCCTGAGTCCTTTGTCTTGGGGATACCCAGATGCCCAGCTAAGGGGATGTTGTGGCAGAGTTTGAGCAGTTCAGCTTGGTATTTACAGGGAACATTCTTCACAAAATGAAACCCAGCATCATGGAACTCTGTGCCAGATTGGAAGATGATTGCAGCCCAGTCAAAACTTTACATTCAGACTGTTCGGGCAAGACACCTCTGTTCTAAGCACTTTGTAGACTGAGTGGGTGCTCCAGAGAGAGCTATCTGGGGGTGGCACTTGTTTAGGAATACAGGCCTGGGTTTTTATTAGGAAATCGTAATTTGGCGGCAAAGTGTCATTCGGCACCAAGGTATGTTGAAATATCCATTGTTCTCCTGGTGACCCCCTCTTTATAAAACCCAGGTTTAAAAATGTGCAAACCACTCAATAAAACAGTTATTCTCCACCCTACACTAAGACTTGACTAGTGGTTGGGTGAGACAGCTATACCAGCTATAATCACTTGGACTTTAATCACAACAGCGAAAAGTGAGTCTATGGCAGCGACACCCAGGTCCCTTGTGAGTAGGCTGCCATAATATAATCAATGTCATTCATTTCACCGGTCAGTGGTTTTAATATTGTGGCAGATCAGTGTATTCTAGTAAGATTGATGTAGAATATTTAGAATTATCTTAATAGGGTTGGTGTGTAGTATTAAGATCTATCCTAAAAAGGAATATAGTATCCCAAGTGTTCTACCTTTTTAAGTTTAGTGGTCAGTGTATCTCTCTCTCTTATATATATATATATATATATATATATATATATATATATATATCTCAATAAATACACATACATAAACCCACAAATTATGTAAACCCAGATTTGAAAACATGACTGAATTTGTTTTTGTTTTAAATTTGTTTAAAGATTTGTGTTAGAAGATTTTAGCTGTGCGAATACAAACCGAAATCCGGTGTATCCAAAAAGTATTGCCTGCAGAAATCCTCCTATCCCTGTGAGAAAGTTTACAGCTCCGGAGCCATCTGCATTCTCAGTCCATATCTAGAACAAATAGTACATATGCATTCAGCATAGGCAGACACATAGGATATCAGTACATTAATTAGACTTGTGCATGGCGGAAAAATTTAGTCATTCCAATACATTCATCAAATTGACAGAATTTTGCCTGTT
Source organism: Pelobates cultripes (assembly GCA_933207985.1). Classification (NCBI taxonomy): domain Eukaryota; kingdom Metazoa; phylum Chordata; class Amphibia; order Anura; family Pelobatidae; genus Pelobates; species Pelobates cultripes. The sequence continues at coordinate 66,526,239 of OW240923.1, forward strand.
TTGGTGTTTTGGCAAATTTTGTTTGTGAAAAAACATTTTGCCAGCCAAAAAAGTAGGTAAAAAGGCAATTTTTAGTGTGCTGCAATGCAAAAATAGCTACAATATTGTGTAAATGCCTATAGCTAGACATCTTTGCAATTCCAATTCTGAGTTTGTAAAATTACATTATATACCTGAATTTAAAAATAAATAAATAATAAAAATAAATATAAAGTAAACAAACTAATTTTCTAGTGATTGATTGATTGTAATATTTTCCTTTTTGCTATCTTGTATTAAATAAAAATAAGTGCCAGGAGTCTTCTAAGTTTTGAAATGGGATTTCTCAAAAACTTAAAGTTAAAAATTCAGTGGGAAATTGACGACCCACTCACCAACTCCACCCTTAGAAGAACAAAGGTTTCCTTTGCATCCAGTCTGTAGAGTGAGAGATCGTCCTTCAGTGTAAAAAAAAAAAAAAAAAGTGCCCTAGGTAGCAGACATGCAAGACTCAATCAAGTAGGATGAAACCACTACAATGAGAGGCATTTTAAAAAAGAGGAATAGCAGGAGTAATTTATTTAGATGAATTTAGTAGAACTCCAATACCCCCACTGGGTATCTCCGCCGAATATCCTCGAAGCTGGAAGAAGCGCTCTTTAGTGAATAGCTCTATTACCCCAAGTAACTAGACACAGTTCTGGGAGTACAACTGTTTTTATTAAGCCGAATCCAGCATTCAGTATATTCAGTGCCCATTCAGGCGCCTCTGTATCTGGGAAATAATTGAATTGCTGTCTGCTAAACTAATTATCTCCTGGATACAGAGTGTATAACATAAAAACACCTCAAAACATAGTAAATACACAGAGGAACCCCACATATTATACATCTCCAAATAGCACCTGGACCCAGGAACAATTGCCCAATCTCCACCAGGATAAAGTCTTGACCAGCCGCACAAGAGGTCTAAGCCCAAAACAGTTCCTGCGTAATTATGGCTAGGGCCAGTCAAATAGTGGGAGGTCCTTCGATCCAACGAAAGAGGGCTCCCCTGGTTTTCAGGGAGCGATTGCTCGAATTGGTCTGTAGAACCTTCCCTCCAATTAGTGCTCTCCTGGAAAGCCGGCAAGTGGAGTAAAACCGTGGATCAAGTTTACCAGGAGCCACGAGTTGCAGTGGCAGTGTTGGTTAGTTCCAGAGGGTTTGCGGCCAAGTACTGCTTGAGACCTTTCAGGAGTTTTTTTAGCCAAATGACTGCGAAGAGGCGTTTTCAGCAGTTAACGTTTAGGAGTAGGGAATGTACTGAAACAGGGGGATAGTGAATAGCTCTTTCGGGGAAAAGATACAGGTACAAGGATAGGGTCCGCCACACAGCTCCCATTTAACACAAGCCAGCATACACAGTCTGATCCCAACAGATCAGCTTGGGGATGTCCGGGGAGACTCACGGGTCACTTTTCCAGTTGAGTTTGTTGAGACAACCCATCGGCATTGATGTTCTGATTTCCAGGGCGATAGTGAAGTTATAGTGCTTCAGCTCCAGACTCCAGCGCAGCAGCTGGGCATTGTCCCCCGCCACACATTTTTTAGCCAGACCAATGGGTTGTGATCCGTGAGTAATGAAAATGGTTGTCCATACAAGTAGTGATGGAGGTTCTTTAGGGTCCACCCCACGGCCAGATATTCCTTCTCAATGGTAGCATAGCTTACCTCCCTGAGTAGGAGTTTTCTGCTCAGGTAAGCTACAGGATGCTCTTTACCATCGCCTCCGATTTGGCTCAGTACTGCTCCCAATCCAAACATAGAAGTGTTTGTGTGGAAAAGAAAACATTTAATGGGATTGGAAGCAGCCAGTACAGAGACATTTACAAGGGCTGTTTTTAGTTCCTGGGATGGTGCTTAAGAAGGTTGTTCTGGGGTGCAGATCACCACCACTTCCTCTGTCCTCATGGTAGTGTTTGAACTGTCACGTATTCATCCGCTTATAAAAATGTGGTTAATGACATTTACTGTCCACACAGGAAAAGTTGTGCCGAGCAGCAACCAAATCCACAGAAGGGTTAATGCTAAGCAGCAATTATGCAAATGGGAACCTGGTAACTGCCTCTGGGGTCAAAGGCCAGTTACAGCCTATCAGATCTAGAGGAGGGGTATTTAGGCCCAGTTCCCATCCTGCTCAGTGCCCTGTCGTGGTTTCCCTTGTGGTTGTCCGAGAGCGCGTTATTGATTCTGGTAATTATGGTCATTGTTTTTGACTTCCCTGTTTTCGGGCATCCCTGACTCCTGGCTTTTCCTTATCGTTGTGTCTCTTTCTGTTTCCCTTGACCTCGGCTATTCCTGACTATTCTTTGGTACGTTAGTCCAGCCATTCTAATGTCCGGTATACGTTACCTATCAGTCCTCTGTGTTACACAATTCTACGTGCTGATCATTCTGTAATCCTGACATGAACATATTCACACCGAGCATGCATCACCCCCCGGCACAAGAGCAAGGACAATCACATAGGTGGTATCGCACTTTTATTATACCACCTGATATGGGATCTACCAGCCAGCCTGCAGCTTGTCTTTGCGGATTGATATTAAAATCAAAACCTTCTGTCCTACTTAGAAGCTGCGGTCCCTAGCTCCCCTGTTGAACCATGTACTCCTGTCTATACTTCTGCGGGATAACTAGCTGCTTAGAGGGGATCAGTATTGACCCAGCCACTATCCTTTCTCCCTCTAGACTGGAGATGACTGGAACCCTTTTTAATTGGAGCATGGTGTCAGTGACTACCCCCCTCCCAAACTCAGCAGGCGCATCCCACCATTCTAACGGTGGGGTAATAACTCCTACCTGAGCCTCAAAGTGTGAGCGCTGGTCCATGGTGTGAGGCTGTTGCCTGGTGGTTAGAAGGTACATCTCCTCTGTCATCGGTTGGTGAACAAAAACAGAGGTAAGCTGTCCCAAGTCGTTCAACAAAATGTAGGTAACTCCTGCATCAGCCCCACATTCACCATCCCTGCTCCCGCACCCCAATTCAAATGTACTTTTGCGGTAGGCAGGCTATAAACTGCTTCCCCTGCCACCCGAATGGCTACTGAACCTCCTATTCTGGCACAGTCTGGTACCATATGTCTCTTTACCAGGGTCAAAGTGGCTACAGTGTCCAGGAGACCTTGTACAAATTTCTCATTGAGGCAAACTGAGTGCCGGTGATGCTGGCGGTTGTCTGCGGCAGCTTGAACGGGGTCAGCCTCGTGCATCACACCCCAGTTCTTTTTCGTATTTTTTTAGGAGCCAAAATAACTGGGTATGTCTCAGCATGATAGCAGTGAGTGGCCTCTCGGGAGGTTTGGGGAGTGATCCAGGCCAAATCCACTGGGATCTGTTTCTACCTTGGGTGCATTCGCATTTCATATGCCTCAATCGCTGGCATTGGTGGCACTGTACCCCAGCTCGTGGTTGAATCCAGGGAGGCACAGGGTTAACTATACCTCTATACCGCTGCAGAATTGGTGGTCCTGCGTTCGGTGGTGTTTTTTGAGGAAACACTCTGGGCTGAGGTCATTGATGACAGCGGACATCCTGATATTCATCAGACCACCTGGCTGCTTCAATGAGGATGGTGGGGATTTAATACTGTACCCACTCCTGGATCTCCGAGGCCAATACATTGTAGAATTGCTCTAGGATGTTGAAGCAATTCCAGGCCCATTTGGAGTTTTTTCTTAGCTCCTGAAATTGCTGTCGCCAGGCCTCCTGAGTAATTGCATACCGAGCCAAAATGATCTCTTTTACCTGAGTATAGTCTCTGAGGTCTTCGTCTGGAACCACCCGGTATGCCTCGACCATTCAACCAGATAATTTGCTGGCCAAAAGTAGAACCCAATCTAAGATTAGTTTGACATGATCTCCCTGAAATAAGCCCATGTTGTCTCTGATCTTAAAATCCCTGTGATTTTAGATGTTCAATAATCCTATCCTTTATCATGGATTCCATCACTTTCCCCACTACGGAGTAACCTTACTGGCCCATAGTTGTCTGACTCCTTTTATCTTTCTTGTGAATTGGCACAACATTCGCAAAATTTCCAATCTACTGGGACTACTCCTGTTAACAATGATTGGTTAAATAAATCAGGTAACGGTTTTGCTAGTACACCACTAAGTTATATTAATGTGTATTCCATCAGGTCCCATCAACTTGTCTTTACTTTTGATGGTTGAAATAGAACCTCTTCCTCTGTAAACTCACATGTAACAAATGACTGTCTTATTTCCTAATTGATGTCCCTTTCCTTCATTTTTATCTGTAAATACCAAACAAAAATATTAATTGAGGCAGTCAGCTACACACGTATCCTCTTGTAAATCCCTTCCTGCTTTTGTTTTTAGTCTAACCAATCCTAGTTTTACTTTCCTTTCTCATTCATGTGAGTGGTCTAAAGATTGACTATGGTTTGCCCTCTGTGGTTCCAAAATTCTTCCCAGCATGTCCAAACCACCATATGCTTACATTCAGTTATAGCTTGTGTATGGGAAGCCCTCTTTTATCTTGCCTTAAGTGATGGCTAGCCTTCAAACTACAATGGAAATACACAGCAATTCTCCTGCAACAAGGAAGTGTGGTTGCTAGTAAGATTGGACCTCCTCCAGCATACTGAGCATTTGTCTTCAGAGAAAATAAGTGATTCTTCATCCTCAATAATGCAGAACACTGTCAGTAACACTACTACTTGTAGCAGCTAGGCACAAGAGGGACTTTTCTTAATTTTTTTTTGTTTTTTAATTCACCTGATGATGAGATTTTAACTGTTCCTGTCTGACCTGCCTCTTTCAATGATCACTATCCTTCACATCTGCTTTGCCAAAGGGTGGTGTTAGTAATAGGGATGGTACTGCTGCTGGTGGTAGGCGGTAACAACTGCACAGAATCAAATAGAGCACCAGTGGACTTGCTGCCATAGTACTTTCTTGTTCTGAATCTTCCCTCACTAACATAGGCTGGCCGCTGCGCACTTAGAATAGTTAAAGGGACAGTCTGGAAAATGACAGACATCCGTGCGTCATCATGCAAGCACATTCTGACGTCAAGTGACCAGAACCTGCCTATCACTGCCAACAGTAAGGTATTTAATCTTATTTCACGTATCCTTCAGTTCCGTCATGGTGTTCACTTGTGGTTATTAGAGAGCGTTTTCATCTTGCTTTCCCTACTGGTATTTTGACTTTGACTTGTTTTTGACTATTCTGTATTCTGATATTCTTGACCTTTTGATTTGTATCCTCATTATTATGGCTTTGTGTCCCTGACCATTCTCTTTTGTATTAAATTCTAAGGCCAGGTGATACATTTCTTTGTTTCTTTTATTTCTACTTAATTCTGCCTGTTGGGTCATATGTCATCCTGACAAGAAGGCTATGTTCAACTCAACATGTGTGTGAGTGCCACTATGCAGTAGCTAGGCCAGAGGAACTATATAAATATATTTAAAAAAACACACACACACACACACACACACACACACACACACACACACATATATATATATATTTTTATAGGACTACATACCCCCTTACCACCCAACAAAAAAACTAAAGATTTTAATTTAACAAATACTAAACAAAAATAAAAACTATCAAACTGTAAGTTGCTGATTCCAAGTTGGTGTTAAGTGCCAGTGGCTAATAGTAGTAGACAAAGCAGTAACCTAAACACTGTTTTACCTAGCTAGCAGTAGCTCGTCACACAATCACTGCTGATCTGTCTCCCTCAATAACTGCCAACAGTCAGAGTGTCAGGAAGAATCCTCCTTGGAAGTATATATTGTTTAACTGCTCCTCCTTTTCTCCTCTATTGTTATGTTGTCACTTGATAGGTGTATAAAATCAACATTGTTTGGCTGTATCAATGATAGTAGTTTAAAAATCAACATTTTTGTTTTAATCTCTTAATTGGACAGGAGATACGATCCACATGATTGGACAGACCTCTTGTCCATTATGGAAAAACAAAAGCTATTTATTTGCCCTCCCCCCAAAAAAACCAAAAAACTGCTTATTCTCCATTTCACTCCTCTTTTTTCCTGGCACCAGGAACAGCATTTTGAATTACAAATCAAAATAAAAATGTTCATGCATTGTGAGAGAGTCGTTTGTTTTGTGATTCAGTCGTATAGCTGTTCAAGGAAGAAAAAAAAGGGAACTTGTACTGTCACTGCAGGACCATATTTAATCATTTGATTCTATTACGGAAAGACTAAAGATCCAACAACAATTCTCACCTTAAAAGGTTCTGTGATGTTTGCAAAGCATTTCTTCAGTTGCTCCTGCGCCACCTGTGCTTTCTTTAATTCCATCCAGCCGATTGCAAACATGCTCTGCATAGAAAGAGAGTTCAGGAGTTTTATCTTTTAAAGGAGCACTAAAAGGGGAGGTTCTGAGGATGATTCTGTTCACTCACATAGTGGTGTACCACAATAAAAATTGAAATTCCAAAATCATGTTATAAATTTATTATTAGAAATGATAAACTCATACAAAGATCAAATCAATGTAGCTTTCAAAGCTACTGCAGTACCTGTAGTTCAAATCTGCTTAAGTTCTACACATGTTTAAAAGGAACACTAAAGCGGTAGGAATACAAACATGCATTCCAAACGCTATAGTGTTACTCTGCTTATTTAGGTGTCTGCCCCTCCCAATTGAGTGTTTGAAAGGTAAGATTTACCCACCATGTAGACTGTGGTACACTGGTCTCACCATGGCCACCCGGCCTCTTCGCTTGAGATCACCAATCCTCACAGCTGAGAAGCAGCCAATTAAATAACCGATTATGGCAGATGAAAATCAGCTCTAGTGGCTGTAAGGAAGACAGTCACTGGAGGTATGTTAAACCTTTAAAGAAAACCTTGCTGATTGAACAAAACCTAAATGTTTTACATTGAGGTTTTGCAAATGACAGGGGCGCTGCACTAAAACCACTTCATTCAAATGAAATGGTCTGGGTGCCTTTAAGATCACACTGTATTTAAACAGCTAGCCATAAAATCTGGGCTGTTCGTGATTCTAGAAGACTGGTTTAAGAAACATTAAAGGGACATTATAGTTAGCAGAGCCATGACAGCTTAATACAGTGGTTCTGGTTTTTATAGCCTGTCCCTGCAGGCTTTTCAGTGTAAACACTACCTTTTCAGAGATCAGGCAGTGTTTATATTGCTGCCATCCGTCAGATGGCCACTCAAGATGCTTCCTAGTCCATGCAGAGCATGGAGACACTGAATGTTCCCCATAAAGATGCTGTATTTTGCTTCACAATGCGTTTCCTATGATGATCGCAGTTGTGACAGTAGTCACCATCACCAGGAGCTTAAGATCGACAATTTAATTAGGTCCCTGGATGACTCCTATGTTTAAGTCACCCTGTGCCCATTGTGGGTGCAGAGTGTGTGTAATGTGGTTGTTTATGGTTAAATGTTTTGTGTGCTCTCCTTCCTGCTGCTGCTATGAACCAACTGGGTGGATTTGGCTGTGGAGCCTGTACAGTGCCATCTGTTGTACAGGTTTTGAAATCCCTATATGCACTACCTTAATAGCAAAACTTTTTAACTTGCATATTAAGAAATCTATAGGCAGGGGAGATATTTCATGTTAGTTATTGTCTTCCACAGCCCTTTATAAATATGTTATAAGTTCCTGTATAGTTTCCGATATGATTTGGCTATTTGTTGAGTTGTCATAGCAAGTTTAATTTTATGCAAATTTGGGCTAGTCCTGAGTAAAAATATAGCTTAGTATGTTAGTTTTCTTGTGACGAAGCCCATTGTACACGGACTGGGTACCTCCGCCAAGCTTGCTTCCTAGCAGCCACATTGGAAAACCTGGAATGCTTCTGCCCCAGCTTGACTGGTGTCTTCATGGAACTTTTACACCCTGGATCAGTACACAGTGATATAATTGTATAGCAGTCTCACCCAAAACACTAGTCGAGATTTAGTGAAGGGTGAAGTAGAACTGATTTTATTAAACACAACACAGGTTTATATAGGAGAAATCACAACATGGGGTCATCAAACAGAACAATACAAGTCACTCCCTGGAGTCTTGGTGTCCAAGACATAATTGCCTAACACCAAGACGCATTGCACAATAGCTATTGAATAATAAACTAATTATTTTCTCCTCTTATACACACAGACACAATAACACAATTATCTCCCATAGTACAAGAAAACACATGTAATACTATACATCTCTGCCTGAGAAAGGAGCTGAAGAGAAAAACCCAGAGGGAACGATACCTGTCTGGAAGGAGAGAACTACAGTCTGGATGGGTGGAAGAGCTCCTGAGAGAGCCCAGTCCAGCTTCAGCGACTGGGGCTGAAGCATTCCAGGGTGCTCTGAAAGTGGCTAGGAAGAGGACTGGGCAGAGGTACTCTGGCGTAGTATTGGAGCCCCGTCATATTAACCATAGAAGCCAGCCACAGCATGACCGACACAGCGAAGGAGTAAAGAGTTCAAAAGAGGGACTGGCCACCTAAACAGCCACTTCAGGGCCATAGTGTCAGGAATAAAATGTTTGTATTCCTGGCACTATATTGTTCCTTTTATGCATTTACCTCTTTTATATATTATATTACTACAGCAGATTTAAGCGCTCACAATTTATTACTGAGGTCTGTTTATATTTGTGTAGGACATATGTGATTGCTAAAATTTTATTTTAAAAACTAGATGTGTTACATAAAAGTATAAGTAAACTCTTTAGTCAGATTATAGTAATCCAAGAAACATCAATCAAGTACCATTACCCAAGTCATTGCAGGACCATCAACATCAGTTACGGATTCGTATATTTCGAGGTCATTTTTGCGTTGCTCAGTGGTCATTTGAAACATCATGGGATAACCTAGCAAGACAACATCTGCCTGTTTCACCTTCTCACCTATGAAAAAGAAGACAACCCTTAACATATATGGCAATGGAAAGAATTCCAAACTAGAATGTACGATTGTACATTGAATATTAGTTAATTGCCCACTTTTAAGTTGGAGTTGTCTCACTCTCTTTTAATACAATATACATAGGATGTTCTGTTTCTAGAACTGCGATTTTTGCAGAGACTTTAATTCACTCATACAAACCAAACCATACAATAGTTGGATACCAAAAATGCACCATACCCCCAAAATAGTCATACTTAGAGGAGGTATGCGTCTGCAAAAGAAAAAAAAGAAAATAAACAAACGGCTGAGATTTCCAAGCTATTCTGGGTCCTCCAAACGCTTTTGTGAGATGGCTGCATATGTTACAAAAAGACCAACTATGCAAGGGTTTAAGACACCTATAACAAGACTTGTGCAATTAGCTCTTAGTTAACGTATTACATTGGCACAACTATTAATGTGCATTTTTTTTAACCTGTTCCTCTTAGAGCTGTATAAGCCTGATGCCAGTTTGCTCACTACAGCTACTCATTGAATTTGAAACTCACCACAAATTAATGAATGCTTCTATCGTCAAAAGGCTTTTCCTGCTAGCAGCAGGACCAAGGTAAGAGTCAAACTAAAAGAGCACCAGGGAGCTACTGGCACCATAAACACTACACAGGGTCTCTTGAGCAGATCCCTGTTTATAACATTAATAATGTACCCTTTTGGCGCTTGAGTGAACTTGGGGAGTTAGACAAGTACCATTAGCCTGTGTCCTCTGTAATCCACTCAGCCGCATATCTTTGATAGAGTTGCATAAACAGCCATGGCGGGTGTAAAACGGAGTGCTGTCCCAGCTCCTCCCATGTCTGTATGTGAGTGTAGCGGAGAGGTAGTATAATCCACGATATCTCCGCTGGGTAACAGGAACAGCATAAAATATTCCAGGCAAAATAAGTACAGCATACAGTAATCCCGGTAGCGGTGTATAGATGCTTCCTTCCCAAGAACTAGACGACACATAGGCTGGGAGTCAACTGAGCTTTTAATCACAAGTCACAGTATTTATGGGATTCCCCATGCAAGGGGTTTTCTTACTGACATTCCAGGGGTTGTACAGTAGGGGACTACATGGGGGACTTAATAACCCGGACATTTCTCCCATCATGCACAGCTGCACGAGAGGGATACTCCCACTAGAATACCCAGTTAAGTGGATTATCCCTCCGTGCAGCAGAACTGACATTTTACACAAAATTACAGAACTTTCACATTATTCACGTTATTTTACCGAATGACCGTTCGGCAGATAGCTGGAGTCTGAGCACACCTTTCGTGAAAGTACCGCTCAGATCCCAGCATAAATAACCGAACGCCGCACGAAAATACATATTATTTTACATTCACCTTAAAGTACCGAATGCATATCGGGGAACAAACTACTGAAGGACAGGTGCTCCCGAACGGCCTGGAAGTGCAGCGGTATTCGTGCCGTCGAGTAGCCAATTTTAGTTCTATGTGCTCGACCACCAAATACGGCTGGGCTAACAAAGGATCCAAGATGGCCGACCGCTGCGTGGTCGGTAGCCGAACGGCGGCCACCCTGAATCGCAATAATTACCGAAGGACCTACTGTGTGTGGTCTCCCATTGGGTAGTTAGTTCGTTTCACGAACAGTGTTGAAATTCACTGTTCGTGAAACTATTGTATGAATGCTGGTGGCTTTCTTGCCGCCAGCATACTAATGCTCTCGTTCGCACAATATACATATACAGTTATCAGCTTGGTTCTAACAGTCTTTAAAGGGATAGTATCACACACATAAAAATACATTCTGAAGTGGCTGGTTTTGCCACAGTGAGAATAAACAGGAAGGCAGGGATAGCACTAAGTGATGCATAACCCTTTTCCCCAACCCTACATTTAGCCCCTCCCAGAACCTAAATACTTTCTTTAGTCCCAAATTTAAAGTGAACCGGTTATGAAAAAATAACTTAAATCACGCCCACATACATTGAATGCATCATATATCACAAATATAGAATATTATTTGTTTTCATTAACTGATTACACCTAGGGACGCTTGGTACCATACTTCACAGTTGGGATGAGGTTTTGATGTTGGTGTGCTGTGCCTTTTTTTCGCCACACATAGTGTTGTGTGTTTCTTCCAAACAACTCAACTTTGGTTTCATCTGTCCACAGAATATTTTGCCAGTACTGCTGTGGAACATCCAAGTGCTCTTGAGCAAACTGTTAACGTGCAGCAATGTTTTGTTTGGACAGCAGTGGCTTCCTCTGTGAAATCCATTCTTGTTTAGTGTTTTACGTATCGTAGATTCGCTAACAGGGATGTTAGCATTTGCCAGTGACTTTTGTAAGTCTTTAGCGGACACTCTAGGATTCTTCTTCACCTCATTGAGCAGTCTGCACTGTGCTCTTGCAGTCATCTTTACAGGACGGCCACTCCTAGGGAGAGTAGAAGCAGTGCTGAACTTTCTCCATTTATAGACAATTTGTCTTACCGTGGACTGATGAACAGCAAGGCTTTTGGAGATACTTTTATAACCCTTTCCAGCTTTATGCAAGTCAACAATTCTTAATCGTAGGTCTTCTGAGAGCTCTTTTGTGCGAGGCATCATTCACATCAGGCAATGCTTCTTGTGAAAAGCAAACCCAGAACTGGTGTGTGTTTTTTATAGGGCAGGGCAGCTGTAACCAACACCTCCAATCTCATCTCATTGATTGGACTCCAGTTGGCTGACATCTCACTCCAATTAGCTCTTGGAGATGTCATTAGTCTAGGGGTTCACATACTTTTTCCACCTGCACTGTGAATGTTTACATGGTGTGTTCAATAAAAATATGGCAACATTTCATTCTTTGTGTGTTATTAGTTTAAGCAGACTGTGATTGTCTATTGTTGTGACTTAGATGATGATCAGATCACATTTTATGACCAATTTGTGCAGAAATCCATATCATTCCAAATGGTTCACATATTTTTTTCTTGCATATGTAGATGATGCTATACAAAAAACACATCTACATCTTAATCTACAAAATTAATTCAGCATTTAGATTTACCAATTGTGTATCCATCATATTCTGGGTGATAATTCATTTTGGAATCATATGGCAATTTGATTTGATTTGCGATGTCTTTCCATGCATCAGGGACATTTTTTTTTAATTCACCAGCCAGATCCATAGCAAATTGTAAACTGTACATAAAACACAATAAGATAATTTAGTAGGTAAGGTAATTATTTTAGGATTCAATTAATTTCATCAAGACTGATGACAACAAAAAGTCATTACAATCATACACTTAGTTTACTCCCCCTCTTTACACTATTAAAGGCTAAATTCAATTTCCAGCTTAGTCAAGCACTGGACACAGAAACCAATTTTTAGTTTGAAAATAATTGTATGTACATTCTATGTCAACTGCCTGGCTTGCAAATTACATACGTTTAGAAATATTAAAGAGGGTGGGAAGAGGGGGGGGAGGCATTTAGCTGATGTCCAGGCCCAGCGTTTCAAAATGTTGCAAGTTTCTCAGCTAGCATAATTGAACTCCAATGATAATTTAAGAGTAATTGTATCTGTATATTAAGATAACTTATGGACTTGGTAGATAATGTAAAAAGTATATTACCACTTACCATGTACAACCAAAAGTAAAGCAATCCTGTGACACATTACATAAGGTGTCTGGTATGGTTGAGGTTAACACTACAAACATCATTATGGCTAGCATCCCCACAGACATACATACTTTATTTTTCTGACAATTCAGCTAACACAACATATATATTCAATTATAAGTGGAGAACATTGAATCCCCTTCTTGCATAATTGCACCTGACACACTGCTTATCCAATTGTGCCACAATAATTGAAATAATTTGTCTGGAATTCAAAGTTGCAAACAGATTTAGCTTTAGATCACTCTGTTGTCAATACAATATATGATGTGCTGGTTTTAGGTGATAAACTAATTATTATTGTACTGAAAAAGATGCAGAGTTCTGTCTGGATAATCTCCACCTGAATAATTAAGTACCAGTTGTGAAGAACCAGTATTATTTTTACTTAAAACACCTATATTTACATAAAATGACTTCCCTGAACCTTTTTCAGGCACCCCCAGCGAGAGCGCTCTAACTAAGACCTACCCGGCACCTTCGGTGTGCCGACCAAGGCCAGAGGGAAGCACTATTTCCAGGTCAAAACTTTAACTATGTGGCATTTCTGCTTAACACCTCGGATTAGAGTGCTATTTTTTCAGATGTGTGGGGCTTTTCACTGTTATCTGTGTTTTTCGAGGCTGTTGAAAAGTTTGGGAGACAAGTGTATTAAGCGCCTGGGAGTTGATTGAATTAGCGATGTGTGTTGCAATCCTCTCTCAGACACAGAGGTGCCTGGGCATGCTTACCTACGCTTTTGCTAGATACCTCATGCTGGGGCTCTGTGTATATAAACACATGTTTCACTCTATAAAGTGTTCACTATTTTCACCCTTCATCAAGTCTTTGTTGATGTTTAGGTGAGGGCAATAATCACCAGCAACTTTGCGGGTCCAGGAAGAGTCCTGGAGTACACCTACACCCGTTGACTGTACGTCTCACAAATGTCAACTTTTTATGGAGGTGTTAAACCTTGCTATTATATTATAAATAGTGTGAATTGTCCAACACCCTTTTTTAAACATGACAGTACTTACTGGCCTTTGCAGCTTCTGGCCAACACTGCACATTGCTGTATTATCTGTAAGCTTTACCCAATTTAGAGTATATGTTGCCTGTGCAATGCTCATAACATAATAAGGGAATGTGCCTTTATCTGCACCTTTCACTTGCCTGCCTGGTTACCTAATTTTTTGCAAAGAATAATCAAACTAGTACACTGTAGGTGAAATGTTATTTTCCTTTCCCAGCAAGAAAGGAGCAGATTATGAAAAATGCATTCAGTTTGATAACATGACCTAAACGTTAAATTATTTTACCATTAATTAACAACTAATATGTGAATCTAACAGGTTGGTTAGCCAATGAAATGTACTCTGAACAAACATGTAGGTACCCAGTGTAGCAGCCAAAATACCCTAATATGTAGATATCCCAACCCTACTTATGGAAAATAGACATAAGAACAAGTGACAGGTAGCAGAGACAACAAACAGAGTTGCATACGTACCTGATGAACCCAAACTCTAAAATTAAACCAGGGAGGGATAAGAATGGGTGGGAAATACTCGCCTCCTGTCATTAATAAAATTAAAATTATAGGTACACTAAAGCTAGCATAATCTACAATTTTATAACATGACAGGAGGCTTTGTATTTGCTGTTTTAACGCTCAGCCAACAAATCCAAAGCGGTTTGTTTCGCTGGTACCTATTCCGGGAGATAACCAGAGCAATGGACCATCCAACTGCTAGAAGTGACAGTAGACGGATCAATGACGATGCTAGCTGTCGATGTACCCCAAAATACGTGAAAACTCCATCCGTTGCAAAATCCACTGTACCTGGGGCTATGACCTGTCTCCTAGAAGATGTCCATGAACTGCAAAACTGACTAATAGCTATTTCCCTGTAGTGTAATACACTGAAGGTCATCCGTGGATTTTTGATTGCGGAGAAAACTGCCACCAGATCTCGACCTTTGATGTGGAAGATGGCTTCTTCGCTCGTGCTGGATCACCAGGCGATGTGGCCTTGTAGACAAAATTGCAACCTCAGGTAATGCGTCTGAGTCTACCATAATTTCCGTAACCGAACCGAGTCTTATCGTTTCCTCATGACCTATTCAGTGAGTGGTCTCGTCCGAGAATGAACCTATTATGCCGGTAAGAGTGTTTCCAGTACTCCAAATGGACTGCATAACCCACAACTGTGGTAGAACTAGCGTAGCGAAATGGTGGTAGACTACTCTGAGGACCTGTGAATCCTGGATATAACCAAAAAGGGAAACTAAACCAGAGTATGAGATTTCCATCCAAATATAGTGATAGGTGATCCGGATCCAAGGGTAATAGGGCCCTGCATAGATGAAGAAGAGTCCTCCCTGTTGTACTCGCGTGGAGGAGCACAAAGTCATCAAAATCGTTTCAAAGTGTAGGCCGGCGGAAAAAAAACGAAACGGCCCTGGTGAGTGGGTCTGAAGCAGGACTTCCATCCGTGAAAACTGGCGACTGCTTAGGGGAGAGTGAATAGTCTGATTAATCGCCTGTACGATCCTGTTCCATGCCAGACCTGTCCATTATAGAAGGTGAAATAGAGAAATCCGGTCTAAACAGTTATACCCTGCACGATCAGGTAGCCCTTTATAACGAAGTCAGTAGCACGGACGTTAGATTAAATGGATGGGTTCTCTCCCCTTACCCAGTGGTTAAGAAGCATCGTCACCCTTGCATACCAGTGAAGTACTAAACACCTGTATAAGAGCTGAAGCATGAGCGGTAAATCCGGTATGTGGCACGTACCTCCATATAGAATTGAATGTAGAAGGGACACCCCTCTATGCAGACATCATTGTCCTGTACAGGTACAAGCCTGTGTGATGAACAATGAGGAGGCACCGTAGAGAGACGCATTCTCTAATAGTGTAATCGAACTCTGTCAGCATCAGGCGGATAGCAGGAGCGGGCCGTATCCGTTCATAACAAAAAGGTAGTGTCTACATCTGTGTCCGGTTCCTTCAATGAGAGTGGGCCACACTCAGAACATGTCTCCTGTATCCATCTCAGTATCAGACTGAGGTAGGAGGAGGGCCGCGCCCTCTAATAATGAATCAGTGTTCGGTTCAGTATATGAGAGGGGTTCGTGCTATACTCATGTAAATAAATATCAATCTCGGGCCGAGGTGATGGGAGGGCCGCCCCTCTTGCAATCCAAACTAGAGTCCACATCAGACTCAGGTTGATCAACTGTGGGGGTTCACCCTTTAGTAATATCAGCCTAGGACTGAGGTCCTGATGGAGGTCCCTCTCTGACCACGAGGCCACTCTCTGAATCACTCACCTGAGAGGTGAGATCAACTGGTAATAAACCTCAGGCTGTGCCCCTCTTGAAAAACAGAAAGGGATGTTGAGAGAATGCAACCTCTAGAATACGAATGGAATCTACCAACGGCCCGCCAGGATCCCGTGCGCGCGCGCGGGGTCCAGGATGACCATTGGAAGCCTGAGGAGAGCTGGAGATGTTCTCTGCAATCCACGAGAGCCCGGGAGGTCGGAGGAGGTCAAGTCAGGCCTCTCGACGACCCGAGCGATAGGAAAATCGAAAGGCACAAAATAAAGAAACGACAATAATGTAAATACGTACCTCGGAGAGAAGCTAAAAGGCAGACCGGAAAAACCAGACTAGTAAACCCAATGCATAAATAACTACCAATACCTAAGATGGATACCGGAAAGGCAGCCAAAGGGATAGTTGCCATAGACAAGGAAACACTATGCTACCCAGTTGGCGTCTGAGCACCGGACCCATCACGTGCGAAGTCCTCCTTGGAGATGTGCCGCCACCGGGCTGGCGGAAACCGTGGTTGCACACCTGGGGATCTTCATAAAAAGCCTTGCCCCTAGGGCATGAGGCTTAGGGCCTTCACCCTACCAATCACATTTAGGTGCCCATATACTGGTGTCCTCTTGGACAGTATGATAGCAGTGGTTGTCTGGACATCCACCTATTACCATGTCCATAGTGTGTACTGGGCTTACCTCCGTGATATTCCCCCAGGCCTGCGGCCAAAAGGGGGTTCTGGCACAGACATAGCAAGCCAGTCAATGGGGCACAGACATAGCAGGCTGTGAAGAAAATAGACTTTTACCTGTTATTTTCTCCCTTTTTATTCGGTATTTTTATATGTGAATACTTGTATATTGACTGGATTGGTTCGGTAGTTTGAAACTACCGAATGCCAACCACCCTCCTGGCTCATTTACTTCAAAGAAAACTAGCTATTAAGTGCTCCCTGGGCGGCCGCTGTTCGTATAACCGAACGCAACGTGGAAAAGAAAATGGCGGCCATCTTGTTCGCACGAGGAGAGCCAGCGGGACTTGGTCGTCGAGTGTCTGGAACTAAAATCGGACACTTGACCTCACGAACTACTGCTGGAAACTACCAAACGCCGGCTTCTCATACTTCCCGAACAGCCAGGAAAGCCTCATTCGGTAGTTGTGTGCGAACGGACAAGGGTAGCAATCGCTACTATGAGCCAGGGGAATCCATTCGGGACTTTTATTTGTTTTTTTCAGTTTTGTGAATTGACCGACCGCACACGCTGAATTCATGGAACTGTTTTGGGCAGGAGCTGCGTGTGTGGTCGGTAAAAGGGACCCTCCACACCTTTTCAGAACCCCTGAACCGATCTGGGTGAAATTTGGATATGTTTGTCCCCCAGATCGGGGCTATCAATGTAATTTGTGGGGATACCTTGTGGGGAAAGGGGTGTTCTAAGTTTTGGGGAAATTATGTGCTCTCTGCCTGGAGATAATTGGTTTATTCCTTAACTTATCTCAATATCTCCCAGGCAGAGAGGAGGCGTGTAATACTGTAAATTTGTGTGATGATTGGCTGTTGCTTTTGTTTGCTGTGGGAGGTCCTCTTGCAGGAGGATTTCTCATAAAAAGCCTGTGTGTTTTCAATAAAGGCTATTCCTGTTACACCCTTCATGAAGTCTAGGTTCATGTTTGGGGGATATTCTACTTGCTGGGAAGAATCACCTTGGAACTGCATTTCATCTATTCCTCTACTCCCTGCTGCAGCTATAATCACTCATGCTCAGCTGTTGGGAGAGGGAACCAAGACCAAGACCACAGCACCATAACCACTGCAGGTCTTAACACAGGCCAATCAATGGGGCACAGACATAGCAGGCCAAACATAGGTGTAGTGTTCTGCCAGCAGCAGGAGACCAAACTGCACAGATAGAGCTTCCTCTATATATAGAATATTGGCTAATTAGGTGCAAGCCATACAGTATACCAAACCCTCATGGTAAAGCGAAAAAATTTGCTAAGAGCACTAACATAGGAACTCTGGCAGTAAGCAGGAAAAACATCTAGTAGTGTGTATAGTCTCATGAAAACTTGTCACAATAGGTATGTCCGTATCATAATGAAGTGTAGGTAACATAATCCCATCAAATTCATCTATTAACCAGACTAGTTGCAGAAGGTCTGGAAAATGTAACCATATATTTGCCATGATATGAATATAGCTTTACCTTATTAGATAAGGCTCAAAGATCTCCACTGCATAGGGGACCTAACTATCTATCTAACCACGGTCTAACAAAAAATATATATAAAGGCACTGAAAGGTATATATAAAGGTACTCTAATGTCTATGAAGGCACAGTAAGGCTGACAAAGACCACCCCATTAAAACAAATACAGTCTAACAAAATAGGAAAGCATAAAATGCACAGAAAATCCCCCTATAAACCTCTATAAAGAACTTTAAAAAGACAATAAAATCCCAAAGCCATCAACTAATATTAGCAGTAGGCAGTGGTACTCTGACCTGTACTGATGCGGAGCAGCAAAGAAAGAGGAAATGATGCATGGGGAGGGGAGTTTTATAGTATCTAACTTTTTTTCTGATTGGTTGTTTTTTCTCTGCTGCTGTGGAGTTCTAGTAAAGAGAGATTTAAGAAAATACAAAGCCTCCTGTCATGTTATAAAATTAATCCCAAACATTGTTACAAATAATGGAGATAATAGTGTGAAAAAGACTGCATATCACCTAGATTCTGTGTGTGCATTTTGTTAAACAGTTAAATAGCAGCCAATTTGTAGAGATATATGATTTGCTGGTAGTATATTGCAACTGTATCCGTAAAGTCTAATCTGTAACAATTGTAGCAGCACAGGGTATAAGTAATTATTTGAAACAAAAGTGGTATGATCCTCACCCAGGATTTGTAGGACCAGAAAGCCAGTAGATGACAGTTAAAAATCCAAAATGAATTAAATTTAAAAGGATTAACTTTATTACAATATAAAAAGCAACACAAGTATTTAAAATAATTAGGTATACAATAAAACCACACTTTACGAAGTTCGCCTTGGGGTTTCATCAAAGGTTCAATTTACAAAGACAGTTTATATAGGTAAAATCATTATACATTAATCATATCAGCTGTTTAAGAAACTGTAATAATTATCTTTCAGGGTTAACTCCATCTCTAGTGGCTGGGGAGGGCCACTAGAGGGACTTTTGGTCACCTAACTGATGCTGGACGTCCTCACGCTATGCATTGGGATGTCCAGCGTCACCTAAAACCCAAAAGGAAAGCATTATGTGAATGCGGCCCTTGCCATGCATGTGTATTAGGTCTCCCCCCACCGGCTGACGTTGGCAGGGGAGGAGCTAAGAGATCCGATAAGGCGCCGAGGGTCATCAGCGCTGGACCCATGTAAGGGACATAAAGGGTTTATAAGCTCTTCTGCACCACCGGGGTGGATGCGAGGGAGGATGAAACTATAAGTTGACCAACAACTCAAGCTGAAACTAATTTGAGGCCACAAACTCTCAAACGAACGGTCAATTTTACCGCAATGGCGTTTTGTCAATTTCCTATGGATCTGAGCACTATTTCCAAAATGGGCACTTGGCGAAGACCTTTCCAAGGATGTATCTTGCGTGGGAGGTTGGGGTTGTTTCTCTAATGTATGTGGGGTTATTGAATTTTGTTCTGCTCTGTGTCCAGGAGATAATTACTTGAAGCGACGGATAGTTAAATTGTCTCCCATAGACAGACACCAGGTAGGGACTACCTATACTGTTAATGGACCGCTAACGGTCTGTGAAGGGTTGCATTATCCCAAATAAAGTTTATCATTGCCCCAACATCAAGTGTTGTCTGGGAGAATAAGTGCTATAAACACAATTTAGTGCTTTCTTCCAGCTTCAGGGATATTCCAGCAGAGATACCCAGCCGGGGTATTGGAGTTTCACTCAGGGAGTGGGATAATATGACACAAGGGATAAGGGTATGCTGTATTTCATGTATGGAAAAAGTATATTGCTAAGAGATTACAATGAAGGTGTGACAGTAGTCACTGTCACCAGGAGTTTAAGATGAACACTTTATATAGGTCCCTGGAATACACCTATATCCAAGTCATCCAGTGCCCATTATAGGTGCAGGGTGTGCATTGTTGTTTTGTGTGCTCTCTTGTCCTGCTGACGCTTGCTACCAAGTAGGTGGATTTGAATGTGGAGACTGTACAGCGCCAGCTCTTGATGGCAACAGCTAAATGCACTGAATAGCAAGGTTTGTTAATTTACGTATTTGGGTAGATTTGCATACTATGCTTTCTGCAGGCAGGAGAGAAATTTCATGATAGTTATTGTTTTCCCCACTCTTTTATTAATATATTAATGTGTTATTATGAGTGCCTGTATGTTTCTCCACATGATTTGATTTTATGTATATTTTTACGCTTTATGTAATGATTATATGGGCTTGTCCAAAGTAAAAAATAAAGCTTTGCATGTTAGTTCCTTTTGGAATTGTGTATTCTGTGTGGATTTTTAGGTATCCCAGCAACTGAGTCTTCAGACCTATTGGCTGGCTGCACAAACCCTCCAACCAAGAGGCAAAAAGAGAGCTAGACTTGAGAGCCACAAGTTTCTTTATAAAGACAGGAGCTATCACATTGCAGGCAGAGGTGTATACCTGCTGAAAGGGGAGCTGCAGACGAATAGACAGAGGGGACAATACCTGGCTGGAAGGAAATGGCTCCAAAGAGACCCCAGTCAAACGTCGGTAAATGGGGCTCAAGGAATACAGGGTCCTGGCAAGCGGCTAGGAACCGCACTGTGCGGAGGTACTCCGTCAGAATACAGGAGTTCCGCCACCGAAAGCATTGGTGGGACGGTTGCAAACTGTATCACCGTCAATCATTCCCTTCTTCCCATAAAAGAAAATCCCCAAGTAATCCACAGGAATAAATATCGCTGGTATCACCAAATAATCCACACATGAGCCAAAGCTTAATGCTGGAACAAGACTGATTTACTGGAAGCAACAGGCATTCAATTTATACAATAGCAGACTCCTCCTCTGGGCCAGGCTAGATAATTGAGTTTCAGCAACATACTAAACTCAATTATCTGCTGGCCAGAAATATTACAAATTTTAACATTTTTAGAAAGGTACTTTCTCCATAACATACAAATATAATAATTGCATCCCTGGGTAGCTGAGGATACTGGGAGTCACATATCCAAATCTCACGAAAATCCGTTCGGTAGTTTCCGTGTCGCATTGTGTGGAAGTTTGACCGGCTCGCCATGTGGTGGTATCCGATTTAGAGTTCCATGAAATCAGTAGCAAGAGCCGGTATCCGTTCGCGCCTAATTACATGAAAACTACCATACGAATGATGCAGTTTGTTATATGAAAACGCTCCCCTCGTTCAGTAGGTTAAAACTCCTGAATGCCGTTTTGATTCATTGAATAGAAAGTAGTCAGCCGGGACTTCCATAATGACCAGACATTTGCGTGGTTGCCATGCCGAAAATAGTTCCAGGCAATTCATGTGTAAGTCCCGCTGACCGCGTTCGGGAGATTTAAAATGGCCGCCATCATTTGTTCTTGCCACGTGTTCGTATGCCGAATGGCAGCCACCTAAGAAACCTCAATTAAGTTGTGGTTTTCTCAACGTTCCAAATTCTGATTACTACCCAGGGTGGTCTCTGTTCGGTAGACGAATACATTTCTCAAACACATAGTAAAAATTAACCGGTTAAAAGTATTTAAACAGCAGGGAGAGGATATAACCGAAGGCACACAGGTAAGTATATGGAAATACTTTACAATTGGTTTGGGGTTTTTTTTT
This sequence comes from Pelobates cultripes, assembly GCA_933207985.1. Lineage (NCBI taxonomy): Eukaryota > Metazoa > Chordata > Amphibia > Anura > Pelobatidae > Pelobates > Pelobates cultripes. The sequence continues at coordinate 66,548,001 of OW240923.1, forward strand.
GTTTAGTTTTTTTTTTTTAGATAACACAGCTATAGGACAGGAAACAAGGATGGATAGTGAGGTTATGGTAAAGAAAGCAGTTGAGTGTTAAGGGATTTTTGAAAAGGAATGGTGTTACAGTACCTAACTTGTATGCCAAAATGTTTCCCTAAAGACTATCAATCATCCTGGTTTTCCCTACCTTCTCTTCTGGACCTACCCTGAAAGCGCTCTTGCCTACTCTACCTCTCAGTGGTTCCAGGAAGCCGGAATAAGCTATTCGTACTTAAGCAGGCCATAGCTGTAATTGTCTGGAACTCTAGCTCGGCCATTAGAAGAATCTTCCTTGTTTTCCCCTACTTTCACTCTGTCCATAAGAGCGCTAACTGAAGGGAAGGTACTGTGGTGACATTCTGTCATCAAACTAATATGGTGACCAGGGATCATGTGACCAAGCTCATGTTTGTTTTCTTACAGTGGGATAAGCTTTACCCTTTTGAAATGTTAATTGGTAATTCAATACCTTTACTAGTCAGGAAAGAGATAACCACTTCCCCCTATCTCCATTCCTCTCTGTTCCTTCTTGGCTGTGCTACTGAGCAGTCCTTTAAGCAGACATGGCCTAATTTCTATCATGGTGAACTGTGAGTGGGATTTTATAAGATGTAGTTGTTATTGCTGTTGTTGTTGGTATAGTTAGTTAGATTGTGTGTCATTATTTGTATGTTGTTGTTGTTTTGTCTCTGAATAAATATTTGTTAAAGTAGACGGACCAGAGTTTATATGTGTATGCGTACATAATAATTTATAGAGTTTGGTAATATACCACATTTGGCGACCACGAATTTTAGACTTCTACAACAAATGTTTGTGAGGCGCAATAACTACCATATTGATACATAATCTAAGAGAAAGACTTTATAGCATAGGATTCATTTTGTTGAAACAAATATACACATTTGTTTTGTTGACTGTTTTGAATTTGTGTATTGTGACTGACAGAACATATTTTGATGCAAATTGTAGCATTTATAGGTTTAACTTTGTTTCTGTACAGTTTTAAAGTATTGGTGATAAAAGGGGAAAATTGAATAGCATTGGAACCTTTGATGTTTCGGCCATTTTTAATTGCCCATGTGCTGTATTGTCTCTCTTGTTGCAACTAACTAGAATGAAACTTAATCTATTTTAATTGTCTTCTTAGGTGTTAAATTGTGGGGCTTCACTGCATTCTAAGTTAAAATAGCAAACGTTTTTTGTTGTTATCTTTTGTCTGTTTGAATCATTGAATTCAGGATAGGAGCATAAAGTTTGTGCATTATGACTGACAGAACGTATTTTGTTGCAAATAGTAGCATTTATAGTTTAATTTTGTTTATGCACAGTTTTAAAGTATTGGTGATTAAAGGGGAAGATTGAATAGTTGCACTGCATTGGTACTATTGATGTTTCGGCCATTTTTAATAGCCCATGTGCTGTATTGTCTCTCTCCTGTTGCATCTAACTAGAACTAAACTGAATATATTGTAATTGTTTTTAGATGTTACATTTTGTACATTTTGTGGCTTCCATGCATTCTAAGTTTAAATAGCAAACTGTTTTTTTTGGTGGGTTATCTTTTGTCTGTTTGAACCATTGAATTCTGGGTAGGAGCATTGTGTTTACATGATAAAGGTATTGAGGCTAATACAGTGTGGTGGCTATTGTTTAGCCAGGCTAAAATTTAAATTTTTACACTGGAGTGTGTTTAATAGAGAATGAACAGTTTGTATTTGAGGTAAAGGTGCCTATGTTAGATTGTTATATGGTTGGGAATTATCATTGTGCTGAAGTTACAGTCAGGTATTTTTCAGTTCCCATACCTTCCTTTAAATCATTCTGTTTATTTGTAAACCCCCACACTGCACTTAAACAAAGGCAAAAGGGTGGTTTTGTGTTTTGCTGCCTGTGGGCATTTGTTGTATTGAGACTGTGAAGTTTTTTTTTCTTAAAAGACAAGAGTTTGTTTGAATAGGTTAATGTAATTAAGTTTCTCAAATGGTTCAATCTCTTTGGAGCCAGTTTCAGTTTTTTTTAAATTAATCCCATTGTTAAAAGCGTGTTGTTTTTTTTTCCTTAGTCTGCTGGTCTATTTTGATTAAAGACCTAGGGAGAGCTCGGTTTTAAAATGTCATATCTAGGTACTAAGTATTTTTCTGCAGAAGTACTAGAGTACTTTAAGAATGACATTGACAAACATGATGGACCATATGAGCTTCTAGAACCAGCAGGCCCCTATTGTGGAAAATATGAAGGTTTCATGGATGTTTTGACACAGATTGTTACTAATAAAAAATGCCATATTAAGAAAAGGAAAAGCTTGGTGGCACAAGCGGTTGTTGCTGCAATAGGGGGTTTGGCAAGCATGGTACTCGAATTGCAGCAAGCTAATTTAGTAACCACTAATAAAATGGAAGATGCTCTTGATGAAAGAGATTGTTTTAAAATAGCTGCCCTAAGAACAAACAAAATGACAGAGGGGTTGGAGAAGGAATTAAAGGAAATAGAACAACAGAGAGATGCATATAGTGCTACGATCACTGAACTCCAAAACCTAGTTATGGAATATAAAATGAAAACTAAAGAAAACATAAATAAATGGGATAAGGAGATTCCTAAAGTATGCCCAGGCCAGTCTCATTTTATATCTAAAGGTACAGAACCAGTGCTCGGAACCAAACACAAGGGAAATGCGCCAGTTGTTAACTGTGTCCCACAAGCCCCTTTAATAATAACTGAACACTTTAATGCAAGAGAAATGCCTACTAGTTTCTCTAGACAGACAAGCACTATGTCAATCACAGACAAAGAAAATTTCCAGAAATGGTGGGGAAGTATGCCAAATAACAACTTTAATACTTTTACACACTGGTTTATGAGGGGAGCAAATAGAGCTAAAAAAGGAGGTTTTAACTTAGAGGAATGGACAGAACTTTTAGAATATGCTATGGGTCCTTTGGCTAGTAGACTATTGGGATTCAATAACAGTGTGTCTGATCAGGCAGGAAGAATTGCTGAAACTAATTTCTATATACTCAGCATAGAGAAAGAAATAGCGAATATTACAATGAGGCCAACAGATGGTCCTAGAGAGGTAGCTCAAAGGATATTGTTCTGGTATACACTACGCCAACCTCAACAGCCCCTGGTGTTGGGCTCACCAGAACACATTGCTAAAGTAATGGAAGCCCTTCCCTGGGAGTGTCAAGAATTTGTCAGGCTTTTTGATCCAACACCAGCAGACTTAGAAATGCTACTCACTAGAGCTGATAATTGGTGGCTTAAGCATCCTTCCTCAGAACAGGCCTTATCTGTTTCAGCCATAAGAACATTCAAGGTTGACTCTGGTAGAGATTTAGATGGCAAATGGAGAAGCCAAAGGTGGGATGTACCTCAGAACAAGAGGGATAATGAGAACTGGAGACCAAAACAGGACTTTGACAAAAGATGGAGAGATCCACAGAGGGACCATAGGAATAGGGACAGTTCTAAAGGAAGTAATGTAATGGGAGATAATTTGAAAAATAGATGGGAGGAGCCTAAGGTAATCAATAATAATTGGAATAATAATAATAACACCTGGGAGAAGCTAAAAAGGAGAGATAACTGGGAAAATCACAGATGGCAAGAAAAACAGAGAAACAACAGGAACAGTTATTGGGAGAATAATTGGAAAAGGAACCATAGATGGGATGATCAGACCAATAGACGGAATTGGGATAATTGAAGGAATAAAGAAGGGAATAGAGACTACTGGGACCTAAAGAGACAGACTGAGAGATTGGAGGCAGTCGTGAAAGCGCTTAGGGAACAGATGAGAGAGGGAAATACTGATCAATTGGGGGTCCCCAGCAATGAATAACTCCCATAATTTTTGTTGTCCTCTACATCTGTATGTATGTTTGTTTTTTCTTTTGTTTCTATATTTTATCTGTCTCACCATTATCTCGTAACACTCCAGTTTAAAGAGGACCTTAGTATATATATATATATATATATTTTTTTTTTTTTGTCATACTAAGGATAAGCCTCTAAATTCATTCATTACAGTCAGGTGGGCCAAATTCCAAATAATTTTAGTTTTTATTAGTTTAGCACGCCTGCACTGCCAGCTATGTTTTATTTTTTGATGCTGGATTAATAATTATAAATTCATAGATTAAGTGAATTGTTGCCAACGTGAGGCTTATATTTGATCACACTGGAGAGATGTGATAGTGTAACTTTCTGTTGGTTTACAACAGTAAAAACTTTAAAAGCATTTTTTTTTTTTTATTTGGTTCCCAACAAATATAACCTCAAGTTGATTTTTGATTTTGATTTTTGAATAGCAACAGACAGTTTTCTATAGATTGCACGCTGCCAAACTGTGTAATGGTAGCATTCAATCTACTTTTTTTTCTTCTCTCTCCATCTTTAATGCTTTGTTTTTTTTTGTCATTAAGAATATAGGGAAATTAGATTGCTTTGAGTGAAGATGGCATAAATAATAAAGTAAAAATGTATGCTATTTGTTCTATTTGGCTATCCGCAGGGGGTTAAATAGTTATAGGTATGAGAATTTGCACCTACGTTCAATTGCGAATACATTTTTCACCCTTAGATCTTTCCCACTCACGTTCATGTATAATAATTTACGGTTTCATGTATTCATCAGTAAATTATAAAATAACTAATATGGTTTTGTGTTCAACTCTCCATCAGGTGTGGAGTAAATGTCTAAATTAATCAAAATTTCAGGAGACATTTGTGGGTCTTTTACATACCTCTAAAATGTAAACATATCCTTAAGACACCACAACCAAATAGATTTTATTAGACAAAACTAGTTAAGCCTTTGACACAAGACAATATGCTGATTAATGTTGTACATATTTCATTGTCTGTGTTTGATTCAAAGAACATTTTAATTGGAAGGCCCAGAGAGGCAAAGGTAACTGACATGTCCTGTCACAGTTTACTATACAGATGAAGAAGTGCTGGGATTACCAAGACAAACTATTATCCTGAAAATGATTACTATTCAGATGAAGAGGTGCTGGGATTACACGTCAAACTATTATCCTGAAAATAGATACTATACAGATGAAGAAGTGCTGAGATTACCAAGTCAAACTATTAACACAGCCCAGAATAAGGGTAAAGTAACAGCAAGAAGCAGGAATTTGTGTCATTTCAAGGTGGTCACAGAATGAGTTTACCCTACTCATGAACTTGCATGTGTCATTAAACCTACAAACCTCAAGCTTTGTAATGGATTGGCAAAGACAATATTCAAGGAGAGTTCATTCTAAAATCACAGCTATCAAGCACACAGATCAGTCACAGTCTTCAGATTCCAGTCCCAGGCGAAATTAAACATCATATTGTGTCATAAACTAGTGATAATTACTGTATGGGGTTGATTGCGTCTAGATATTACTACTTCACATGAACACATTACCATATAATATTAATGAACAACTACCAGGGTTCTTACCAACCCACTTGGGCAGTGGTTAATTTAAAAACGGAACAACTGAAAACAATTGAAATTGGGGGAATGTGGGGTGATGCAACCCCTGTTTGACTATATTCTCTCTCTTTTAAATGTGCTCAACATAAGAGAAAAAAAAGTGAGGGAATGTGGTGACATTCTGTTATCAAACTAATATGGTGACCAGGGATCATGTGACCAAGCTCATGTTTGTTTTCTTACAGTGGGATAAGCTTTACCCTTTTGAAATGTTAATTGGTAATTCAATACCTTTACTAGTCAGGAAAGAGATAACCACTTCCCCCTATCTCCATTCCTCTCTGTTCCTTCTTGGCTGTGCTACTGAGCAGTCCTTTAAGCAGACATGGCCTAATTTCTATCATGGTGAACTGTGAGTGGGATTTTATAAGATGTAGTTGTTATTGTTAGTTAGGTTGTTGTTGCTGTTGTTGTTGGTATAGTTAGTTTGATTGTGTGTCATTATTTGTATGTTGTTGTTGTTTTGTCTCTGAATAAATATTTGTTAAAGTAGACGGACCAGAGTTTATATGTGTATGCGTACATAATAATTTATAGAGTTTGGTAATATACCACAGGTACAACAAACACTGAGGAACAATCGCTCCCTAAAAGCCAGGAGAAGTTCCTTTTTGTCACTGCACAAGAGCTCAAGTAAAATGAACGGCCACGGGCACTGAACTTATGGAACTTATTTCAGCCGGGATTAAAAGAACAGCCTGTAAGAACGTTAACCTGGTGGTGTTTCCCCAATTCTTTATGAATCTGAGTGCTTTTTTGTCAGAATGGGTGCTCAGATCAGACCTTTACAGTGATATATTACTTGTGGGGGTTCGAGGTGGTTTCATTACTGTTTTTGATGTTTTAATATAGGCTCTCTGTATCAGGGAGATAATTTGTTTAGAAACAGAGACGCCAAGGAGGAACTACCTCTGTGCCGTTGGTCTGTATAAAAAAAATCCCCTAGTCCCATTAAACTTTGTCATTGTCCCAACATCAAGCGTCATCTAATGTATGAGGGGGATAAGGACTATATCACTAAACAGCACTTTCTTCCAGCTTAAGGGATATTCCAGCAGAGATACCCGGCCAGGGTATAGTAGCTACATACCCTATGTCCGCTTCCATAGACTTTGTCCCAAACAACTGGCACTCCTCATCATTACCTCCAAGCCCATGCACCAGAAGCACCCCTTCCCTTGGCCATTCAGGGAGTTCAGAGAGCAACGAGAACTATAGAGGGATTTATCTACAACTTCCCTGGAACTCTGAACCGGGCGCAGCCAACTCCCTCTCCCAGCCAACTTCTATCTCCGTTTTCACTAACTTCCTGACCAGCATGGAGAGCACTTTTTGGAAAGAATAGACCATAGACTCTCGAACAATTGCTCCTGGAGAACCAGAGAGAGCTCCCCTTTTTTCAGTCCACAGGAGCTCCCGATATTTGACAGACCAAAGCCCCTTTCACCCTGGAACTCTTTTCGGCAGAGACATTGCTAGCAGCCGGTCAAATCTTTACCTCCGTTGCGATTCCCAAATTCTACATGGATCCGAGCACTATTTTGCAAACTTTGGTGCTTGGATCAGAGCTACACAGTTGGTTCTGCTACACCGTTACTTTAGCTGAATGTTTGATCTGAATCCAATTTAGTTCTTATAGATTAACCAAGAGAGAAGCAAGCCCCCATCATACTTGGGCTGTGGCCATTCACTACCTATTCAAATTGTGATATGACATCTGTGGCTATATTCGGCCCTTAAAGAGGAGCTGTTACTAGATTAGGAGCAGTGCCTGTGTGAGACTCCTAGCTTAAAGTACAATTAGATACAGAATGAAAAGAAACAATGCTCATGTATTTTTAACTTGCATGAATATCAGTAACTGCTACAATCTGCAAAGTCTAAGTCAAATATCAATAAAATGTAATTAATTTGAATATTAAACAATGTATTACCTGGTTTGCACCAAAGCATTTGTATATATGGAGTTGTCAACACTATGATATTCATCCGGTGGCATCACACCTGAAACAGTTGTACACAGGAACCAATGAGGTTTTGAAATGCAGTAATCGAGTATATCACAGTCTAATCCAAATATATAAAAAACAATCTAGTAGGGTTGCGCTCAACATACAACTTGTATTATCATAAAGCAATTGGTTCTTAGTGAGTGCATCAGTGAGCATACATAGTAAGTATAGCACATAATAAGACCATCTATAAAAAGATAGTGCAGATCAATAAAGTAAAATAACAGTAAAGTAACTACTGGGAAAATGCAATACCATCTCTTACAAGAAGCTGACAACGATGTTAAAAATGACTGGAAATCAATTTATTTACTGGCCAACTCTAAGCAACCCCCAAGTCAAATACAGGTATTGCCTCCGAATTAGCATCCAGTATACAAAATATTCATGAGGAAGAGAAAAACTATTGCATGTATTAGGAGACATTACCTCTCTGAAAAGGTAGAGTTAAAAAGGTTGTATTTGCAGCTCTATTTTGATTATTAACGCCTTAAGGACTGAGCCAAATGTACACGTTGTGAACGAAACAAAATGTAAACAAAACCTGGCATTTGCGCTACATGTCTGTCCAACCGTAATTCACCTCTTTCATAGTAAATGCACCCACCCTTATTATATATCATTTTATTCAGGGGAAACAGGGCTTTAATTTAATATCAAATATTTAGCTATGAAACATAATTTAATATGAAAAATATTGGAGAAAATAAGATTTGTTTTAATTTTTTTTAGTTCTACATGAAATTTTAACTGTCAATGTCATAATACTGTTTGCTTTTACTGCAATAAAATACACATATTTGTATTCAGCCAAGTCTCACGTGTAAGACAGTACCCCCTATGTACAGGTTTTATGGTGTTTTGGGAAGTTACAGGGTCAAATATAGCATGTTACATTTGAAATTGAAATTCGCCAGATTGGTTACGTTGCCTTTGGGACTTTATAGTAGCCAGGAATTAAATTTACACCCATAATGGCATACCATTTGCAATAGTAGACAACCCAAGGTATTGCAAATGGGGTATGTCCAGTCTTTTTTAGTAGCCATTTGGTCACAAACACTGGCCAAAGTTAGCGTTAGTATTTGTTTGTATGAAAAATGCAAAAAAACGCCAATTTTGGCCAGTGTTTGTGACTAAGTGGCTACTAAAAAAGACTGGACATACCCCGTTTGCAATACCTTGGGTTGTCTACTATTGCAAATGGTATGCCATCATAGGGGTAATTTTCATTCTCGGGCTACCATAGGGTCTCAAAGGCACCGTAACCAATCTGGCAAATTTTAATGTGAAAAAAATGAAACACAAGCCTTATATTTGACGCTGTAACTTTTGAAAACACCATAAAACCTGTACATGAGGGGTACTGTTGTACTCGGGAGACTTCGCTGAACACAAATATTTGTGTTTCAAAACAGTAAAAAGTATCACAGCAATAATATAGTCTGTGTAAGTGCTGTTTGTGCATGAAAAATGCAAAAAACATCACTTTTACTGGCGATATCATCGTTGTAATACATTTTACTGTTTTGAAACACTAATATGTGTGTTCAGCGAAGTCTCCCGAGTAGAACAGTACCCCCCATGTACAGGTTTTATGGTGTCTTGGAAAGTTATAGGGTTAAATATAGTGCTAGCAAATTAAATTCCCTTTACTTTCGGCATGGGTTGTCAGGCAGGTCCCGCTAATTGTAATTAATTAAGATACCTAATTATGTAAAAATATTACATAAATATATATGTAGAATTAATATATGTATATATATATATACGTATGTGAATCTATATGTGTATATCTATATAATTTTTTTAAAATATTTTTATTTATATATAGGTATATATATATATATATATATAGTGATATATACATATATATTTATGTATGTAGCTATATATATTATTTTGTTCTAGGTGTATTTTGACATAAATATATATATATTAATATCACAATACAGTTAGAACGAAATAACACATCTATATATTTTTAAATTAATTTTTTTTAGTTATTTTTTTAATTTTATTTTATAACGTATTTAAATATTTATTTTTTTATATTATATATAAATATATATATATATATAACAATAATTATATGTATATATTTAATCAGTATCAGTCTACGTGTAATTTGATAATATATATATATATATATATATATATATATATAGATTAATAGTAAAATACACCTAGACAGTGTATGTGTGTGTATGTATATACTTAGATCATATATATATATATATATATATATATATATATATATATATATATATATATATATATATATAGTATATATATATGATCTAAGTATATATATATTTTTTTTTACACTAATAAATTTTATTTTAATTTTATTTTCAGCCAGCAGGGGGACCGCCTGTCATTACAGGCAGCCCCCCTGCTGGCAATGCAGGAGGCAGCCTACCCGGCCATGTGACTGTGGGGTTCTCGCAAGGACCCCACTCTCACATGGCCGGGGGGCACCGGAGGACAAGGATCTACCACGGGTAAGTTAACAAAAACTGTAGGGCGTACAATTACGCCCGGCGGCGTTTAGAGCCGCCTAAAATAGGGCGTAATTGTACGTCCTCCGGTCTAAAGGGGTTAAAGGGACACTCCAGGCACCCAGAACACTTCTGCCCAATGGAGTGGTCTGAGTGCCAACTCCCACTACCCTTAACCCTGCAAATGTAAGTATTGCAGTTTTCATAAACTCCTCTTCTAGTGGCTGTCTACTAGACAGCCACTAGAGGGCACTTCCGTGTTTATAGCACATGAAAAGCGTCACTCCGGCGCCACTGGAATATCCATAGGAAAGCATTGAAAGCATTTTTCAATGCTTTCCTATGGGGAGGTCTAATGCGCGTGCGCAGCATTGCCACGGATGCGCATTAGATCTCCCCTGCCGGATGATGTCAGCGGGGGGAGGAGCGTTGGCGAACCCTGACCAGGCACCGAGGGATGGCATAGAACGCCCGCCGTCCTTAAAGGGTTAAAGGGAAAACATTCCAAAGATGTGCAAACCTGCAAAACAGGTTTGCATACATATGAGGGAATTGGTGTCAACTTATTTAGTGCTTTTCAGAAATACTTAAAGGGAAACTATAGTGTCAGGAAACCCCTTCTGTCACTTACCTAATTCCAGCACCGATATCCCTCTGGAATGGCTCAGGCTATGCTTGTGACGATGGTGTCACAGTTTACCAGTAGTTGGAGCCCAGGTGCAGGAGATGGCACAAGGAGGAGGCAAAAACCAAAGCGCAGTGAAATGAAGGGGTAATCCAAAGGCAGGGTCAGACGAGAAGCAGATGTCAAGGCTGGCAGCGGAGTATCGTAGTCGGTAGGGCAGGCAGAGGTCAAAGCCCAGGAACTCCAGTAGCAGAGTAACAAAGATCCGGCAGGAAAAAAAACAAAAACGATCATATACCAGGCCTCAGGCAGAGCTGGCTTTTACAGCCTGCTGATTAGGAGCAGCTGACACTAATTGGAAAGGGGTTGCAAGTGGATCAGCACTGTTCCATCCAGGAAAAGGAGTCAGGTAGCAGAATAATGCAGACAGTCCCCTGGTGGACAGCATTGTAGTGAACCTGACTGGAATGCTGGAGCTGAGTTCACATCCAGCCAGGTCTCTTAAAGGAAGGGGCAGCTGCGAAGGGTTCAGTGTGCACCGTGACAGATGGCTGTGCTCACATTAGAACTACCCCTATATGAAAATATTGGATAATGCTTTCCTAAAGGGTTTTGTGTGACTTTGGATGTCCTCATGCGTGAAAACATCCAGTGTCAGTTGACCAGAAGTCCCTCTAGTGGCTGTCTGGTAGAGAGGTGAAGTTAACCCTCAAATGTAATATTCTTATTATTTTATTTATAAAGCGCCATCAGATTCCGTAGCGCTGTACAAATTTCTCAAATAAATAGATCTCCACCAAGGAGGCGGGGCAAGGCATAATGAGAACAGTGTGGCGCTGGAAATGAGGGGAGTAAATTACCTTTTTTAAGGCAAGCAAGGGGGCCTGCTTCTAAACAGTACTTGTTTGTATTCTTGACACTATATTGTTTTTTTAATAGTGTCTTGGTTTGTTACATACCATTTACATGATAACACTGCTCTTCTGTGCTCCAAATAACCCTGCTGCACCAATATTCTGCAATTGCATTCACCACATCCCAACCTCCAGCAGATGCAAAGAAGTCCAAATCCTAAAAAAGTAGAATATATACAAAACGTTTGCAAATATGGCATCAGTGTCGATATCCCCAAAATTCTACAGTTAACATTTAAAATAAATGCATTCTATGATTTTTTTTTTATATTGGTTCACAATAATGTTTATTATATTTTTATTTTGTCTATATCCATGACTTTTATTTAGTGGAAATAAAAAAAAAAAGGTTAGAGCTTTTACTCACATATATTTCTTCATCTTAATTAACCCCTTCATCATCAGTTCATTTTCAAAAAGCAAGAATTAACAGTAAACATGGGGCACAAAGCTAAATTGTAAATTTAAGACAGAACAGTAAATTAATGTTTACAATGCAGTCATAATTATATAAACATGCAGAATGTACTTTTTATATTTGATTGTAGATTAGTTGAGGAATGGTGGTGTATAAAATATAAAATGGTATCCCCTGACATGCATTTCTTCTGTGGGGGTAAGGAGAAAATGATAGAAAGAAAAATATACATTTCACATATCACATAGGTGGGCAACTAACACACAAATGGTCAAAAACCATCTCAGATATTAGTATAAGGAAAAAACTTCTGGCACCCATCTGACACAATTAAACTGTGACAGCTCCGTGTCTATTTCTCAGAACTTAGTTAGATAGCACAGAGGGAATAACACATGTATAGGGAAATCTTACTGCTAACAGTTGGTAAATGGTAACTGTGAACAAAATAGACTAAGTTCGGTATTGTCTCCTATGTTTGGGCTTTTCTGCAGTATTTTGTTCATTTGGGATCTATTAGTTCGGTAGTTTAAAACTACCGAACACCAACCACCCTCCTGGCTCATTAACTTCAAAAGAACCGTCTATTAAGCGCTCTCTGGGCGGCCGCTGTTCGTATAGCCGAATGCCACGTGGAAAAGAAAACGGCGGCTATCTTGTTTGCATGAAAGGAGGCAGCGTGACTTGGTCGTCGAGTGCATGGAACTAAAATCGGACACTCGACTTCCCGAACCACCGCTGAAACTACCGTTCGGTTCATAGGAACAAGGGGAGCTATCGCTCCTATGAGGCAGGAGGATCCATTTGGGACTTTTATTCATTTTATGCCTTTCTCTGAATGGACCGTCCGCACACGCTGAATTCGTGAAACTGTTTTTGGCAGGAGCCTCGTGTGTGGTCGGTAACTTGTGACTTCCATACTTTTTAAGAACCCCTGAACCGATCTGGGTGAAATTTGGTCCCCCAGATCGGGGCTATCAGGGGATATATGATATAATTTGTGGGGATACCTTGTGTGGAAAGGGGTGTTCTAATTTTTGGGAAAATTGTGTGCCCTCTGCCTGGAGATAATTGGGTTATTCCTTAACTTATCTCAATATCTCTGTTGATTGGTTATTGTCTTTGTTTACTGTGGGAGGTCCTCTTGCAGGAGGATTTCTCATAAAAGCCAGTGTGGCATCAATAAACTTAATTCCTGTTACACCCTTCATGAAGTCTAGGCTCATGTTTGGGGAATATTCTACTTGCTGGGGAGAATCATCTTGGAAGCTGCATTCATCTACGCTATTCCTCTACCTCTTAACTGCAGTTATAATCACTTATACTCAGCTATTGGGAAAGGAATAGAAGACTGCAGTACCATAACCACTGTAGGTCTTAACAGTAACTAACTGCTCCAGTGTTAGAATGTACACACCAGTCAGTCCCCACATGGGTAATGCCAAATAAACAGCTTCATCTTCCAAGATACATTAAATAGCAATACATGTATTCCTTCATTTTAAAAAGACATAAATTGGAGATCAAGAGGAAGAACTATACACATGGAACTTGGGACCACTGTCTTATGCGATTTGTGCATTTAGCACTTCATCTGGTCTCAAATGTGTAAAAAATGTGTACGTTTTGGATATGTAAATAGAGGTGTTGTGTATATAAATTTTTTACATGTGGACATTAAATGCAGAGGCTGTTATCCAGATTCATTCTTCTTTTGCTCCAATATCAAAGTAGTTTATATACACCACTTAATAAGCAAAATAAGACATGCGATCAAAGGCAAATATCTGATCTGAATACAGTAAATAAAAATCCTAGACATGAGTCAAGTCAAGCTAATGCAACTTGGATGTAAAAACCCAAGGGCAGAGTATAGGATATTTGATACCCTACTAACTTCAACAACTGAGGAATGGGATTTAGGAGTAATTATTTCAGATGACTTAAAGGTAGGCAGACAATGTAATAGAGCAGCTGGAAATGCTAGCAGAATGCTTGGTTGTATAAGGAGAGGTATTCGCAGTAGAAAGAGAGAAGTGCTCATGCCATTGTACAGAACACTGGTGAGACCATACTTGGAGTATTGTACGCAGTACTGGAGACCGTATTTCCAGAAGGATATTGATACTTTAGAGAGAGTTTAGAGAAGGGCTACTAAACTGGTTCATGGATTGAAGGATAAAACTTACCAGTAAAGGTTAAAGGATCTTAACATGTACAGCTTGGAGGAAAGACGAGACAGGGGGGATATGATAGAAACATTTAAATATATAAAGGGAATCAACACAGTAAAGGAGGAGATCATATTTAAAAGAAGAAAAATTACAACAACAAGAGGACATAATCAATAATTTAATATGTGGGTTGAAACATATCATTAGGTGAGACAGAAAAGCTGGGTGAGGAATAGCCAAACTCTGCAAAGTGAGATCAATGAAGACCGTTTAACTTCTTCATGGCATTAGGACGTTACATGCCGTATTCGAAGTAGTGGGCCTTAAATGAAAACACAAATTTTCCTGGCACTATAGGATCTTTAGGTCCCCCCCACCCTCAGGCTCCCACTTCCGCTGGGCTGAAGTGGTTAAAACATTACCTTTCTCCAGCTCTAGGCTCCCTCGGCGCTGGGGAACTCTTCTCCTCCTGCCGACGTCAGCTAAGAGCCGCTCGCACATTCAAACAGCCCATAGGAAAACATTTCTCAATGCTTTCCTATGGACGTCCAGCGTCTTCTCACTGTGATTTTCACAGTGAGAAGCACGGAAGCACCTCTAGCGGCTGTCAGTGAGACAGCCACTAGAGGCTGGATTAACCCTAGTGTAACATAGCAGTTTCTCTGAAACTGCTATGTTTACAGTTGCAGGGTTAGCACTGGAGGGACATGGCACCCAGACCACTTCATGGAGCTGAAGTGGTCTGAGTGCCTATAGTGGTCCTTTAATGCCATTAGGACAGCATGGAATGTCTTTGTATTTTGGTGTGAGTAGGGTTAAATCCCTGCTCACACAGTGGAGATCCGGGTATATAACCATCATCCAATACCTGGTACTTTCCTACTTAGTGGCCCCAGACTGACAGATGGACTGTATGTGGCATGTAAAATGAGTGCTGTATGTAGCCCTTTAAATCCATTTAGTTAATTGTGGCTAAGTGATGAAGTGTAGGCACATTAATTATCAGCTTGCCCAAAGACACATGGAGACCCTGATAGAGTCTCTCTGCATACTTCCCTGCCAGGGCCGGCCCATCCATAGACCGCTGTGGAGCCACGGCTCTAGGCATTTTGCCACCCCAGTCATCATCTAAAACAGGAGTTCCCAACCCATGGCGGTGATGCAGCTGCACTACACAGGTTGTGAACCTGTGTGAAGGTCCATTGGACGGCCTATGCCATTAGGACCACCCGATGGACATATGCAAAGAGGGGCCCGATCGTGTGCTACAGCGCTTTAACAGCGCGACCGGGCCCCTTCCTATCCGCAGGGAAAACTGGGAGAAGGTGACACTGAGCTGCACGGGAGGAGAGAGCCGTGAGGATGGGGACAGACCAGTAGAGCAGGCCCCCAACTCACACCAGCCACAGCCAGCAGAAGGCCCCTTCCTATCCGCAGGGAAAGCTGGCCGAAGGTGACACTGAGCCGCACGGGAGGAGAGAGCCGTGAGGATGGAGACAGACCAGTAGAGCGTGCCCCCAACTCACACCAGCCACAGCCAGCAGAAGGTAAGAAACTGCTGGGTGGCTCAATTTTTATTGTGTATGTATGTGTGTAATATCTGTGTTTATGTATCTGTGTGTTTGTATGTGTGTAATGTGTGCATACTGTGAGTATCTTTGTGTGTGTGTATCGTGTGTGTATATCTGTATGTGTGTAATGTGTGCATCTGTCTGTGTGTGTGTGTGTATCTGTATGTGTCAGTGTGTGCATCTGTATGTGTTAGTGTCTGTATGTGTATGTGTGTTTGTGTGCTGTGTGTTTGTGTGCGTGTGCGCTGTATGTTTGAAGGGATTGTGGGGGTGGAGGTGGGGGCAGATTAGGCAGGGGGAAGTATGCAGAGAGACTCTATCAGGGTCTCCATGTGTTTTTGGGCAAGCTGATAATTAATGTGGCTACACTTGATCACTTAGCCACAATTAACTAAATGGATTTAAAAGGCTACATACAGCACTCATTTTACATGCCACATACAGTCCATCTGTCAGTCTGGGGCCACTAAGTAGGAAAGCAGTACCGCTTTTGACTTGTTGCTAGCTGGCTTCCCTCGGGTTTCCAGGAGGTCTTTGAGAGTGGAGCGCTTCAATCCTTCATGGAGTTTCTCCATCCGCCGCTGGTTCCACTCCGGATCCCAGGAAGAGGACCATCCCACTGCTGCCACCAGATGTATACCCTCCAGAAGATGGGTTACTACCGCCTAGGTCGTCCCTTCCAAGTTGTGAATAGCTCCAGAGTGATTATAGCATCCTGCACAAATTACCCCGGTCTCACCCAAGCACTAGTCGAGATTTTGTGAAGGGTGAAGAAGAGGCAAGGTACACTGAATTTATACACAGACCCCTAGCAGGGGGTCACTATTCAAAGTAACATAAGCCAATCCAGGCGTCGCTGTGTCTGGGAGATAATGGTGTTAACTCTCTGATTAATTATCTATCAGACACAGAAAACCGAACATACAAAAACCCCGAAAATACATATAATGCAGTAACGCACTCCCAGATGCCATACATCCCCAGAAAGGTATTTCTGGAGCAGCCAATCTGTCCAGAAAGCTCCCGGATTGGATATGACTAGCCCGAATTAGGTGGAAGCCCAAAGTTCAGTGGGACGCCGCTAGCCACTGATCCAGCAGAGTTCCAGCGGGCTGGGTAGAATTTCCCGGTCACCTTCACACGCCGCTTTCCGCGAATACAAAGAGCTCCCCAAGTTCTAGGTGTCATTTGATGCATCTCCCTCTCCTCTATAAACCATCCAATTAGATCTCTGAAATATGGTCCTGGGACTGAGAGCGCTCTGTTCCAATTTTTAGCGGATCGCAGTGGTTGAGCGATCCGATCGGGAGTTCCAGAGCAATTTGTGATCGCTCTCGGTCAAGCCTACTGTATCCCAGTGGCTGGGGAACTCAAAGTATGGTGCTGTACCGCATGGACCATCACAGATCCTGTGCTTGTAATAGTACTGTCCCCTTGAAACTTTTTCTCTATCCCACTGGTTCTGTACTTTCTCTTCTACCGAACAAATTGTCGAAAATACTCACACTGGCAGATGGCTGCCATTTTGTCAAACCAATGACCCCAGCGGCAGTTAGCCATGAACATTGTGGAACCAAATACTGATACTTGTCCATGCAGTTCCCAGTCCACTTGCAGGACTGTTTTATTGTACTTGCTGACATGCCAGGAGGGCACTATTTGGAGGGAAAGTAATACAAGCTACTTGGATCAATACCTCCCAGAGAACAAGGCTGAGCCCCTTTTGTTTGGACACAGGAGCTCCTGATATTTGACCAGCAAAGGCAACCTTTGCACTGGAACGGTTTCGAGCTTAGTCCTCATGTGCAGCCAGTCAATACTTTACCCCGGTGGCGATCAAACAATTCTTTATGGATCTGAGCGCCAACTTGGGTACTCAGATGAGAGGTATCTGGGGATATAAGACATGTGGGGGTTCCTGTGTATTTTTACTGTATTTTGAGGTGTTTTATGGTTTATCATTTTTGTTTGGCTCTCTGGGTTGGGGAGATAATTAGTATACTGGTCAGTAACTCAATTATCTCCCGGACACAGAGACGCCTGAGCGGGTACTATGTACAAGACAATGGAGACCCTATGCTGTGGACTGTACATAAAAGGCTGAGTTTGGCTGAATAAAGACAGTTGTACTCCCAGAACTATATGTTGTCTAGTTACTGGGTGGGAGAGTTATATTCATTGAGCATTGTTTCTACCTGCTTCAAAGAGGATTTGGCAGAGATAACTAGCTGTGGTATTGGAGCTCTGCTACAATGAAATTGGTAAACAATATGTTTTTTGTAAGATACATTGCTTGTTGTCTACTTAATAAAGATTTAATTGAATTGTATTTTTGGAGTATTGCAGTTTTATATTATTTGTACATTTCCTATTGTGACCACTAGAGGGAGTGGTTGCTTTCTGATCGACACCCTTTACCTTTATCATTTTTAAATCAGGTACATTTATGTGTGTGCTACTTCATACTAATGACACTAAAAATAAATGGGGCACCTTGGTGTGAGCAGGAATTTAACACCAAAACTGTATGGTTTTCCTTGTAGTCCTAAATGCATTAAAGTCCACTCTGTGTAGGCTTGCATGGAATGTCCTAACATCGAGAAGGGGTTAACTTTGCACTTCAGAGAGTACCTGTAGTATGGATTTCCCAAGTATCCAAATTAATCTAAAAAGAGCAAGAATTAGCTTGCTAGTATCAGACATGCCAAAATGGGGTACATTTTTTGCTGTGGCAAGCCTATGAAATATATGATTATATATTGACACAAAATCCCCATTATTTTGCCTAATACAAGTGATTTTAAATAACTGTTTAGTTGAATAAGTGTGCTGAATTCTGTATTGTGTATAAATTTGGTCCCAGCAGCACCCTTATAATGTAAGCATGTTTAGGTGAGTGCAGCCTTCCTGGTTTCATAATATTAAAATAATGCATATTAGTTTTAAAGCAAAAAGAGAGAGATTTGAACTGTTTGTAAAATAATATATTGTTATCATTACCTTTGTCATGTGATAATATTGTTTGAATGCTACTAAAACATCCCCATTAATATGAATTTCTTGCTCTCCATAAATTTTCTCTGGGCAAACTTCATACCCTGTTAAAGCACTCTCCCAGGGGAATTTAGCACCCTAAAACAAAATAAAAACCAAACATAAAAATATAATTTTACTATGTTGTTTATTCCCTAGTGTAACCAACAAAAACATTTTTATTTTTTTTACTTGTGCATCACACTAATCATGACCATTTGGCTTTCAGACATGTAGTCTATTTTTATTTATATTTTATATTCATTTTATTTGGTAAATGAAACTGGACAATTATCCTGAAAATTATATTTAGTTTTGTGTAACTCATAAAGAAATGCAATATACCAATGTTGCAGCAGAAGAAACATCTCAACAAATTTAGAGCTTCAATTTCAAATACCTTAGACCAATGTTTCCCAAACCAGTCTTTAAAACCCACCAACAGTCCAGGTTTTGTCAGTATATCCATTGGAATAAAACAGGGGAATATATAAATCTTTGATTGTTGGTGGGCCATAAGGACTGGTTTGGGAATCATTGCCTTAGACATTAATAGAACACTAAGTATCAATACAACTTTAGCCTAATGAAGTGCTTTTGGTGTATAAATCTTGTCAATGCAGTCTCACTATTCAGTTCTCTGCCATTTAGGAGCTAAATTATTTTGCTTACACAGCTCTTGTCACAACTCACCTGGTTTGGGCTCATGCAGCTTTCCTACCCACTTCCCAGAAAAAAACACATAATTTTATTTAGCTTCCCTTCCATGTATATTGTGTTTAATTTATAGTTTCTTATCTCCTGCGCTGTTAATTTTCTGCTAGAGCCTACAGCAGCATTCTGTGTGTGATTAAAGTTAGGCAGAGCTGGATATAAGAAGTTCTAAAGTAAACACACTGCTGTAGAAATTAAACTTTTGTTTTTCATAGAGGCTGTGTGAGTCACTGCCAGGGGTGGTGTGGCTAGGGATGTATAAACAAAATTATGTAACTCCCAAACAGCAGAGAGATGAGTAGTGAGACTGCTGGGGCTTGAGTTGAGATAAGCACAACAGTGTGTTGTGGTTATGGTTCCAGGAGTACCCTAATGTAAGTAGTCAAACCATTTTAGAATGGTTTGATTTCCCACCTGTGATCTGCCCAGCACTACTCATCACCTTCCTATATACAAAATGTATGCTTTACAATCAAGTCACAAATCATGTATTATTTCCCACTCACCTTATATCCTTGTTGCTTCGCATTCTCCACCGCACCACTCAGAGTCCTAATTCTGTATTTAAGAATGTGAGCAGCCATTTCTGGATAAAATAATAGAATATTGGGATATACCCAAGTGTCCTAAAACAACAGAGAAACAGGCAATAATACAAGATGTAATACATAACCTACTAAAATTACTGGTCTTTTACTAAACACCTAAAATTCAGTAAAAAGGAATGCGGCAACATTAATTTATAAAATATTTTACCAGCAAAGATACATTGAGATTTCTCTTGTTTTCAAGTATGTCCTGGGTCCATAAAACATTGCATTGATACAATAGGGTACAATAAAATACAAAAACAATATTAAAACACAATACATACTAAATTTAACACAGAACAGGTAGGAAATATCTAATCAACCATGACAGGTGCATTCTATTTTGAGGTATTTAGAGAGGGATCTCTTAAAGGACTTTAGGCTTGGGGAAGATTTTAAAGTGTGCGGGAGGTCGTTTGATAATTGCGGTCCTCTGTAGGAAAAGGAGGATCGAACTGCTTTCTTTTTGTATTGAGGTAGACTAAATAAAGTGCTGGTACTGGATCGGAGGTTATAGGAGGTGGGAACAGCCGGGGACAGCATTCTGCTCAGGTAGGGTGGGAGCTTCCCAGAAAAGCTCTTAAACACAAGGCTGGAAAGATGAAGGGTGCATCTGGATTCCAGCGACAGCCAGTTTAGTTCTTTTAGCATGTCACAATGGTGGGTTCTGTAATTACATTGTAGAACAAATCTGTAGAACACGTTATACAATGTATTAAGTTTATTAAGGTGGGTTTGCGGTGCAGGTGCATATACCGTGTTTTCCCGAAAATAAGCCCTACCCCCGAAAATAAGCCCTAGCTGGATTATCGGGGTGGGCTGCAATATAAGCCCTACCCCGAAAATAAGACCTAGGCAGGGCCGGCGGCTGCCGGCCCTTTAAATGCCACAGCCGACTGAGCGCTCTATAGAGAGCGCTCAGACGGCTGCCGCACTGCCTCACCTCCCCTTCCCTGTAGCGTGGCCGAGCTCCTCTCCGGTCCGCGACCAGGCCGGACTGACAGGAAGTGCACACTGGGTGTGCACTTCCTGTCAGTCCGGCCGGGTCGCAGACCGGAGAGGAGCTCGGCCACGCTACAGGAGAGGTGAGGAGAAGATTGGGGGGGGGAAGTATTACAGGGAGGGAGGGGGGGAGAATATTGGAGGGAGGGAGGGAGAGTATTACAGGGAAGAAGGAGGGAGGGAGGGCGGGGAGGGAGGAGGGGGGGAGGGGAGAATATTACAGGGAGGGAGGGGGGAGAGTATTACAGGGAGGGGAGGGGGAGTAATATTACAGGGGAGGGAGAGTAATATTACACAGGGAGGGAGGAGGGAGAGTATTACAGGGGGAGGGAGGGAGGAGAGATATTACAGGGAGAGAGTACAGGGAGGGAGGGAGAAGTATTACAGGGAGGGAGGAGAGTAGCCCACAGGGAAGGAGGAGGAGAATGCCACAGGGAGGGAGGGAGAGTATTACAGGGGAAGGGAGAGAGTATTACAGGAAGGGAGGGGAGAATATTACAGGGAGGGGGAGAATATTACAGGGAGGGAGGGTGGAGAGTATTACAGGGAGGGAGGGAGAATATTACAGGGAGGGAGGGGCGAGAGTATTACAGGGAGGGATACAGGGAGGGAGGGAGGGGAGAATCTCTGGGGGGATACACAGCGTGGACACCGGCTGACAGACTGGCTCTAAGCCCTACCCTGAAAATAAGCCCTAGTGTGTTTTTTGTGACTAAAATTAATATAAGACCCGGTCTTATTTTCGGAGAAACACGGTACTACAACCCCATAATTAGAGTTGAGCGAACACGAACTGAAAAGTTCAAGTTCGTACCAAACATTAGGTTTTTTTGGACCCCGGACCCGAACACGGACATATCACTGTATGTTTGGGTTGGAGTTCGGTGTTCGGCGATTTAATGGCGCGTTTTCAAAGGCTGCAGGGCAGCCAATCAACAAGTTCTTGACTCGTGTGCCCTTAGAAGCCATCACAGCCATGCCTACTAATGGCATGGCTGTGATTGGCCAGTGCAGCATGTGACCCAGCCTCTATATATAAGCTGGAGTCGCATCGCGCCGCACGCACATGCAGTCTTATTAGTGTAGGGAGAGGAAGCTGCCGCTGATAGGAACAGCTTAGTTAAGAATTCTGCAAACTAGTACATTAGTGGGGTGAGGTGCACTTCATATCTGAGAGTCAAATAGAAGCTTAAAATACTGCGGTTACATCTGAGTTTTAAAAAGTAATTTTTTTTTTTGGTGCTAAATAGTACATTAGTGGGGTAGTACATTAGTGGGGTGCACTTCATATCAGAGAGTCAAATACTGCTGTCACATTGCAGTTTTAAAACTTAAATTTTTTTGGGTGCTAAAAAGTACATTAGTGGGGTGCACTTCATATCTGAGAGTCTAGAAAATCTATACAAATGTCTTTTTATCTCTAACTGCAAAACAAAAATGGAAAAAATAAACTTGAGTGCTTAACAAAGGGGTCTTTTTGTACGAAACTACTAGTAAAAGTGATCTGAATACTGGAAATTGTATTGCTTGTGTCACATTACGGTTCAATGCTAATAGCTAGAGGCAGATTAAGTAGTAAAGTAGAAGTACAATTCAATAAGTGACTGAGAAATATTACTCCGTTATTTTTTCTAAATTACTCTATAAAAAAACACAGTGCCATCATTTCTACAGTTGTTTACACTGAACTAAACATGATGTTTGCAAACAACTCAATGTACCTTACCTGATCCCAAAAAACATGGCCCCAGTAATCTTCATTTCTCCTTCCATTGGATAGACCTCCAGGGCTAATACCATGAAATTCCTCTGTAGAGCCCAGGGGTGGAAGGGAGCTTAGCAGATAATAGAGACATCCATAAATAATCGGTTTCAGATCCAATGAACTTTCAATGTCTATGCAACTTCCCATCCATAACTCAGCCCAAGCCTTTTCATGGGAGAGATATAGCTGACCTTCATCAGATAGTGCTTGTCCCTCAACAAACTTATCTTTTACATCTTTTTCAGACTCAGACACTGCTGTAAGGAACACCCAAGATTTCTCCAGCTCAGTTTCCAGAACCAGTGACTGAGGTACAGCATTCCAAATCATATGGATAGACTTTCGTGGACATGATTCAACCTCTGGGACAAGAATATTTCCATAGATATACCTGAAACAAAGATCAAAGCAGAAGCATAATATATAAAAATAGATTTTTCCATTCCACAATGGTTCATTTAATACATTAAAAGAGGAACTGTCATTTTCCTGGGGAGGTTAATGAATATACTTTAAGTACATTACAGACATTTGGTCAATTTCTAACACATATACCACCAACATTGTAGTAACAACCCCAGGTCCAACCTATAGTTCAACTTACTGAGCGTCATGGAAAGCATGACCTATATGTAGCTCCAGGTCCTGGCTTTCAACTTTCATTTCAGTTTGGAGATTTAAGCTGACTGGACTGGATTCTCCTGTACGTTTTAATGTTATAATGTTGACCAATAGGTGTCTGTGAGAGCGATGAGCGAAGATCTGCTGAGTTGCTGTAAATGAAGAGCACTGGAGGATGTGGCTAAACGTACCTGAGGGGGCCATGAAACAAAGCAGAATTATATTGAATGATGTGTACATTTAAAGATGCTGATACGCAATTGCTACATCACGTACTATTTTATGTAAATAACTGCAAGGTTGCTGTTTGAGCTTACATGTCAGCCCTCAAATTGGCAAATAAAAGGAAAATTTCCAGTCACTCAAGGTATACAAGCCGCGGGCAGATTTATTGGTTCAAAAGGAAGAGAAGCAATGTTTCGACCTGATAGGAGGTCTTCGTCAAGCCCTCAAATGTGTGCATGAAACTAAAAAGTAGTGGAATATATGTTATCAGAGAGATTACTTCACAACAAATATCTCACATTTCTGATTTAAAGGGAAAATATTCTCATAAAATTACTCACATTTTTAATGTATTTTAAAAATATTAAAAAATGACGGGGGCGGGGCCTGACCGCCATGCTGCATGGTCGCACGAAACAACAGCTCCAACGACTTTCTGACTTTTTAAGCCTAAAAGAGTAACTCCTAAACACGTTTGACGACCAAAAGTTATGGACTTACACCCATGGGAGCTCCGGTCCTGAGGAGAGGCTAGCAGCAACTGTTTTAGTCCCTCGGGGAGATACACACTGTTCTCACTGGATGAGGCCTACTCGGGCGGTGAGCGGGGTGGACGGCCGCTGCCCCGCTATCCTGCACAGTGGTATAAAGCTGGACTCACTATAATAACCGTATGTACCGGGCCCCGTTCCCCCCCCTTTGGGCCGGCGGGGGTGATCGGGGCCCACGCCCTGTGGCCACTACCGTGGAGGAGATCATGGGACCCCACAGAACTACCAACCCACAGCCCAGGCCGCAAGCCACATCTAAAATGGCGGCAGCAACACACTCACCAGCTTGCACCGAGGAAACTGCTAGCTGCTACGCAACTACCGCAAATCCCAGGTGGGCCCTAAACACATGCAGAGGGCAACCAGGCTGACGGGAACACAAATACTCACCGCATCGCCACCAGCCCGACTAATGTTCCCAAAAAGAGCGGCGCAACACGCGAAATGGATGCTGGGGAGGAGGTGAGCAGCCGCAAACCGCTTTGATCCAGCTCATACTAACCGGACCCAGCAGATATATCTTCAGGCTGGCCCAGGCGGCAGGCAAACGGTGCACAGCAACGCTCCCTCTCCTGGATCTGACCCTCAGCACGTTCATCGCAGTGCCGCGGGGATTGACGGCTGAATCGCAACAAGAGGGTCCTAACAGTCATATGGGAACTCTCCAGCCTTCTGCCTCCATAAACATGGACTCTATGTGGTCACATTTCCTTCAGCCTTATTACATGGGAAACGCATTAAACATCAACTGGGGTACTGGTAGTTAACCACCTGCGGTGGGTGTCCTGGGGCGTTCACACACAATAAGCAAAAATGTATTCATAGCGTCTCAGCATTTATACTATTGTACTGCGTAAGCTAGACATATACCCTCAGCCTGTGAAGCGCAACATATAGTTAGAAATGTTTTTTTTTCTTGTTTAAATCGACTACTCAGCGACATTTGTTTTTTCTGCATGTATAATCTTACTTGTACATCACACACAAAAAAAAAGCGCACATCTTGACCTTTTTAGCATGTACTTGTGCTTATACTTTATGTTAAATGCCTATGTCATATTTTGAGCATGTACTTAATATTGCGCTTCCAAAAATAAAGAATTATATAAAAAAAAAAAATGAAATAAAAATCAAAAATACTCACTTTCAAACTTTTGTAGCGGTACATATGTACAACTCCTATCCATTAGAGATTTAACCCAACAAAATATTTTACCTCTTGCAGTCCAATGTCAGATTATCCCTGGGTACCACGATACTCTGTGCCAGGTGCCACGAATGTGAGTGGCATGCACTTTCATGGCACTCTGCACGGAAGACTGACGGTACTCTCTAGGGAACATTCGACAATGGACCGCCATTACAGCCATTCAGATCTCTTAATATACAGGGCAGAAATGTATAACAATGTGTCTATTGTTCTGGGATTAGGTTCACAATTGTAATATTTACATTAGCTGTAAATGTCAAAAGGTAATGAAGAGACACAAATCTCCTTCACAGTGGCTCTTTGCAAAACATATTCATTAAATCTTGCACTTATTTTGCACAATGTTTTGCAACCACAGGATAGTATGCAACTGAACCTCACTATTTTTTTGTGCATTCTACCCACCATACCTTGTATACAAGAAAATATTCATTATATAACACTGCAGCAATAAATGTATCTTAGACTTTCTATATTTCTAAGAAGAACTGTTGCATTTTATGTACAGCTCTTTTTTTTTTATTTTGTATTTATAGTCAGCTTATGTTTTTAGCTTTCATATATGTTATGCTTCACTGTGTTGGGAAAAAATTATGAGAAAATTACTTATTCTTCAAAAAAACTTTAGTGGATATCTTCATATTTTACTCTGGTCACATACTGGCTCCTATTTGCCAGAAGAGTACAATAAGGAAATGCAAAGACTATATATTATCCAAGTCTGCTAGGCTTACAGTCAATCCTGAAAATAATAGTGTATCAGGTAGGTGTTAAAAGGTAAAATCAATACAATCTAAAACAGTGTATAAAATATACAATATTTATATCAATGGAATCTAGTCATTCCAGAATCCATAGTAATACTGTTACAATGTAATTCTATCAGGCTTATTAGCCAATGTGAATATTCAAAGCGAATTCAAAGTGAATTTCAAATGTAAGGCTAATGACACCAAACTGGAAACATAGTTTACTTTGAGACTTTTTCTGGTTCAACTATTTTGACCTTAAACTTAAAATTTCAGTTTGAATTCTGACTTTGCATTGAATCAATTTGTAAATGTTATGTTTTAATTTGATTTGCCGGTAGATAGCATGCGAGTACAAGTGAATCACTTCCCAAAGATAAAACTAGTGAGTCATCAAAGATTTATGTTTCTTGGACCTGAACATTATTCTCTGATAAAATATCTGAGAAAATAATTATATAAATTGAAACAAATTAATTTGTAGTCAAAATTAGGCCTGGAAAAATTCTCCAAACATTTTTTCCCACTTTGCATGTTTGACCTACATTTCCTTGTGAATTGTCCATAATGCCACAGTTTAGTGAATAAATCCAATTATATTATTTAAGCTTAGTAACAGTGGTTATGTACAATGAGTACTGTCACAGAAGAATGCATGTTATTTTTTCTAAACACAGCCCTTTAAGAAGTGGACATATCATCCAAAATATCATATTTAACTAAACCAAAACAATTGACTACAAACATTGTACTAGAAAAATCACCACAAATATATAAGAGATTTAGTGATGGACTTCCCACAAGGCCACCAAAACCATGTCCTCTGGGCAGCAGGCAGGAGAGGGACAGCATGTCTGGTGGAATTTCAAAAAGATCTCCCTCACCAGCCAGTATATTCTCATGCCATAGGGAGCCCATGGAGCTTGAAGTTTAATTGAACTGGAAATGGCAGTTTGTCCTTGGTAAACCATTTTTAGGGCATTTGCCAGAACTTGATGAATATATGTGTTGCCAAGGCTTATGGATGTTCCTTTGTTGGAAACACCGTGGACTTATTTAAAAGCTATGAGGAGCCCAACACAGAGGTTAGGAACCTCTGCTGGGCCATATTTATCCTCCTTATCAGTTTCCTCAATGCACTTACCTCCGATCCCCATTATCTGCATATCTCAAGTTATAGACTTTGAGAAGTCCCCCTTGGGCACAGAAACTTGAGAAATCACATATCTACAATTATCCTAGAGTTCCAAGTTTGACATGCAAATGAGCACAGAAAGGCATTGTGTTTCAGACTTCAACTTGCATTGCTACAGATACCCTCAACAATGAATGTAGTTTTAAAAAGTGTTCGTTGCAAAGGGACAATCAGTTGTCAGTCATAATGGTTTATGGGAACAGGCATCTATTTTTTATACTGTTTTATAATTTTCTCATAATTTCCATTTCAGATATTTAGGGTGAACACGTTTTACCTGTTTTGATACTTAAAGAGAAGCTTTCATCTACAATTACTTCTTTGGTTGCACAAAGCCTAACGTTCAGAGGACTGGGTACATCTGCTCTGTGGCAATCACCAACAGCCCCATTGTAAAGACCATTAACATGAAGAACATCTCCAAAAATGCGGGTGCCAAGATATCCATTTGCCACTGTTGTCATGAGACGAGGGTCTGATGGTAATGAGTTGGTAGAAAATGTCCATGGGTCATTCGTCACCTGTGACATTTTTTTAACTTCAGGATACTACAAGAAAACAATAAGCAAAAAGGGAACAAAATCAGTGATCATAAAAGTACCCTGTACAAATCACCTTTTACTTGATTATTTTGAACTTTCCAAATATGTATTTTGTTGATGGTTAGGCAACAATGTTAATTGCCTTCCACTTATCCTTGACATTCATCTCTCTAAATTTAAAATCGACACAGTCAACTCCCTCCCCCAATCCAAAATGTACCTTGCTCATGTACAGACTCCAAGGAGACTGGTGTGTTCCAATTCTACTATTCTCCCTGGGCACCTTCTGTTCAGGTATAAAGGTGTGACCATGTGACAATAAAATCAGCTCTTCACCCTTGACTAAGTGTCGGCTAGTGTTTGGATGAGACAGCTATAGCCCAGCAGCAAGGAGCTTTAATCACTCTGGGCTATAAACATAAGGGAAAGGGGGACCTTGGCGGTAGAACAACCCAGCTACTGGGTATACTGCCACACATCTATATAGCTCCCACTGTATGAATTCTTTTTCCCCTCAATGCGTCAGTTTTCATAAAATAAAGAAACTACTTTTCCTGACAAAACTTGACAATGTGCAGAAGTCCAAAAAGCAGACATCATTGACAGAGGTGAACACAATAGCTGCAATCAAGTATTGAGATCTGGCACAAGGAAGAAAAGATAAATATACTCTGACCAGCCTTAACATTAAAACCATAGACAGGTGAAGTGAATAACAATGATTCTATTGTTACAATTACAATGGCACCTGTCAAAGGGTGGGATATACTGGGCAGTAAGTGAACAGTCAGATTTTTAATTTCATGTGTTGGAAGCAGGAAAAATGAGCAAGCGAAACGATCTCAGTGACTTTGAAAAGGGCCAAATAGGTCGGACCTGGAACCCCGCAGAGCGGCTCCCTCCACCTCTACTCCCAACACACCTGGCAAGCCTCCAGAGTCGGCATCGGCTGAGCGGAGAGGACGGTGTGAAGGACAGGCTCGGCCACCAAACACCGGGCGGCAGACGACTCCACCAAGCAGCCCTTGACACACTCATAAGTACTCAGGACTCTCATGCTATATAGCTAGACAACAACAATAATTGTTTATATAATCAATGAATGGCAATGGATGTGGAGGTTAATGCTTACTTAATCATAACACGGGGTGGGATGTAGAGGCCGAAGGGCATAAGCAGAGGGAACCTTCAGGGGACTTTATTACATAACGTAGTTTACTCATATGCTTTGTCCTAACTTAATGTTGGCAATGTGGTTCACTCACACACGAGACACACTGTAGCGTAGAGCTGGTCTTTCACAGGTTAACTTCACTAAAGATCCCAGTGAGGGTCAGGAACAAGTAATAAAATCCCATAGAACAATAGTCACAGCAAGCAAGGTAATCCACGAATATCCCCATACAGATCCCAATGACTGGACGACACACAACATCAGGAGCAGAACTGAACTTTTAATCACACAACCTTCTTTTAAAGCTTTCTCCCATGCAAGGGAGGGATTCACATTAATTATACAGTACACCAATCATACATGAGTTGCCACCCACACATCCCCTCCCCTTAGTATGACTCATAATCCCATTATGCAGGACACAGTTCCCCTTGTTTTCTGGATGTACCCCTAAACATCCGCTGGTAGCCCTGATCTGGGTGAGTGACATATTCAAAAATCACCCAGATGGGATTTTAAGGTAGTAAAAAGACCGACCGCGCTGGAGGTAACAGCCGAAATGGGTTCCATATGTTTTGGCCTTGGAGTCGGTCACACAATAAAATGCACGAATGGCTTGGGTTATGGAGACTGGGGAGGATTCGGATAAACCCTCTTGCTCGTGGGGTTCTTTCTACCAAACAGTGAGCCTTTTGGTAGATTCTGCACGAATTGATGGCAGTTTCAGCGGCGTTTGCCTAGCTGAGTGTCCGATTTTGGTTCCAGACACTCGACGTTTAAGATGGCCGCTGCCACGTGTTAGTCTCCCGAATGGTGGCCACCCAGAGGACAAAGCACACACTGCACTGATTGCCAATTACCCGTTTGCAACATTGTTGCAAACGGCAATTGGAGGCACACTTATTCCTGGGGTGGTCTGATTGTTCGGTAGTTCCACTCGTATAATAACTAGAGTGATTTTACCGAACAATCAGTCGAATGCTGCATACAACATACATACATGCGGCAAAATTAACCAAAAGCATATTAACACACATAATTTTGAGGACAGCCCAATGCCATCCGCTACACACACTACATGCAAGATTAACCTGTTTAGTGATGTATAAATGTTTACTCTCTTAAAAACGCAATGCCACATAACTTCAACCTTAAGCAGAACTCCTACTGCCATAAGCATGTCTAGCCTAGTCTTATCATTTACACACTACCATTGAATTATAGCCTGCTACTCTGCTAACTATAAATCACAATAGGAGGTTCTCTATGTTTAATACAAACTAGCCTATCTCCCTAAAATGTTGAAGCATGCTATTCCTATTACTTAAATATAAAATTTGTGCAAGTACTTAAGAATACCCCATTGTTACAGCTGTTTTCGCAAATGCACGAGGAATACCATTGGAGTATCTCACGCATGTATGTTAACTTGAACTGCACTGCAAAAAAAAAAGAAAAACAGGGCCAAATAGTGATGGCTAGATAACTGGGTCAGAGCATTTCCAAAACGACAAATATTATGGGGTGTTCTCTGTGTGCATTGGTTAGTACAAACCAAAATTGATGCATTGAAGGACAACCAGTGATCAGGCATCAAGGTCATGGGCTCACAAGGCTTATTGATGCACATGTTCAGCGAAGGCTAGACCGTCTGGTCCGACCACACAAAAGAGCTACTGTAGCTCAAATTGCAGAAAAACTTAATTCTGGAAAGATTAGAAAGGTGTCAGTACACACAGTTCACAGGGTTCTTGCTGTGTATTGGGCTGCATAGCCACAGACCAGTCAGAATGGCTATGATGACCCCTGTACACTGCCAAAGGTGTTATGGGCAAATGCAAATATTACAAGTTTTAGAATGAAATGTGTACTTTGTCTTTAAGAGATATTGCAAATTGACAAGGTGTTAGAAATGGAACATATTGTTTTTCATAGATGTTTCTTTAAGCTATAACCTCAGTGCATAATATGTTTACGCCATTTTGTCCTAGACAAATTACAATAACAATAATGCATAAACAAGCTTCAAGGCTATACTACGACTCTTTCAGTACACAATATACTGTGGTAACCCCAAGTTAATGGAACTTCCCCAAATCCGGGAATCTCTCATGACTGTGCACTTACGTCTTAGTATAAACAACAGATAAGCTATTCAGACTTTAAGATGCCACCTTGAACTAAGTCAGGAAAATTTCCATGACGTATGCACCCTTTAGTTATGACCTTGTATGTTTGCCAAATTAAGGGAGGTCCTAAAATGAAAAAAGTAAAAAAGTTACTTTTTCATGTATGAACTACGGTAACCCAAAAATGGAGACACCTAAGGTATAAAAAGGGTGTACTTTTAAAATATTAAGACACAGTGGAGAGAATTGGAGACAGACGCTGCTCCATCTTAAAATGACACAGAGGCTGATATGATGACAAGTTCAGAAGGGTATTTTAACCTATTAATGATATTTGCATGCATTTAGTTAAATCTTATAAACTCTGCTATAATGGATTTTATATGTCTATTTATATTTTTATATAATAAATATCTAAAAAGACAAAACTATTGCTTCCAAGACAATCCTTATTTTATATTGTATTCTCAATTATTTATATATGTTAAATAGAGGATCTCTTACACTAACTATATAAAATTATGGCTAAGATATCTGTATGGTTAGCCCTACTAAGTTCTTTGCTTTAAAACATTATAGTGGTAAATAAGGGAACCACCTGCGGTTACAAAGGTGTCTTCAATAGGGATGTACAGGTGATACTCGAAAAATTAGATTATCGTGCAAAAGTTCATTTATTTCAGTAATGCAACGTAAAAGGGGAAACTGGTATATGAGATGCATTACATGCAAAGCAAGATAGTTGAAGCCGTGATTTGTCATAAGTGCGATGATTATGGTTTACAGCTCATGAAAACCCCAAATCCACAATCTCAGTAAATTAGAATATTGTGAAAAGGTGCAATATTCTAGGCTCACAGTGTCCCACTCTAATCAGCTAAGTAAGCCATAACACCTGCAAAGGGTTTCTGAGCCTTTAAAATCGTCTCTCAGTCTGGTTCAGTAGGAATCACAATCATGGGGAAGACTGCTGACCTGACAGTTGTGCAGAAAACCATCACTGACGTGATAAGGAGGGAAAGCCTCAAAAGGTAATTGCGAAGGAAGTTGGATGTTCCCAAAGTGCTGTATCAAATCACATTAATAGAAAGTTATGTGGAAGGGAAAAGTGTGGAAGAAAAAGGTACACAAGCAGCAGGTATGACCGCAGCCCGGAGAGGATTGCCAGGAAAAGGCCATTCAAAAGTTTTGGGGACTTTCACAAGGAGTGGACTGAGGCTGGAGTCAGTGCATCAAGAGCCACCACACACAGACAGATCCTGGACATGGGCTTCCGATGTCGTATTCCTCTTGTCAAGCTGCTCCTGAACAACAAACAATGTCAGAAGCGTCTTACCTGGGCTAAAGAAAAACAGACCTGGTCTGTTGCTCAGTGGTCCAAAGTCCTCTTTTATGATGAGAGCAACTTTTGCATCTCATTTGCAAACCAAGGACCCAGAGTCTGGAGGAAGAATGGAGAGGCACACACTGCAAGATGCTTGATGTCCATTGTGAAGTTTCCACAGTCTTTGTTAATTTGGGGAGCCATGTTGTGACGAGAGCAATCTAGCCACATTGCATTGGAGAAGCCTGGTTGCTCGCCTGTTGCCTCTGGACTATGGCCCCATGGTGAAACTTGTATTTTCCCCTGCAGAAAGGCTTATTCGTGCTTTTCTGCCAGGGTGTTTGGTAAATTCTATGTACCGAACAACCGCACGAATGACTGGACTGCCTGGGAGCTGGAGTGTGTCGGCAATTTACCTCCCAGAAGCTGCGGTTAACCGCAGCTTAATTGACAATTACTGGGTGGTCGCGGTTACACCTAGCCGCCACACGATGGCGGTGTTATTGAAGTCCCCCCGGGTAGCCAGCGCTTGTTCCACCCAGTGGCAGGACACCAAATGCGGACACTTTGTCTTCCCAGCCCCGCTGAGGCTGGAGGTCTGCAAACCCGTTCGGGAACCAAAACAACGGAGCATTCAGGACTTTTAGTGTTGCAATGTATTCGGTGTAAAAGTACCCAGATAGCCTGCCATGGAGCCTGTTCGTGGAATTAAAGACTTTGGCTCCATGGCGATTGAACTGTATTCGTGTGGTCTGAGCGCCATTCTCTTAATAATGTGTGCTCAGACCTGAGCTATCTGAGGATATGTTAAAATGTATATATTTATTGTAACATTTCTAACATGGGGGATTTTAACAGTAATTCCTATATTGGTATCCCCACGTGCCTAATGGCGATTTGCCTTTGTCCTGGGAGATAATTGAATTACTTCTCAATTATCTCCAGGGCAGAGGGGAGGAAGCCAGGATGCATTGTGGGAATATAATTTGACTGAGTTTCCTAGCTTGATGCTTGTCTGTCCTTGGTTACAGTCTCCCATTTGGTCCCCTAGGGGAGTGTCCACCGGGTGGGAGACCTGCATAAATACTGGGCAGGTAGCCTTCATTAAACAGACCACTGCTTGACCCCCAACACGGAGCCTTGTCTCGTCTTTGGGGGGGATTTACTGTATGCTGATAGAGACTGATTGCTAGGAGTGTAAGCCGCTTGGGTGCTTTTCCTATTCGTCTGCTAGCAGGTATTTCGTATGGTTCCAGTTCGGGAGTTTGGAGTGCTATCTTGTATCCAGTTCGGGAGGTTAGAGCATTCCCTTACATGCGGTTCGGAAGTTTGGTGTTCTGCAGTAGCTGCGCCTGTATATCTGGAAGGGGAAGATCTCCTAAACGGCGGTTTAACCCTTTTATGCCTGGGGGTGCCGTTACACATGTCATCTGCTGGTGTTGGTCCACTGTGCTTCATTAAGTCCAGGGTCAACACAGCCATCTACCAGGAGATTTTGAAGCACTTCATGCTTCATGAGCTTTATGGGGATGCTGACTTAATTTTCCAGCAGGACTTGGCACCTGCCCACACTGCCAAAAGCACCAAAGCCTGGCTCAATGGCCGTAGGATTACTGTGCTTAATTGGCCAGCAAACTCACCTGACCTGAACCCCATAGAGAATCTATGGGGCATTGCCAAGAGAAAGATGAGAGACATGAGACCGAACAATACAGAAGAGCTGAAGGCCGCTATTGAAGCATCCTGGTCTTCCATAACACCTCAGCAGTGCCACAGGCTGATAGCTTTCATGCCACGCCACTGTAACCGCTAGTACTCCAATTTACCGCTATAACATCTTATAACTTAGAATTTAGCAGGGCTAACCATACAGATATCTTAGCTAAAATATTGTATAGTCGGTATAGAGTTTCTCTATTTAAAATACATAAATAATTGAGAATACAATAAAAATAGGAGTTGGAAGCAATAACTTTTGTCTTATTAATATAGTTTATTGAATATAAATGAATACAGATATATAAACTTAGTAATCCATTAATATATCATAAAGCAGAGTATATAAGATTAAATGAATAAATGCTTGCAATATAATTAGTATAACATACCCTCCTGATTATACAGGTAATCTCTCAGTATGTCACCTCCAGAGTAGGTCAGTAAGTCTCTACTTAGCATTGATCATGCATGTATATATAGTATAGCATTTCCAATTACTACTGGTAATGTATGGGTTAATTCATCTTAGGGTTAAAAGCAGTTCATATGTAAAAATAAATACCCTTATCAGTCTAATGTCATAACCCAGACATCTTTAATCTGTATTTGGACTAGAAGTTAGGTTGACATACACCTTAGGGTTAAGAGAAGATCATATATAAAAAATACAAGTCTAATGTCATAACCTAGACAACTTTTATCTTTATTTGGACTAGACGTTAGGATGACATAGGCAAAGCCTTGAATTGTTATTGCATTAAATTAAGACAAGATGGAGTAAACATGTTGTGTACTGTAAATAGGTAAAAGGTTATTAGTTAAAGAAACATTTGCAGGTTAAAGAATTTTTTATTATATATTTATTTATATTTGATTAAACTGAGGGTTTCTTTGAAGAGGGTTTCTTTGAAGAATATCTTTTTTTTTCTTTGCTTAACACCTCCCTTCTCATGTAAGGGAGGGGACTGTGGTGAACAGGACACAGTGGAAGGGACAGGAATGAAACAGTTACAATCATATGTACCTGTATGACTGCACATTATGTCATCGTGATCAGTACGTAAATAATAAAATTCACCTGGCATATAATGCGTTATGTCATTTTGAGTAAACTCTTTTCTCATGTCAGTTTTCCAAATTCCACCCCAGCATTTGTTAAAATTTCGTGTACACACCATAACTGTTGTGATCCCATATGCACCATGAGAGACAATGTTAATATGACCAATATCGTTGATTAAAGAATATAGTTGAAATATCTCTTTAGCTCAATCCATACATTTAATGGATGGTTGATTGTAAGGAGTCAATAGAGCTGTTGTCTGACAAAAATTTAAGGTCATCAAATCCCTGGGTAGGATGTTCATGGCTGGATCCTGAAAGAAGCATGTCAAAGTCATCAATTGCCTCTTGTAATCCAAGTTTCTGGGGTGCATTTCTGGTGGTGGTGATTGTTTTGGAGCACCTGGATACCGGGTTAGTATTGGTAACAGGTATTCCTTTACATCATTGGTTGCCATAAGGACACTGGCACGTTTGCTCTTGGTATTTGTCTTTGCATGTTTCCTCTTCTGTGATACATTTTTACACCTCCTATAATGTGTATAGATTGTATATATGTAATGATAATTGTTCTGAGATTTCTTTATAGAAACAAAACCTGTTAGGTCTAAAGATATATGGGTTATTGGAATCAGCAAAATATTTATGGCAATTCCTACATTGGTATTTAAAATAATATTGTCCTGGTACAATTTCTTTAAAAGTTAAGATTGTTCTTTTATGCAAAATCTCTCTAGATCTTTTTGGTATAGTTGATAATTGAAAACAGGTATAAATGAATTTATTCATGTTTCTTTGCCCTGTGAGGGAGAAAATAAATTATTCTCCAAGTAACAATTAGTAAAAATATAATAATTATAGTTATCATTATTGGTTTCAAATACCAAAAAATACTAAATCCTGTTCCTATTACCCCTTTAACAAGATTTGCTAAAGATTCAGCTATGCTTTGAACAGTTTTACCAATTGAAGGTAAAATAGGAGTCAATATCTTACCAAGTTCTTTCAGACAATATGGGAAATCTCTCTCGTGGTCCTGAATATTGAGAAGAGAAAGCCTAACCCTTATTAATATATCTTGCACTTGCTCGTGGGTGGAGCATAAGGTGATTTTGAATTGTTGTAAGTGAGCCAAGAAAGCACTCATATATGGAAGTTTTAAAGATATTGGGGGTATGTGTATTTTAACGATATCTGTTAGTTTATCATTTTGTAAAGGAGGTTTTAACAATCTTCCATAACAGTAAATGTCATAATCCGTGGTTACAATTAATGGCTGTAAAGCAGGTAACTTGCAATCTGAATAAGGACTCATAATTAAATAAAAAACATTTCTTAAAGATTCAAAGTACAGATAATCATTTTGTATTGGTTCTATATTAAGTAAGCAATCAGCTGATGTGGCAGGATTATTTCCACAAAGAGTCTGTACTTTTACATCTTCACATATTACATAACTTTTTTATTGGCATCTAGAAACAGACAAATAATATATCTGATCACATGTCTTTGATATATATTGATATGGATGTTGTATTGTTATCTTTGCCAACTTTTCACCTGTTTGTAACAGGTGACCTATATTATCAAGCTTCCAATTTGTAGTGTATATTTCACCTGGAAGAATTAACTCATAATAGATTTTAACTTCCCTCTGGCTAACCTTGGCATTGTTTAAATGTTTTGTTTCTCTGATATCATAAACAAAGGTCTGGGAAATGTGCAATAACACTTCAATCTGTTTCTTAGTTAATTTTAACCTTTGAAGCACTTTAGTTATGTTAACCAGACTTGTATCAATTAAACCATTTTGTAAATTTGATCGAATATCAAAAATCTTCTGATTTAACATGGATATTTTCACACTTTCTTCTAGTGTAGAAATATCATATATTAATGCTGCAGTAAGCGTTATCAGGTGGTCTTTAAGAATCAATATACCTTGACGTAGCAATTCATCATTTAGATCAGAATAATGGGATACAACCTGAATAGCTTCTACATGTAATTGGCCAGTATATAGGAAGGAGTTTGCATTAGTTAACAAAGTCCTTCTTCTGCGAGACACACTTCTCATGTTACATTCATCTGGATCATTATTTTGTATATTTTTATATGTAATATCTAAAAATGTTTTATTAGTAGGCCATGCTGCGATTGCAAATGGCATCTCTGCAACATTCTGTGAAGTACAGTTCTGAGATTCACAAGGTCTATCTTCATTAGCAATTAAAACATACATTTGAGTTTTATACCATTAATTACAATATCTGTATTATATATATATATATCATACTGTCACTGACACATTTCTGATACAGAGAGTATACTGAATAATTTGCATTAATACTTATCGCTTTTCTCTCAATGCACCACATTCCTGGAAGTCCAGAATATAGCAAAAATCCTTATTCTATGTTTTTAGGGAGCCATTTAAAGTTCTGATTGGTATAATTATACCAGAGAGAGCAAGGGGCACAACGGTAGATTATATCTGGATTAGAACCATTACAGATTCCTTGTTTTATCAATGTCTCTGTAGTTATGTTACAGGAATTCCTTGCTTTGCAGGTATGTACATAATTTGTAGAGTTAAGGAATGCTGCAAATCGGGGTCTAGTACAAGTGTCCCATGGTGTTAAGTCTCTAAAAAGCTTTTGTTGACCATTTATATTCCATTCTTTTGGCAATGCTTCTGCTTTCAGTAGACCTGTCTTGTTGTTGCTCATCAACTGCTGCAAGGTTTCTTTCACTAATTGATGTATTTCGTCTGAATTCAGATTCACACGCCACCATGAGTCATTATAAAGTTTATTACTACAGAATATAGTTCCAGTGTGGTTTCTCACTCCACCAGTCTATATTCTATATTCCACTTCTTCTGCTCCTTCCCAGTAACAAATTTTTCTGAATTGTAGGTAAAAATCTGTGTCTTATACTGAGACGTGCTTAGATAATCAATTAGGTATTTTTTGTATTGTATTCCATCTTGAGTAATACCTGGGCGTGGACAGTGATCAGCCTTTATTTCTGATTCTGGCCATCTTCTGTTTGTCTGGAAATTAACATAATAGCAATGTCCAAAAGTAGCATAGCACATCTTTTCAGCATAAGAAGGCTGTTTGCGATAGTCATCCAATGGTAAACCATATGGCAAAGTCTTTTCTTGAATCATCTTCATATGTGCATCCAAAGTTTCTTTGACAAGCATCTGTCCCGTCTCGCTTCTAATTCCAGCATCTTTAGCCATCACTGCTGAGTCTAGTATTAAGATTTGAGATAGTGCAAACACTTGTTTCTTGTGTATAATCGGTTTTGGGTATGGTTTCCAATAGGTTCCTTGTGGAATACCAGAGTACGTCCCATTGGCTATTACTTCGCTGTGAATTGTGTCTCTTTTCATAAGATGGTTCCTGGAGGTCGTCCTCACGATCATGGAACTTGTATTGTATGCAGTCCAATTCAATACAGGAGCTTCTTGATTGTTAACATAATCCCAATGCAGTTGCAATACGACTACTAGGGTTGATGTTATCATGATAATGCTGCAGATAGTAATAAAGAGATACCACATCCAATTCTTTACTATCCATTTGCTTCCATCTTTGCATTTCTTTCTTACTGTGTTCCATAATTTATGTAAAGTCTGTTTTTCTGGTAATGATGATTCATGTTCCAATACTTCCACATCAATTGTAAATATATCATTATCTGTCCGTAGGTCCTTCTCCTTTGCATTTTCAATTATCTGGTCATGAGTTGGTCTATTGCGAGGCTGTGAGATGGGTTGCTTTTCCATTCACTTTCGGGTTTCTCTTGCTTCCTTCGACAGTATCCATTGTGTCAGGGTCAATGGCTCTGTTGACATCTTGGAAATACTTTGCTGGTTTTAAATTATCAATGCTTACTGTTCTCTGTTGGCCTTGTTGGTTCTCCGTAATAAAAGTTCTCGGATTTAGAATCGTCACAATTTTCACAGGCTTTTTCCAGCGTGGTCTCAGGGGGCGTATTGTATGGACCCTCTCCAGGATGAACTGGCCAACAGTAGGAACCCAAGTAATACGTAACGGATTGTGGTGCGTCGTGGGTTGAGAAAACAATTCTCTAATTTCCACTAACAGAACCAGCTGTTCTAATCTCCCTGGTGCAGAAATATGTTCAGTAAAAGTTGTGTTACAAGGGACACCATACAACATTTCATATGGAGTTTTACCATTAGTAGTATTAGGTATGTTGTTAATGCCCAATTGTACCATAGGAATAAGTGGATACCACTGTTTGGGGCGAGCAACTAGCAACTTGGTTAATAGTCTTTTCACCTCAGCATTTTTCCATTCCACAACCCCACAACTTTGGGGGTGGTTGGGTGCACTGATTTTCCAAAGTAACCCAAACGAGGTTGCCCAGTTCTGGGTTTCTTTTGCAGTAAAGGCAGGACCACCATCCGAGTGGATGGTCCTAGGTTTACCAATGCATACTAAGGAAGTGAGACTAGCAATCGTGGTATTAGAGGTTGCACTTCGCACAGAGTATAACCAAGTAAACCTGGTACATGCATCAACACATAACAAAACATATTTATAACCATGGGATGGTGGCAAAGGTCCAATATGATCAATATATAATAATTCAAAAGGTACATTGGGTATTGATTTTTCAATAAATAGTACGACTGAATGATTCGGTCTATTCACTAATAAGCATTGCTTACAATTACCAATAACATGAACAACAGTCCTCATATTGGGCCACCAGTATCTCCTTTTCAGAGTAATAAGTACATTATCTCTACCCAAATGAGCTTGTCCCAAACCTGAATGAGCCTCAAGTGCAAGTTTTTCCCTCTCCTTTACAGGGGGAACAATGAAGTTATTACCATCAATGGTTACTATATAATCAACCCCTTCTAGATGATAGGAGTACCTGGTAGGATAGCCAGCTGGATTATGTCTGGTCTTATCCAGGCAAGCATTTAACTCTGCATCTACTTTGAGAGAAAGGGCATGTTTCTGTGATCTAGTGACCACATTAACAGAATAGCTTTGGCTGACACTTTGCGCCAAAGTGTCTGCCAGCTGGTTACCAACTGTATAAGGTGAAGAACCTAACTTCCTGTGTGCAGGTTCATACACAATTTCAATGTCAGGTTTCTTTTGCAAATATGCATCAATTTGTTTACACAAAGAAATATGTTTCAGCGCGTTACGTTGTACTGTAAGAAAACCATTTGAACGCCAGACTGAGAGATCTTGTACAGTGGATCTTGCGAGATAAGCTAAGTCTGTCACTATCAAAACCGGCCCCACTATTGACAAACTTTCCTTTAAAGCATGTGTATATGCATATATTTCGGCATACTATGCTGTATGATCACCTATGGGTATTGACCAAGTCTGATCTACCTGTCCTGGTACACATTTTACAATACCGCAACCTGCAGATTTATTTTTGTTTTCGGCTAAAGAATTTACAGCCGATCCATCTGTATAAAATATACCTTTATAAAAATCATTAGGGTGTGTCTGTCTTTCCCATTTATTTTCAGAATCTGATGAGGTTGGTAGATCATCTAATGTTGGTAGTGTTTTGTCATGAATAAAGGTCAGTTGTGGATCCTCTAACAGAGCATACCATTTGAGCCAACTGCTTTTTAAAGCCTTTCTTTCTGTAATTGTTTGTTTTTGCAGAGCATTTAGTGAAGCAACAGGTGTAAATAACACAATCTGTTGTCCTTGAGCTATGTTTCTTGATTTTAATAATGTAATCAAATAGCTGTCAAAACTTTTTCCAGAGGAGTATATTTTAATTCAGTTTTAGTAAAAACATAAGATAGTAGACATAAAGGAGTCACGTCATTATCGTTATACAAACGTGCATATGCTACATATGGGGAACATGTGATTATAGCTATGAGCTTTGTATCACAGTTTCGTTGGGCAAGATATGATGTGTTATTCACAGCATTAATAAGAGCTTTTAATGCTTTGTCATTTTCTGTTGTTCATTCAAAAGCAATTGTATTGCGTTCATTCTTAATTTCTCTTGAGATGGCTGAGTTTAATGAGACTATCAGTTCTTTATAATTTGGAATAAAAAACATTGCATAATTTAGAAGGCCAACAATGCTCCTCAGTTGTTTTAAATTCTTTGGAGCAGAAATATTCGATATCTTATCTTTGTAGGACGTAGTCAAACCACGACCTTGATTCGAGATTTCAAATCCTAAATAGTTTACTGTATGTCTTGCGATTTGTGACTTTTTTAATGAAATAATGTAGCCAGCTATTTTCAGTCTATGAAGAACTGTTTTCAATACATCCAAATGTTCACTTTCA
This sequence comes from Pelobates cultripes, assembly GCA_933207985.1. Classification (NCBI taxonomy): domain Eukaryota; kingdom Metazoa; phylum Chordata; class Amphibia; order Anura; family Pelobatidae; genus Pelobates; species Pelobates cultripes. Next base: position 66,589,689 of record OW240923.1, read on the forward strand.
GTGTCATGTGAAAAATATATGTCATCTACATAGACTTCCACATTAGGAATGTCAGTTAGCAATGAAATAACATCCGCTGTAAATAATGCCGGAGAATTAATAAAACCTTGGGGTAATCTCGTCCAAACATACTGTTTACCTGCCCAGGTAAAACTAGTTATATAATAACTTTCAGGACTGATAGGATGGCTCCAGAAACCACTGGATAAATCCAATGTTGTTTTATATTTTCCTCTAAACATATGTTGCAATATGGATGGGGAATGTGTATTCTGAGCTGCTACAGGTGGTGTAACTCTATTCACCTCTCTATAGTCTAATACCATTCTCCATTTATGGTCTGATTTTGGTACAGGAAAGATGGCGGAATTCATCGAACTATATTGTTCCTTAATAACACCTTGTTCCAGCAGGTCATTTATTACAATCTGTGTATCAGGTATTGCAAGTAGGTTAATTTTATATTGTGCTTGTTTCTTAGGTGCAAGTGTGTACCTGTTGCTATATAATGACAACTGCCTCTCCTGTGTCGTACTTGATTTTTCCATTGTTGAAAAACATGCTTATTCTGTACTAGAATTTCTTTTAATTTTTTTTTTATTTGATAATGAGGTGAAATTTAATTGATGTTCTATTTGTGAATCAACATTAATAGGTACAGTAAGCTGTAATGTAGGTTTTGAAACTATATCTATGAAATGTGAAACCTCTTTATATGCAATTAAGAATTAAACATCCAAACAAGGATATTCAGCCAGTTCAAGATTAACCTTCCTTCCATTAACTTTAATGGTCTCATGATATAAAGGATATGTACCATTGCCCTCTAATGTTTCAATAGTAACATTAGAAAATGGATTGGTTTTAAATATGTTTTTCTGTACAAGTGAGATGTCTGCTTGTGTATCTAAAAACCCTTCATATGTCCTCAGATCATATGTAATCTGCAAATCAAGATTATTCATCCTGATTTTCTTCTTGTTCTGGGTTTTGATTCTCGGTTTTCTTTATTTTTTGTATCTTTCTGGTTGTTGCTGGAGGATGTGTGGATGATGATGGGGTAGTAGAACTTTTATTTTGTCTTGTTTTGTCTTTGTCCCTGACTTGCCCTGGGGATCCTCCGTATTTGTCTGGACCTTTAACCCTTGGTCTCAATCTATATCCTCCGCTAGATCCAGGAAATTCTGAATATCTTGGGGCTTCTCCTTTGGAGGTTGACTATCGTTCAGTACGATCTATCTCTATAGTCTGTTCTTTTTCCCTTTGATATGTCCTATATGAGGGATGAGAATAATCCTTGTTAGTGCCATCTGAAGATGTAGATGGTCTAGATTCCCTTTTTATGTATGTAGAACTTCTCCTATCTTGCTTCTGCCTGTCTCTTCTAGGGGTAAATGCTGCGTTACTTTTTCTCTCTTTGTTTCCTCTTTTTTGTTTTTATACCCCTCTCCTGTAAGATCCTTACCTAAGAGTGTGTATGTGCTCCTTAGGATTTCAGGCATTCTGTCACTTTTCTCATTCTCGGTCAATCCATGCAACCTTCTTTCTATGTCAAGTATTAATTCTTGACCTTTTACTAGTGGTTTCAAGCAACCCCAAACCATGGAATGATTTCTGCTTGTGAATCTCATCCCTAAATTATATGCTGCTATAATCCCTGACTTTGAATTCACTCCCGCTAGTCTCTCTGACAGTGTAGAAATCGTCACTTTGCCATAAGTCTTTTCATATAGAGTGGATAGTACAATATCCCAGTTTTCAGCTTCAGCTTGTGTAATTGACAGTCCAGAGGGCAGTAATGCATTTACTAGTCCCTGTCTCTGAACTGCAGTTTGAGTTGGTTAAACCCCATCTAACGCATGTGTTTTTTCATTAAGCCATAATGCTATTTCCTTAGCAGATGTTGGTACTGTGGCAATAGTAGCTTTAATATTAGACAAAGGAATACCCTGTATTCCTGTCCCCACTGTGTGAACTATAGGAGCACTAACAATTGGTGCTATTAACGCCTGTCGTAACAAGTCTCTCAAGAAAGTAATTTCTGGCATTAACCTCTCTCTTTCTGCTCGTGCAGACTGTGCAGGTGCCGGTAATTCATGGCTGTGTACGGGAACATATAGTAATCCCCTACCTATAACCCACTGTCCTGGGACTAATGGACCATGTCTTGCTGGTGTATTAGGTATATTAGGGCGTTTACCAAATAGTTGTATATATGTCTCTCTTGTCATATTAATTAAGGTCTGTGTACTTAAATCTGGTGGAGTATTAGGTAGTTCTGTAAATGTTGGCTGATCTAGATCCACATTTTCCGCATCAGTTAATTGAATGCTGATTACAGCATACCTGGCTCCTGCACCCCAAGGGCCTTGTACAATTTCACATAGTACCATTTCTCCATGATGAAGATCTCTCTGTGCCTGGGCTACAAAAAGTTCATTAAATTCTCGATATCTCAAGAATAATTGTCCCATGACAAAGAATTGTCCCATGTGTCTTCTTTTACATATAAGAGGTTACCTAGGTAATTTTGTTTAAAATAAGTAAAGCTAGTGCTTCCAGCCCCACGTTAGGGCGCCAATTGTAACCGCTAGTACTCCAATTTACCGCTATAACGTCTTATAACTTAGAATTTAGCAGGGCTAACCATACAGATATCTTAGCTAAAATATTGTATAGTCGGTATAGAGTTTCTCTATTTAAAATACATAAATAATTGAGAATAGAATAAAAATAGGAGTTGGAAGCAATAACTTTTGTCTTTTTAATATAGTTTATTGAATATAAATGAATACAGATATATAAATTTAGTAATCCATTAATATATCATAAAGTAGAGTATATAAGATTAAATGAATAAATGCTTGCAATATAATTAGTATAACATACCCTCCTGATTATACAGGTAATCTCTCAGTATGTCACCTCCAGAATCGGTCAGTAAGTCTCTACCTAGCATTGATCATGCATGTATATATAGTATAGCATTTCTAATTACTACTGGTAATGCATGGGTTAATTCATCTTAGGGTTAAAAGCAGTTCATATGTAGAAATAAAAGAAAAACACCCTTATCAGTCTAATGTCATAACCTAGACATCTGTAATCTGTATTTGGACTAGAAGTTAGGTTGACATACACCTTAGGGTTAAAAGCTGTTCATATATAAAAAATAAAAGTCTAATGTCATAACTTAGACATCTTTAAACTTTATTTGGACTAGACATTATGATGACATAGGCAAAGCCTTGAATTGTTATTGCATTAAATTAAGACAAGATGGAGTAAACATGTTGTGTACTGTAAATAGGTAAAAGGTTATTAGTTAAAGAAACAGTTGCAGTTTAAAGAAATACAATTTAGCAATGTGTATTATACCTACAATTGCCCATCACACTGCATTGAAGCAGTATTTGCTGCAAAAGGGGCCCAAACAAAAAGGGGCCCAAACAAAGTATTGAGTCCATATGCATGCTTATACTTTTTAGAGGTCCGATATTTTTCTATGTACACTCCTTGTTTTATTGATTGCATGTTATATTCTAATTTACTGAGATTGTGGATTTGGAGTTTTCATGAGCTGCAATCCATAATCATCGCACTTATGACAAATCCCGGCTTGAACTATCTTGCTTTGCATGTAATGCGTCTATCTCATATATTAGTTTCCCCCTTTATATTGCATTTCTGAAATAAATGAACTTTTGCACGATATTCTAATTTTTAGAGTATCACCTGTAAGTGTCAGAACTGGACCACGGAGCAATGGAAGAAGGCTGCCCGAATCACATTTTCTTTTAGATCAGGTAGATGGCTGGGTGCGTGTGTGTCATTTACCAGAAGAAGAGATGGTAGAAGGAAGCACTAAGGATAGAAGGCAGGCAGACAGAGGCAAAATAAGGTTTTGGGCAATGTTCTGCTAAGACACCCTGGGTCCTGGCATTTATGTGGGTGTTACTTTGATTGCGTTCTACGAAGAAGTAAGTAGAAGTATAGATCAGGGTGTTGCCGTGGATGTGATCTATTTGGATTTTGCCTAGGCATTTGATACAGTTCCACACAATAGATTAGTGTTCAAACTCAAGAAAAATCAGTCTAGATGAAAATGCTTGTTCTTGGGTAGAACATTGGCTTAAAAACAGAGTACAAAGAGTTGTCATTAATGGTAAATTTTCAAGCTGGACAGAGGTGGCAAGTGGTATCCCTCAGGGGTCAGTTCTGGGACCCCTTCTATTTAACATGTTTATAAATGATCTTGAAGACAGCATTGAAAGACATGTTTCAGTGTTTGCAGATGACACAAAACTTTGTAACATAATACAATGTAAGCAAGATATTACTTTGCTGCAGAGGGATTTAGATAGACTGGGGGACTGGGCACTCAAATGGCAGATGAAATTTAATGTTGAAAAATGCACAGTTATGCACTACGGCGTAAAGAATACACAAGCAACGTATACCCTTAATAGAAGCGAATTGGGGATAACAACACACGAAAAGGACTTGGGAATTGTTATTGACAACAAACTATGCAACAATGTGCAATGTCAATCAGCAGTGGCCAAGGCATTCATTCGCAGGACGAGAATATCATTTTGCCTCTTTATAAATCACTGTTAAGACCCCATATTGAATATGCTGTGCAATTTTGGGCACCTGTTCTAAAGAAGGATTTTATGGCACTAGAAAAAGTGCAGAGGCGGGATACAAAATTAATAAAAGGAATGGAACATATCAGCTATGAAGAAAGGCTAACCAATTTAAACCTATTTAGTTTAGAAAAACGTCACCTGAGAAGGGATATGATAACATTATACAAATATATTCGGGGCCAATACAAACCATTGTGTGGAAATCTATTCACAAACCGGACTTTACATAGGACACGAGGCCATGCGTTTAGACTGGAAGAAAGAAGATTTCGTCTAAGGCAAAGGAAAGGTTTTTTTACTGTAAGAACGATCCGGATGTGTAATTCTCTGCCTGAAGAATTGGTTTTACCAGAGTCCATACAGATGTTCAAACAGCAACTAGATGCATACTTGCAAAAACAGAATATTCAAGGATATAATCTTTCAATGTAGGGTAATAACTGCTTGATCCAAGGATAAATCTGACTGCCATTCTGGGGTCAAGAAGGAATTTTTTTTCCTAGCTTGTTGCAAAATTGTGCTTCAAACTGGGTTTTTTTGCCTTCTTTTGGATCAACAGCAAAAAACAAATGTGAGGAAGGCTGAACTTGATGGACGCAAGTCTCTTTTCAGCTATGTAACTATGTAACTTTGACATGTACCACCTACCTAGAGATGGTTGAAGACCAATTACGCACATCCATCGCACTGGTGTTCTTTGATGGTCTCTTTCAGCAGGGTATTGCACCCTACTACACTGCAAAAAATGTTCAGGAATGATTTGAGGAACATGACAAACAGTTCACAAGTGTTTGTGAATAAGTGGCTACTAAAGAAGACTGGACATACCCCATTTGCAATACCTTGGGTTGTCTTCTTTTGCAAATGGTATGCCATCATAGGGGTACTTTTCATTCTTGAGCTACCATAGGGTCTCAAAGGCAACCTAACCAATCTGGCAAATTTTAATGTGAAAAAAAATGAAACACAAGCCTTATACTTGACGCTGTAACTTTTGAAAACACCATAAAACCTGTACATGAGGGGTACTGTTGTACTCGGGAGACTTAGCTGAACACAAATATTTGTGTTTCAAAACATTAAAAAGTATCGCAGCAATAATATCGTCCGTGTAAGTGCTATTTGTGCGTGAAAAATGCAAAAAACGTCACTTTTTCTGGCGATACCATCGTTGCAATACATTTTACTGGTTTTGAAACACTAATATTTGTGTTCAGCGAAGTCTCCCGAGTAGAACAGTACCCCCCATGTACAGGTTTTATGGTGTCTTGGAAAGTTATAGGGTTAAATATAGTGCTAGCAAATTAAATTCCCTTTACTTTCGGCATGGGTTGTGAGGCAGGTCCCGCTAATTGTAATTAATTAAGATACCTAATTATGTAAAAATATTACATAAATATATATGTAGAATATATATATATATATATATATACACACACACACACACACATACACATACACACACACGTATGTTACATAGTTACATAGTTACATAGCTGAAAAGAGACTTGCGTCCATCAAGTTCAGCCTTCCTCACAAATGTTTTTGCTGTTGATCCAAAAGAAGGCAAAAAACCTGGTCTGAAGTGCTTCCAATTTTGCCACAAACTAGGAAAAAATTCCTTCTTGACCCCAAAATAGCAGTCAGATGTCTCCTTGGATCAAGCAGCTATTACCCTACTAATTAGAAATTATATCCCTGTATGTTATGTTTTTGTAAGTATTTATCCAATTTCAGTTTAAACATCTGTATGGACTCTGACAAAACCACCTCTTCAGGCAGAGAATTCCATATCCTTATTGTTCTTACTGTAAAAAAACCTTTTCTTTGCCTTAGATGAAATCTCCTTTCTTCCAGCCTAATTGTGTGACCTCGTGTCCTATGTATAGCCCTGTTTATGAATAGATTTCCAGATAAAGGTTTGTACTGGCCCCGAATATATTTGTATAAAGTTATCATATCCCCTCTCAGGCGCCGTTTTTCCAAACGAAACAGATTTAATTTTTGTAACCTTTCTTCATAACTAAAATGCTCCATTCCTTTTATCAATTTTGTAGCTCGTCTCTGGACCCTCTCCAGTGCCATGATATCCTTCTTTAGAACAGGCGCCCAAAATTGCACAGCATATTCAAGGTGTGGTCTTACCAGCGATTTATAAAGAGGCAGAATTATATTTTCATCCCGAGAATTTATGCCCCTATTTATACATGACAAAATCTTACTGGCCTTAGCAACTGCAGATTGACATTGCATATTGCTGCCTAATTTGTGGTCTATAACAATTCCCAAATCCTTCTCGTGTGTGGTTATCCCTAATTCACTACCATTTAGTGTGTAAGTTGCTTGTGCATTCTTAACCCCGAAGTGCATAACTTTGCATTTCGCTATGTTAAATTTCATCTGCAGTTTTAGTGCCCAGTCCCCCAATCTATCCAAATCTCTCTGCAGCAAGCATGTATATAATTTTTTTTAATATTTTTATTTATATATAGATAGTTATATATACACGTATATATTTATGTATATATATTATTTCGTTCTACGTGTATTTTGATATAAATATATATTAATATCACAATACAGTTAGAACGAAATAACATACATCTATATATTTTTTTAATTATTTATTTTTAATTATTTTTTCATTTTATTTTTTAACGTATTTACATATTTATTTTTTATATTAGATATAAATATATAAATATATATATATATATATCTCAATAATTATATATATATCTTTAATCACTATCAGTCTACGTGTAATTTGATATTAATATATATATATATATATATATATATTTTTAATAGTAAAATACACCTAGACAGTTTATGTGTGTGTATATATTTTTTTTTTTTTTTTTACACTTTATTAACATTTATTTCATTTGAATTCAGCCAGCAGGGGGACTACCTATCATTAAATGCAGTCCCCCTGCTGGCAATACAGCAGCCAGCTAACCTGGCCATGTGATTGTGAGGTCCTCGCAAGGACCTCACTCTCACATGGCCGTGGGGGCTGCAGGAGTTCTGACGTGCCGCGGGGGGCTCCCTGGAAGTCCCCCCAACCGCGATCGCCGACTGGGTAAGTAAAAAAAAAAAACGAGGGCATACTATTACGCCTGGCGGCGTTTAGAGTCGCCTAAAATAGGACGTAATAGTACGCCCTCCGGTGTTAAGGGGTTAATGCAGGCAAGCATTCTCAATTTATACATACAGTACACTCCTCCCTATGCCTGAGAGATAATTGAGTCAGGAAACTTACAAGCCAATTATCTCCCAGGTACAGAAAAATATTCAAAAAATGTAACTCCTTAGTGATCAGATTGTTTTTCAATTTTCTTAACGTTAAGTACCAGGGCTGTTTATACATTTCTGCGGTGTTTGTGTTTAGCTGTAATTTTCCTCTTACTCATTTACTGTACCCAAACATATTATATACCGTTTGTCTCGCTGTTAAATGGTCTTTCTAAAGATACCATTATTTTCATCATATAATTTACTATAAAGAAATTATAAAATGTGATGAAAGATTTTTTTTTTTTTTAAACACATTTTTTCTAAAATTGACCCCCAAAATCTGTTATGCATCTACATCGGCCAAAAAACACCCATGCTAAATAGTTTCTAAATTTTGCCCTACGTCTATAATAACCATTGTTAACATGTCCAGCTTTTCTTGGAAAGTTATAGGGCAATGAGTACAAGTAGCATTTTGCTATTTACAAACCATTTTTTCCCAAAATTAACGAACATTACATTGTAACACTGATTACTGTCAGGAATCCCTGAATAACCCTTTACATGTATATATTTTTTTAAAGAAGACAACCTAAGGTATTAAACTTGGGGTGTTTTGACTCTTTCATGCAACCATTTTACTACCAATCTATGCCAAATTTAAAAAAAATAAAAATGAATTGATGATTTATTTGACACACATAGCAATTTAAGAATACATGTACTGAAAACTTTAAGGGTTACTGCCAAAAACACTATGTGTTCAGAAACATATCCTGAGTACAGTGATACCCCATGTATAGGTGTGTCGGGTTCTCTGAGGGCTAAAACACCTTATTTGGAATGTGCGCATTCCAGTTTTCCAACTTGGAATTTTCACAGCTGGTCATCATGCACCCATGTCCTATTTGGGACATTTTTGAAGCCGGCCAATGTAATTTACCCCCATCAAACCATATATTTTTTTTAAAAGAAGACACCCTAGGGTATTTCAAATAATTCACTAATTCTACCACCAGTCTTTGTCAAACCTTTGGGTAGTCACTTTTTTGTGTTATTTTTCTCTCACATTGTACTTTAGGCATTGATTCTCAGTTCCTATTGTGTGTTTCTGACAAAGAACACCCCAATATGTGTTCGGCAACATCTCCTGAGTACAACAGTACCCCCAATGTACAGGTTGTATGGGTTTTTTCAAACCTACAGGGGTCAAATGTAGGGCTTTCCCCTTTTCCATGTTTGCACAATGAAATTTGGCAGATTGGTTTGCTGGGCTTATGTTGCCTTTGAGACCGTATGGCAGCCCAGGAATAAAAGAATTAACCCCATCATGACATACCATTTGGAAACGTACACAACCCAGGGTATTCAAAATGGGGTATGTCCAGTCTTTTTTAGTAGCCACTTAGTCACAAACCTTGGCCAAAATTAGCGTCTATATTTTTTTTTTAATTTTTCACACATAAACTGCCATTTCACCAATGATATTATCAGTATAATACATTTTACTGCTCTAAAACACTCATATTTGTGTAGAGTAATGTCTCACGAGCACAACAGTATTCCCCAAGTACAGGTTTTATGGTTATTTGGAAAGTTACAGGGTCAAAGATAAGATTTGCCAATTTCTGTTTTTGTAAATTGCTATTTGCCAGATTGGCTTTGTTGCCTTTGAGACGGTATGGCAGCCCAGGTATGAAAATTAACCCCACCATGACATACCATTTGAAAAATATAGACAACCCAGGGTATTCAAAATGGGGTATGCCCAGTCTTTTGTAGTAGACAGCCACAAACGCTTGCCGAAGTTAGCGTTCATATTTATTTTTTGCAATTTTTTTACACAAAAACTGCCCTTTTACTGGAGATTTAATCGGCATGATAAGTTTTACTGTTTTAAACACTCATATTTGTTTTCAGCAAAGTCTCCCGAGTATAACACTACCCCCTATGTACAGGTTTTATGGTGTTTTGGAAAGTTAAAGGGTCAATATTGGGCTTGCCCTATTCAGTTTGCTGGGTCTATGTTGCATTTTGAGACCATATGGAAGCCCAAGAATGTAAATTAACCCCATCATGGCACACCATTTTTAAATGTAGGCAATTCAGGATATTCAAAATATGGTATTTCCGGTCTTTTGTAGTAGCCACTTAGTCACAAACACTGACCAAACTCAGTGTTTTTATTTGTTTTTAGCATTTAAAAAAAAAACAAAAAAAAAAACTGCACTTTTACTTCTTAAAACACTCATATTTGTGTTCAGCGAAATGAAATATAGGGCTTGCCAATTAAATTCTCTAGACTGTCTGCCTGGGTGTCATGGGGTAACACTTCTGGGTTCGGCACTCCGCTGTGTGGAGCCGGACCCCGCCCCCCTCTGACACAGCTCTGACGGTATTTAGGGAGACTGTGGCAGAGAGAGGGTGATTGGTGATACTGGGAGCTACTTCCGCCAGACTTACCTCTCCACAGGCTCTGGCAATGTGGGTCCTACTTCCGAGTATGCACGATGGCTCCTGGGACACGCTGGCTCTACAAACTCTGAAGTCGTCCTAGCCTACTGGACTAAGACAAGTATGCTTCATGTCATGGAGGATTACTGGAGAACAGAAACTCACTTACTTTACAAGTGGCTATATCCCTAAACTATTGGAGGACTAATCAGATTAACCTTAAGTATATCTTTCAGCTATTTGTCTACATTATCATTTATTAATGAACTAATGCTTGCTTACTCAAATCTTCATTGCTACAAACTACTAATTATATGGAGGACAACTCCCATCATGCTTATTCCCAATGAACTGTTTCTTGCTTTGCAAATATACTCAGTGCTACAAACTGCTAATTATATGGAGGACAACTCCCATCATGCTTATTAACAATGAACTGTTTCTTGCTTTGCAAATATTCTCAGCTACTTGCTTAAAGTTACTATTGAAGATTATTCTCATTAACCTAAAGAATGTTACTTAATGCATCTTTGAGGAAATGCTTATTAATGAACTTTGGATTATTGCCTAAATGCAATTCATTTAAGTTTAACACTTATTAAAACTTCGGTTGAATCAAGTTACCAGTGATTCTCTTTTCTTAAAGCTACAGTATTGATACTTTAAAGATTCTCTGTTTCTTCAAAATTGTAATTAGGGAGTTTTACAAGCTGCAGTTGAGTTCCAGTCCAGATCACCCAAGTAGCGTAACACTGGGTTGTCAGTCAGGTCCCTCAAATTATAATTAATAAAAATCTAATAATTATGCAGTTAATAGTTCCATTTATATGTAGAATATGTGTGTATATGTGTATAAAAAAAAAAATCAAATGTTTTGCTTTTTTTATTTATAATTCACACACTACAGGTATATGTAATATATATTTACACATACACACTTATTTCCTATATATGTTTAATATATTATAAAATAAAGCTTTTTATAATATATTATACATATATAGGATTTCATTATAAGTGTATTTTGAGATACATATGTGTATATATCTCAAAATACACTTATAATGAAATCCTACATGTGCATTATATATGTATAATATACTGGATTATAAAATGCTTTAATTATTTTATAATATATTATACATATAATATATATATTTTATTATTTTATTACTTTTTAGCAGTCTTGGGGACAGCCTGACAGCTCAGACAGTCGCCTTGCTGGCAGCTCCATAAACTCCTATTGCGGCTATGTGATCATGGTGATCACATGGCCTGGAGGGCTGGGGTGGCCGGAGCTGCTGCAGGGGGACTGACCCACCACTGCCAGGTGGGTCAAATCGTATTCCAGGTCAGTTGCTTCTGAGAGATCCAGTTGGTGTTCCCTATTTTCCCAAATGTCATTGAGATGGAACTTCTCTGGACTTCCAAATTCATCTTTATCCTCAAAGGCTTCTCACAATAGGCCAGGGCCATCATAATCCTCACCCTCTAGAGCAGTGATGGCGAACCTTTTTGAGCCCGAGTGCCCAAACGGCAATACATGCCAACTTTTTTTTCCTTAAAGTGCCAATACAGCAATTAAACCTCAATAGTGAGGTTTAAGTTTAGAAAAAACAACTCTTACTGTTCTCCGAACTAATTAACAACTTTTGTTTTAAAAGAACACAACAGAGTGTTCAATGATACAAATTTTAAAAAATGATATAAATAGATAAAATTAAGCTTATATTTATTAGTATCTCCAACAAATGCAATACACACACACAAGACTGCTGAATACAGAGACTGATGAATACACATACAGACAGACTGCTGAGTACACACACACAGACTGCTGAGTACACACACACAGACTGCTGAATACATATACAGACTGCTGAATACACACACACACACAGTCCGTTGAATACACACACTGTTGAATACACACACAAACAGACTGCTGAATACACGCGCATACACACAGACTGTTGAATTCACATACTGCATTGAGGGGTGTAGTGTATGTGTGTGTGTGTGAGGGGTGCTGTGTGTGTCCGAGGGTTGCTGTGTGTGTGTGTGTGTGTATATGAGGGGTGCTGTGTGTGTGTGTGTGTGAGGGGTGCTGCGTGTGTATGAGAGGTGCTGTGTGTTTGTGTGAGGGGTGCTGTGTGTGTGTGTGTGTGTGTGTGTGTATGAGGGGTGTTGTGTGTGTGGGGGGTAGGGGTGCTGGGCAGGGGTGCTGTGTGTGTTGTGGGGGTGCTGTGTGTGTGTGTGGGGGGGATAGGGGTCGGGAGGAATGCTGGGTGGAGGGGAGGGATGGGATGAAGGGGAGGGGTGCTGTGTGTGAGGGGGTAGGGGTACTCTGTGTGGGGGGTAGGGGTGCTGTGTGTTTGTGGGGCTGGGGTAAAGGTGTTTTAAAAAAAAAAAAAAGTATTCTAAATGAGTATCCCCTCCCTCCTTACCTTTAATGAAGGAGGGGGGGACACAGCCATCCCTGGTGGTCCAGTGGTGGCAAGCACTGCTTCCATGTCGGGAGGCAGGGGGAGGGATCTGTGAAGGTAACACGCGGCAAAGCTCCACACAGCTTGCTCGCGGGAGGACAGGGGAGATGCTTCACAGATCCCTCCCCCTGCTTCCCGACACGGAAGCAGAGTAGGCGCCTGCCGTTTTGGGCAGGTACCTACTCTGCATTGATGGTGAACCTATGGCCGTGTGCCCACAGAAAGGGCCCGGCGTGCCATAGGTTCGCCATCACTGCTCTAGAGGGTCGTCATCTGGTAGAACTGGTTACTGCAGGACTGCATATCACCTCAAAAGCCCGGTACGAATCATCCAGCCACAATTTTTTTCTGGACCAGCTCCTCTACTTTAAAAACACACATTCCGCCAGGGGCTGCTCTCCCAAGAATTGCATCCGCAAATCAACTTGATCCCAAAATCTTTGCTTACTGGTTGGGAGGGGTTCCACCCTGGATCAGGCTAATGTGTATATAGCCCTGGACACACTTTCCATTAGCAGATTTCCCCATACACCAGACAACACATGGTCATGGTTAAAATTGTTACTAGACATAGCACACATATTTTAAGCCCCCAACAGCCTCAATTACATACAATGGTGCATAGAGTACTATAGTATAAGGAAGGGTGGGATTACACATTAGCAAGGGCTGATGGGAGATTGAGGAGGGACAAAGCCCTGCTGGGGAAACAATAAGACAGAAAAAGGGGGAGAGGCACAGACAAGCAATACATTCAACATACCCTGCACGAATAATGGGCACAGGGTGACCAAAATACAAAAGGAATCTCGGGGGCCACTTATAGTATTTATCTTCCATTCCCCAAAACTAATGTTACAGAACCAAGTGATGGGGTATTCCTTCACACACACCCCTGGCTTTCAAGCAGAAAACAGGTAATTTTTACTTCCTGGTTTCATTAGCTCAATGCAGCTGACCTCAAGAGGCAGCAATTGCCCAGATCACCTGACATACTTCTCCTTGAGCTGCATTGGAAAGTCTGTGATTGCACAGCCACAGAACGTCTGGACGGGGTTAGAAGGGGAGAGCTTGCAAAGGCACCAGGCTAGATAACTGTTTTTAGATATGTACCCAATGAAAAAATACATAATTAAATTATTCAAATTTTCATTTTTGTACTGAGCAGGGATTTATTTGTTTTCTATTTGGGCAGTGGAGTGTTCCTTTTAACTGGATACGGTCTGCCTCCCTAGGGCGAAGGCAGGAGGTACTAGTTGCACTCTGTGCAGTAATCTGACAAGCACAGATTGCATTAACGATTGTATACATATTCATTGTTTATTTGTCCTACATATCTCAGATTTTTGCCTATCCAGCTCACCTTGCCCTCCTGTTTAAACGTTTTCTTTAACTCACACAGCCTCCCCAGCCCCCACACTGTCATCGGAGCTGACCTTCCTTTCCCCAATCCATTTTAGCCATCCACCGATTTATTAACACACACTCAGTTCTTACCTCGTCCACACGTATCTTTAATGCACTACTGCAAATCAGATTGTTTCAGTGTTCAGAGTTTGCTGTTAACTTGTTGCAGGACGTTTCTCTCACTGAACTTGTTCCACAACAGAGATCATCACGCTCGAGTATTTAAAACTTCACAAAAAAAAAAAAAAAAAACAACAGGAAGGAAACTTTTTTTTCTGTGAAATTCCAGCAAGTTTGACTGTGAGGGGATGTACCTCAGAGAACGGTTTGCTGCCTGTATGTATTCTTCCATAGTGATAGTATGCTTTTTATGTAACTACACCCATTATACCCAGTCAGAGTAAAAAAAATGCTCAAGTGGAAAGTCTTTGGAAAATCAAAGAGGAACCTGTAAATGCTAAAACTACTTTAGCTCTTTTAAAAGAGATTGAATTTCCATCAATACATTGCACTGTCAGTTTTGGAGATTTGGAGAAAAAACTATTTAAAAAGGTTTCTTTCCCATCTGACTCTCAATTCCTCGGCAGACACTTAAAGGACCACCATAGTGCCAGGAAAACAAACTCTTTTTCCTGGCACTACAGTGCCCTGAGGGTCAAAAACACAGTGAGAAGCGCGGAAGCGCCTCTAGCGGCTGTCAATGAGACAGCCACTAGAGGCTGGATTAGCCCATAGGTAAACATAGCAGTTTCTCTTACACTGCTATGTTTACAGCAGAAAGGGTTAATCCCAGATGGACCAGGCACCCAGACCACTTCATTAAGCTGAAGTGGTCTGGGTGCCTATAGTGGTCCTTTAATGCCAAGTATTTAAGAGACAAGGGGAACAGACAAGACCTCTCTGCTCTCCATGCATAGCGACCACAGCGCATGTGCCGGCTAGGAATTATAGGAACAGAGTGATGTGACATCACACTGTACAGAGCCCGGCAATAAAACCTGAGTGTTTAGAGTTATGGAAGAGGTTTGTCTTGCTTGGGGAAGCAAATGAAGTGCACAGGAGATGGATGTTACAGCAGTGTAACAACCAGGGCCAGGAAAAAAAACTGGGAAAAAAAAAATTTGGCCTGGGCATTCTTTTATCACAGCGGCCCACTAAGAAGGGGGCGGGGCAGAGGAGGTGTGTTTTGTCATCACTAATGACAAACACGCCCCCTCTCAAAGTGAGCATGTTGGTTCAATGCTCGTCCAGTGCAGACCATGCACAGAGCTCTGCTGAAGAGCTCTAGCATGAGAAAAAAGCCCTGTATTTGTTCTGCACAGTGCAAGGAAATTTAATAACATGCTTGCAGGGCCGCCACCAAAAATTTGGGGGCCCCTAACTCATCTCAGGGACTGGTCCCCCTGGGGCCCACCTCCAATCCCGCCCACAGGGTCCACCTCCAAATCCCGCCCACAGGAATACACACACAGACACAAAAACACACACTGATACAAAAGGACACATATACACACAGATACTAACAGACACACATACTGAAACAGACATACACGCATATAGGCATACATACTGACACACACATACTGAGACATACACATATATACAGACACACAGGCATACATAGTGACAGACACATACTAACATACATACAGACACACATGCATGAGGATACACACAGACAAACATTCATACAGACAGACGCTGACATCCATACACACATACATTCATAATGGCATACATTCATACTGGCATATATACAGACATACATACATGTATACTTGGTGTTGAATTGTAGAATTTATAAGAGAATGCTTTGTCAGGAAGAAATGTGCGTCAGCGGGACAATGTGTTCATCAAGAATGAAACATTGTGGCCGCTGAGCGACATGTTGATCTCAATAAAGTATGTGTCAGCTGAATAATAAAATGTGTATCTACTAAAAAACCTTGAAAACTAAGCTTGAAACTAATAATGCCAACTACTCAAAATTGCTGCTAAAGCACCCCTCCCATCGAGTGGACACCTCGTGCTAACGTCCACTCCCGTGTCAAGAATATCACCACCTCTTGATGGCAGGGCATTTGACTAACCACTTAACACCTAAACCAATTATTAATGATTATTTGCTGTTATCTTGAATTCTTCAGTGATGTAAAAATGCCTTTATAAGGGTCTGCGCACCCATTTTCTGTTAGAAGCCATTAAACCTCTCCGAAGTTCTTTCATTAACCTGAACTCTGTGTCTCAGTGTGAATTTACTTCTGCGTGCACGCAACTTTATTATCTTTAATTTGGACAGGAACAGATAGTCATTCAAACTAATTGGTTTGCAGAAAATAATCTACTACATACTGACATCCATTCACACATACACGCAGACATACATTCATACTGACATACAGACTTACATTCATATATTCATACATACATAATGACAGGGGTCCTCAAACTTTTTAAACAGGGGGCCAGTTCACGGTCCCTCAGACACTGTTGGGGGCCGGACAATAAACAATATGAACAAATTCCTATGCACACTGCACACACACAGGCATAAGGACATAAATACACACTCACAAACAAACAAACAGACAGACAGACACAAACATATACATACATATTGAAATACACACAGACAGACATGCATACATACACATACTGACTTACATACTTACATATATACATACTGACACATACATACATACATACATACTGACACACACATACATATTAACATACATACATACATACTGATAGACACACACATACATACTGACATACATAGTAACATACATAGTAACATACATACTGACATACATACATACATATTAATATACATACATACTGACATACATATTAACATACATACATACATACATACATACAGACATTGAGGAGGGACAAAGCAGTGTCCCTGGGACAACGCCCTGCTGGGGAAACAATAAGACAGGAAAAGGGGGGAGAGGCACAGACAAGCAATACATTCAACATACCCTGCATGAATAATGGGCACAGGGTGACCAAAATACAAAAGGAATCTGGGGGCCACTTATAGTATCTGTCTTCCATTCCCAGTGATGGTGGCTACATCACAAAACTAATGTTACCGAACCAAGTGATGGGGTATTCCTTCACACACACCCCTGGCTTTCAAGCAGAAAACAGGTAATTTTACTTCCTGGTTTCATTAGCTCAATGCAGCTGACCTCAAGAGGCAGCAATTGCCCAGATCACCTGACATACTTCTCCTTGAGCTGCATTGGAAAGTCTGTGATTGCAAAGCCACAGAAAGTCTGGGCGGTGTTAGAAGGGGAGCGCTTGCAAAGACACCAGACAACTGTTTTTAGATATGTACCCAATGAAAAAATACATAATTAAATTATTCAAATTTTCATTTTTGTACTGAGCAGGGATTTTTATTTATTTTCTATTTGGGCAGTGGAGTGTTCCTTTAACTGGATACGGTCTGCCTCCCTAAGGCGAAGGCAGGAGGTACTAGTTGCACTCTGTGCAGTAATCTGACAAGCACAGATTGCATTAACAATTGTATACATATTCATTGTTTATTTGTGCAACATATCTCATATTTTTGCCTATCCAGCTCACCTTGCCCTCCTGTTTAAACGTTTTCTTTAACTCACACAGCCTCCCCAGCCCCCACACTGTCATCTGAGCTGACCTTCCTTTCCCCATCCCATTTTATCCATCCACCGATTTATTAACACACACTCAGTTCTTACCTCGTCCACACGTATATTTAATGCACGTATATTTAATATTTTTGCCTATCCAGCTCACCTTGCCCTCCTGTTTAAACTTTTTCTTTAACTCACACAGCCTCCCCAGCCCCCACACTGTCATTTGAGCTGACCTTCCTTTCCCCAATCCATTGTATCCATCCACCGATTTATTAACACACACTCAGTTCTTACCAGTTCTTAACATACATACAGACATACAGACATACATACATATTAACATACATACTGACATACATATTAACATTAGTGATGTACCGAACGGTTCGCCGGCGAACGGTTCCTGGCGAACATAGCATGTTCGCGTTCGCCACGGCGTGCGAACATATGCGCGGTTCGACCCGCCCCCTATTCGTCATCATTGAGTAAACTTTGACCCTGTACCTCACAGTCAGCAGACACATTCCAGCCAATTAGCAGCACAGCCTCCCTAGCAGACCCTCCCACCTACTGGACAGCATCCATTTTAGATTCATTCTCAAGCTGCATGCTTAGTAAGAGGAGGGAAAGTGTAGCTGCTGTTCATAAGATAGGGAAAAGCATAGCTAGGTTAGGGATAAGGGTATGCTTTTTTTGGATTTTTTTTTTCTATGTAATGTAAATGCACTTAGTTGTCTGCCACTGCTGCCAGCTTCTGTGTCAGGCTCACAGTGCCCATTTCCCCAGTCAGTGCCACCAATTACATCTGGTGTCACAATAGCTTGGATTTAAAACAAAAACTTTTTTCACTGTTATAGATTGAATAGCAGTCAGTTGTCTGCCACTGCTGCCAGCTTCTGTGTCAGTCTACAGTGTACAATTTTTCAGCCCATTTCAGTCAGTGCCACCAAATACATCTGGTGTCACAATAGCTTGATTTAAAAAAAAAAACTTTTTTCACTGTTATAGATTGAAATAGCAGTCAGTTGTCTGCCACTGCTGCTAGCCGCAAGTGTCAGGCCTACAGTGCATACTGTGCCTATTTCCTTCAGTCAGTGCCACTAATTAGATCTGGTGTCACAATAGTTTGGATTTAAAAAAAAATAATCTTTTTTCACTGTTATAGATTGAATAGCAGTCGTGTCCTTAAAGCGGGTGTGTTACGCTAACAGTGGATACGCTGACAAGTGCCACTAATTAGATCCTGTGTCACAATAGCTTTGATTTAAAAACAAAAAACTTTTTTTACTGTTATAGATTGAATAGCAGTCAGTGTCCTTAAAGCGGTGTGTTACGCTAACAGTGGATACGCTGACAAGTGCCACTAATTAGATCTGGTGTCACAATAGTTTGGATTTAAAAACAAAAAACTTTTTTTACTGTTA
Source organism: Pelobates cultripes (assembly GCA_933207985.1). Classification (NCBI taxonomy): domain Eukaryota; kingdom Metazoa; phylum Chordata; class Amphibia; order Anura; family Pelobatidae; genus Pelobates; species Pelobates cultripes. The sequence goes on from OW240923.1 coordinate 66,608,987, forward strand.
TAGATTGAAGAGCAGTCAGTGTCCTTAAAGCGGGTGTGTTACGCTAACAGTGGATACGCTGACAAGTGCCACTAATTAGATCTGGTGTCACAATAGTTTGGATTTAAAAAAAGAATAATCTTTT
>OW240923.1:66609210-66700220 GCA_933207985.1 Pelobates cultripes
ATGAAAAGTGTTGGGAATCCCTAAAGATGCAGGAAGAGCCAGAGAGTAAGACACTGGATTGATCCTACAAAGCACTCTATAGGGACCAAGAAATCTGGGGGCAAACTTCATGCTAGGGACCTTAAGCTTGATGTTGCGAGATGACAACCAAACCCGGTCCCCCACTTGGTACACCGGGTTGGCACTCCTATGCTTATCAGCAAAATGTTTGAAGCGTTCAGCAGCAGCCCCTAGAGCAGTTTGAACCTTAACCCAGGTATCCCGAATGGAGGCCAGACGCTCATCCAGAGCAGGAATGGCAGTATCAGAAAATACCGCAGGGAGAACCGTGGGATGCCTACCATTATTGACAAAAAATGGACTGTGCCCAGAGGAGTCATGAACAGCATTGTTTCTAGCGAACTCGGCCCACGGAAGTAGTTCGGACCAATTGTCTTGTGTGCTATTAATAAAACAACGCAAATAAACTTCTAATGACTGGTTAGCCCTCTCAGCTGTACCATTGGTCTGTGGATGGTAGGAGGAGGAGAAGGAGAGATCAATCCCCAATTGTTTACTGAGCGCCCTCCAGAACCTGGACACAAACTGAGAGCCCCTATCAGACACAATATTGTGGGGGATGCCATGCAAACGGACAATTTCACGTATGAAAATTAGGACCAAATCTTGCGAAGATGGCAGCTTCTTGAGAGGAATGAAGTGAGCCATCTTAGAAAATCGGTCTACAACCATGAGAATAGTAGTGAACCCAGCAGAGCTAGGAAGCTCAACAATAAAGTCCATGGGTAGGTGGGACCATGGAATCTCAGGAACAGGAAGAGGCTGCAACAGGCCACAAGGAAGTGCATGAGTCACCTTAGAAACTGCACACACAGAACATGCCTGCACATACTCCTTTACATCTTTCCTGAGTGAATCCCACCAAAATGATCTAGTGATCGCGGCAGTGGACTTATTGATGCCGGGTGTCCAGCAGTTATATTGTCATGGAACACTTTCATGATATTAACCCTTTCACATAGGGGAACGAACAGTTTATCACACGGTTTACCACTTGGCGCCTGAGGCTGGGCCTCCAGTATGGTGCCAAGCAGTGGAGAAGACAGTGAGAGGACAGTAGTAGCAATAATACACTCTGCTGGAATAATAGGAGATGTCATCTGTTCCGGAGCTGACTCATTATCAAATTGCCTGGACGAGGCATCAGCCTTGGTATTTTTAGAACCAGGTCTATAAGTAATGAGAAAGTTAAAACGTGAAAGGAACAGTGACCATCTAGCCTGTCTGGAAGACAAACGTTTGGCATCCCCTATATATGCCAGATTTTTGTGGTCAGTTATGATCAACAGGGGGTCCTTGGAACCCTCCAAAAGATGTCGCCACTCCTTGAGGGCAAGAATAATGGCAAACAGTTCTCTATTGCCAATATCGTAGTTGCGCTCAGCAGGAGACATCTTTCTGGAGAAGTAGCCACAAGGATGCAATGGTGTTCCCTGGCTTTCTCTCTGAGAGAGAACAGCCCCTACCCTTGTCTCGGATGCATCAACCTCCAATATAAAAGGTTTACTGGTGTCAGGATGTTTTAGTATGTTCGCAGAGGCAAATCTTTGTTTAAGAGTCTCAAAAGCATTCACAGCCTCTTTGGACCATACCGTGCTACTAACCCCTTTGCGAGTCATATTTGTGATTGGGGCTATTACAGAAGAAAATCCCTTGATGAATCTTCTGTAATAGTTGGCAAAACCAATAAACCTTTGAATGGCTTTTAAGCCAGAGGGTAATGGCCAGTGTAGTACAGCCTCTAGTTTTTTAGGATCCATTTGAAATCCCGATGCAGAGATGTTGTAACCCAAAAAGTGGACTTCAGGCTGGTCATATATGCACTTTTCTAATTTACAATAAAGTTTATTTTTCAACAACGTCTGCAGAACCTGTTTCACATTTGAGTGGTGAGTTTGAAGATCAGGGGAATACACCAAAATATCGTCCAAATAAACCTAGACAAATGAGTAAGTGAATTCCCTGAGTACATCATTTATAAAGTCTTGGAATACGGCCGGGGCGTTGCATAACCCAAATGGCATTACCAGATATTCATAGTGTCCACTACGGGTATTAAATGCCGTCTTCCACTCATGATTCTCTTTAATTCTAACCAAATTGTAAGCGCTCCTAAAGTCAAGCTTAGTAAATACTTTAGCTCCCTGAAGTCTATCGAACAATTCGGAAATGAGTGGAATAGGGTATGCATTTTTTACAGTGATTTTATTAAGTGCCCTGTAGTCTATGCAAGGGCGTAACTCACCACCCTTTTTCTCAACAAAAAGAATCCTGCACCAGCTGGTGAGGATGACTTTCTTATGTGCCCTTTGCTCAAGGATTCTTTGATGTATTCCTCCATTATTTTACTCTCCTGGGGAGATAAGGCATAAACTGCCCCTTTAGGTGGCATAGCGCCTGGAAAAAGGTTAATGGCACAGTCATATGCTCTGTGGGGAGGCAATACATCAGATTGAGCCTTGTTAAACACCTCCTGAAGTTCTCGGTATTGTATGGGAACTCCAGGAGTTTGGGGAATGGTAGTGGGAAGGTCAATAGTATCCAATCTCTTTAGTACTGGTTTTATACATCTCCCCATACACTCTTTACCCCATTCTAATATCTCCCCATTAGCCCAGTCAATATAGGGATTGTGCTTACTCAGCCACGGAAACCCTAATATGATAGGACATGATGGAGAAGTAATAACCTGAAACGTCATCTCCTCCCTATGGGAGGCCCCAATGGAGATCGTAATAGGGACAGTTTTGTGGGTTATAAGCGGTTGTGTGAGTGGTCTACCATCAATAGCCTCTACAGCTAGCGGCGTAGGTCTCTCCCTGACCGGTATCTCATTACCCCTAATAAACTGTACATCAATAAAATTTCCAGCAGCACCTGAGTCCATTAGGGAACTGCAAGAAAACTTCTTGTTATCAATGGAAATAGATACCTCAAGGAGGAATCTACTTTTGTTTTTGTTAGAGGACAACTCCATCACACCTAAGATCTGTCCCCTTAAGGTTCTTAGGTGCGGAAGTTTTCCGGACGCACTGGACAATTAGTTATCATATGTCCCTTTCTACCGCAATATAGGCATAACCCCTCCCTTCTCCTATACTGTTTTTCGGCCTCTGACAGTCTAGTGACCCCAACTGCATAGGTTCGGGTTCGGACTGTACAGGGAGGTTAGACAAAACAGGTTTAGAGAATTGAGGTGCTAGGGACATAGCCGTACGTCTGGTCTTGCTTCTGGTGACTTCTCTGAGTCTTAACCTATTATCAATATGCATGACAAACGTAATAAATTCGTTAAGACTCTTAGGTAATTCTTTAGCGGCTATCTCATCTAGTATAGTCTCTGAGAGACCCTTTTTGAATGCTGAGATTAACCCATTGTTAGTCCAGTCTACCTCGGAAGCTAAGGTACGGAATTCAATAGCATAATCCGAGATAGACCGGTTACCTTGTCTGATGTGCATTAGGGCAGTGGAGGCGTCATCCTCTCTACCCAATGGCTCAAACGTGAGCTTGAATTCGGCAAGGAATTCCTGGTAATTATGAGCTATGCTCCGATTACTCTCCCACAACGGATTAGCCCAGGCAAGGGCCTTGCCCTTTAATTGATTCATTAGATAACCAATTCTTGCTCTGTCCGTGGGGAATGACCCTGGTGAGGCCTCAAAATGGTACTCCACCTGATTAAGAAAAACCCTGCATTCCTGGATATTGCCATCAAACTGTAGGGATGGTGATAAGGAGATGCAAGGAGTCCTATTAACAGTGGGTGGAGGTACACAGGGTAGAGGTGCTATAGGAGGAGACGCTGCAGGCTGCAGATGCTCCGTTCTAGCGAGAAGCGTACTTAAAGCCTGAGTGAATTGATCCATGCGGTGATCATTCTCCTCTAATTTCCTCTCACAAGCAGCTATGTGCTGACACAGTTCTACAGGATCTATGGCCATGTCGTAATGTCAGGATTACTGTTTGATCCAGCACGTAGAACTGTACAGCACGGATGACAAATAAGTAACGTATTACCGGTCCTTAGAATGGCCGGATTTAACGTACAAAGAATAGTCAAAAATACTAGCCGAGGTCAGGGAACACAGAAAGGGACACAGCGATGAGGAAAGCCAGGAGTCAGGATACCAGAATATAGAGAAGTCAATAAACAAAGCCAAAGTCAAAAACCGGGTAGAAAACTATAAACAGGAACGCGCTCTCAGACAACCACAAGGGAAACCACGACAGGGCACTGAGCAGGCTGAGAACTGGGCCTAAATACCCCTCCTTTAGTTCTGATAGGCTGTAACCGGCCTTTGACCCCAAAGTCAGTTACCAGGTTTCATTTGCATAATTGCTGCTCAGCATTAGCCCTTCTGTGGATTAGGTTGCTGCTCGGCACAACTTTTCCTGTGTGGACAGTAAATGTCATTAATCACTTTTCTCTAAGCGGATGAATATGTGACGGTTTGTCGTGAAAAGTACGTAACTTTTCTGGCGATATCATGGATTTGTAATACACACATTTTACTGTTTTGAAACACTAATATTTGTGTTCGGCTAAGTCTCCCGAGTAGAACAGTACCCCCCATGTACAGGTTTTATGGTGTCTCGGAAAGTTATAGGGTTAAATATAGTGCTAGCAAATTAAATTCCCTTTACTTTCGGCATGGGTTGTCAGGCATGGGTTGATCTAAGTATATATTATTATTTTTTTTACACTATTTATTTTAATTTTATTTTCAGCCAGCAGGGGGACCACCTGTCATTACAGGCAGCCCCCCTGCTGGCAATGCAGGAGGCAGCTACCCCCGGCCATGTGATTGTGGGGTCCTCGCAAGGACCCCACTCTCACATGGCCGGGGGGCTTTGAGGAGGACAGACGTGCCGCGGGGGGCTCCCTGGGTAAGTACCGAAAGACCGGAAGGCGTACTATTACGCCCGGCGGCGTTTAGAGCCGCTTAGAATAGGGCGTAATAGTACGCCCTCCGGTCTTAAGGGGTTAATCCACTGAATTAACTGGTATGTTACCTTCATTTTAACTAATATAAACAACAATATAAACATTTATATCTGACTGTTAACAGCTACATAGCAAATTGTGAAGAATAAAAATAAATCTTGGTGATAGGGTCACGTGAGGCAAAGATCATCATGTATCAAGCCCCGCTACAGGTTGAACAAATATCTAATTTCCTAAAAGAAGGAAAAAAAACAACAACAACCCACAGATCCTTACTATTGTAGCGGACCCTGGGTAACCCGGCTGTTACGTCCGTTATTAATAAAGGACCAGACCCATTTCCCCCCCCAGTAACTGGACGACACACAGTTCCAGGGGTACAACAGCAGCTTTATTGGCCACAATCGGCTTTATACTCTCCCCATGCAAGGGGGTGTAACACAGGTAGCATACAATGTCCACTCCCAGGGTTCTCCCCCTCCCATGGTCACGTATCGGAACCGGAACCCTAGTCCCTTTTTCCGCCATCAGTGTTCCCTCCCAGGGGTCTGTGCATGTGACGGGAACTCCATTTCCTTTGTCCCCTGCTTCCACCACCCAAATACAAGGTTTCCCACTTCCCGTGGCAGGGGTGTCTTCTTTCCAGGAGTCTCTGTACCTGGGAGTCGAAGCGCAGGAAAGACCCCCACCTCCTGGGCTCCCAGGCACATAAAGCCCGCCAAACCACCATTGTCCCCAAAGAGTGTCCCCACCAATCTCAGGGACTCTCAGAACAGTAAACGGCACGAACAGCCTCCGTTCACGAGGTCCCTGGGTGAAACCAGGCAAGGGAAGCATCTCTTTTCGGGACACGAAGGCTCCCCCTTGCCGGCGTTCATCTATACGAACGGCGGCCACCCAGGGAAGCACTCATTAATTACTTCCCTTGCGGTTTCACATTTATGTTGCAAGTTGTCACCGTTCGAATTGATTGGTGTGAACATTCCAAGGGGCTCTGGGGAGGTCGTCATTCGGGAGCCGAACAAGGTGGGAAACAATCCGTGAATGCTCCCCCCTGGATGGCGTTCGTCTGATGAACGGGCCGCCATCCAGGGTCGACATGCGCCGTGGCTTCCCTTGCGGTTTGTGGTTTTCACACCTCGTTAGCGAGGTGTGAACATTCTAACTAAACATTCTAAATGGCGTATTGGAGTGGTCCCCGTTCGGGAGACGAACAGGCTTTGTTCGCACTCTGTCTCCCGAACGGGGAGCAGGTAAAACACACAAGAAATCACAAATCCATGGGGAACATAGGCAAATACACTTAATACTTTTTACGGTTTAGCGGTGATCCCGGTACAACTATATTTTAGTACAGATTCTCTGCAATAGATTTAGCCACGGGTGGACGATAGTGAGAAACATTTTTATGCTTACCTTAATTTGCAAAACAGCATTCTAATTTAGAACAAAGAGAGTGAGACTGATAAGGCCTCCTACAACTGAACACAAACTATCTATCCATCCATCTTTTATTGCTATGCCCCATATGATAAAAATAGCAATAACTAGGGGTGTTGCTGGGGGTGAGGGGTGGCCCTGCTAGAGCACCAAGTGTATATTTCCCACAGTTGCATTGTGTTTGCATGACTGCCTGGGAATGGAAATATGTTTCAAGTTGATTATTGAAGTTCTGGAACTCGGAAGTGGTGTCAGTGATAACAAGTTTCATGTTGCTCATGCGGCAGTCCTAGTGCAGCTTGCTTTTTTCAGTAATGAAATGAGAGGGTTAGGAAATGGCAAAAAGTGGTCATGGAATCAGGGTGGAAGGAGTAAAAGAAATGTGGTTGAGTAGAAGGGAAGAAGGTGATGATGAAGTGTGGGATAATGTGATGGAAGGAAGGGCTTAATTAAATCATATGAGAAAGATGGAAGGAAGGGGTTAATTCAATGATAAGAAGATAAGAGGATGTGGTTAATTCAATGGTATTAAGCAGATGGGTGGCAGGAGCAACGAAATTGAGGGACATGAAATTAGAGAAAGGGGAAATGAAATGGATGGTATATTTTCGTTTTTGACTATTTGTGTATTTAGCTATTGCTATTAGCTATGCATAAGCTTCTAATAAAAGATAAGAATTAGTGACAACAAAAAGGTGGAACTAGCAGAAATTATAGGGTTGGGTTTGGGTGTGTCCCTGATTGGGGTCTTAGGGAGGAGTAATTTGATTAGGCATTAGGTACCACCCCCCAGGTATAATTGTGACCTAGTGATGCTCCTGGTAATAATGGAGTTCAGTTGGCTGTTGTGGACTACACATCTCATACTTTTTTCACAAAAAATCAGTCTTTTGAATATCTAAAGCCATCAGTTGCATATAGTATGAAGAATGCAAACAAAAAGTAAGTGGCACCTGGAGGTGGCAATTCAAGTTTTAGCTTGCGTAGCTCTGACATCGACGTCTGTAATTGCTCAACCACTATATCATCATCATAGCTTAGAGACCGGGCAATTTGCTCTTGGAGAAACTCTCGAAGATCCTCCATGGACATCTTGAGTAAGCGTTCTGCAGGCAAAAGACAATTAATGATACAATATATATTATACAATATACGCTTATACAAGATATACTGCATGCGAGTTGCTCACTATTTTCTGAATGGCCAAACAGTTACTCGTAATAAATAAATAAATAAAAAGTTTGACTTATTTTTTATGCGATCTAGATAATGTCAGTGAACCTCACAAAGGTTCTTACGGTGTCTACTGTGTAAAAGGTATTTGCCTTGCATTTCAGTTCTGGATTTCCTCTGCAGGCCAGATCAGTCCGATGTGCAAACTAATATTCTCCCTTTGTATTGCCATTATCCCTTTAAACCCATCACCTCCTTTTTGAAGACTGACTTCATGCCTTGTAAGTTGATTGACATCCATTTCTGACTATGGAACAAAATGTGCCCCAGGGGTATTAGCAGCACCACTACTAGAATATAATTTATTTTTAGGTTCTTTCTGTAATGGCAGAAGATGAGTTAAAACCAGCTTGGAAACAGCCACCAAAGGGCAAGCTATTTGAGTAGTCAGTTCTAAGTATTCTCTTATGCCTCTTTTAGTTACTTTGATGATAATGATGAGATAGCAAGGTTAAACCCTCAGTTAACTGCAAATGAGCATTTGTTTTGTTTGTTGATCTATGTTGTTTAGTTTAACAAAGTAATGTCGTACGGATTACAATTTTGTCAGGAAAGAACTTTAAACCTTCAATTGAGCTCTGCATATTATATATACTGTATATGTTTCTTTAAAGATGACAGTAATCTAGAAGACACGTTAGAATATACATATATATATTTTCAATAGTATTTAATTCAAGCAACATTACCACTGTCACTGGGTACTATCATGCAGTTATTGCCTAGTCTGGTATACCTAAGTCTTTCAATCTGGGTATATCTTCTAGAGGATCTTTAACAAATACATTTTTTGATTTTTATGCAGTATTATTAACTTAGTGGGAAATCCCCAATCCGTAACTTATATTTTTTGATCTCAGCTGTAATGTTAAATCTTTAAAACGTCTTCTTTCCGTTATAGTAGCTAAAAAAAGGTCTGGGAATACCATTATCCCTTCAAATTTTGTAGCTCTAATGTATTGATTAAGGCTCAATTGTTTCAGGAATAGATATTTTACAGAAGAGTTTAGGAACCGGATAATTACGCCTCTAGGAGAGGAGGAATCGCTATTTCTGGCTCTATAAATTCTGTGGCATCTCTCTAGAGGGAATAGAGTCAACTGGTGTGTCAAGAAATTGAGCTATAAATTCAGGGACATATCCAGTGAAATCAATTTTTTAGGTCCTCCGATATACCTTTAAGTCTTACATTGTTTCAACGAGATCTGTCTTCTAACAGGGTAATTTGTTATCCATCTCCTTTAGTGGATTTTTTTAGGGATGTATTCTGAGACTGAAGGTGAGTAACCACTATGCGTGCTTTTTCAACTTCACTATTCTGCTCTATCAATTTAGAATTGAGGATATACATCTCTTTAATTACTTCTGCTAGATTTTGTTTTAAATCTTTTTTAATCTTTTCACAAAGATCATCCATCATCTTTGTAAGGCTTAGGTTCGTTATTGACTCTGGAGCAGATTTTGGGGGTAATTTTTTTCCCTGAGCTTCCTCCGAAAGAGGGGGGATATAGAACTTCTGAAAAATTGAGATTTACTTGATTCTGATTTGGGAGAGTAATATGCATTTACATATTTATTCTTTTTGGGATTTCCTGCAGATGGAGGTTTTTTGGGAGGCATGTTTTTTAGAGATCAAAAGAGCAAAGATTTCTGGATGCACGAAATAGTAATATATGTATATATAGCAATATATGTGATCCTTCTTCCCTCTCAAACCTTAATAGAGAAGAAAGAGGAGTAGAGGGCACACAAAAAACAAAACAAACAAACTTGTATTTAAACCATAAGTCTGTCTTTTCCGCCTCCACTCTATACAAGATTGAAGGAGGGAGAGAGAGACCCAGGAGAGAGGAGAAAAAAACCCAAAACTTGTATTTAAACATAAAGTCTTTCTCCTCCGCCTCCACTCTATATTGGAGTGAAGGAGGGAGGGAGAGCCCCAAGAAATAAAAATAAAATAAAAAATAATAATAATATAACAAGTCAGCAATAAATAGTTAAGTCACTAGTGATAATAATAATAATAAAAAAACAATAGTGTCCCAAAAAGTGTATCTTTTCTGCCTTCTGCCTTTTCTTCTCTCTTTCTCTATTCAAATTAGCTTGAAGACGTTAATCAATTAAAAAATAAACCAAAATATATAAACCAAATCTTCCTTGGCAAAGAAAAGAGAGAAGAATATATTCTTAACAATTTGTTCTTTCATCTCAAGTTCTCCAGTGTATAACTGCTTTCTCTTGACCGTATATTATCGTTGTTTACTACGATCAGTAAATAATTTGGTAGAGCCCTTCTGATAAACGTGAGAACTTGAACAGTATCGTGTCACTCCTAAAACTTCATCTCAGTTTTTCACGCTCTTGTAGAATATATCCCAGTCCCATTATAAAACTTTATCCAGCTTCTTAAGATCTTTTACTAGTCTGGACTCGAGTCTAGGGTTTCCACCCCTCGGGGACTGTTTTTTCTTTCTTTAGTCCCCTTCTGGCTCCTATTCTCCCTCTTATTTATATTCCCTTCCTCTCTTCTCTTCTCCCTTTCCTTCCCTTGAGTGATCACTCACTCACCCACCTCACATTTTCCATTGTCTTGATCAAAAAGAGGGCTTCCCTAGTTTCCCTTTGAATTTTAAAACTATTATGAGGTCCCTTTCTGGGTGCCAGCAGTGGGAGACCACACTCCTAGAACTTAGTTAATTGTGAGGCAGTGCATAAAGCTGTTCTTAGGCCAATTCTGATTAGCGCTGGTTCCTCTATGCTCTTGCTGTACTCTGTGTTAGAATTAGCAAATCACACATCATAAACAGCAGAGTTGTGAGCATAACTAGCTAAACGTGTATGCTCCACTTACTGTCAGCATGTCTATAGCACAGCAAAAATAAATAAAGGCATTTCCCATTTTACCAAGCCTCTACTTCCACTCATTTGCCACTGCATTTATATAATAATGTGAGTATTATGCATTTTCCAAGTATGTTAGAACGATAAATATATTTTAGAGATATAGATATATCTTACTTTTGTGCAGTTTCAATATAGTGTAAGCCATAGCAGGTAACACTCTTTCCCCTTCCAGGATATAGATGTCCCATAGTCTCAAGGTTAGAGTAAATGGTGTCTAAAGAGAATACAAAAAGGAATAAAATAGATAAAAACTCTGTAGCCATTTCAAATATCCACACTTAGGTAGAATAAAGTGACTTTGTTCAATCATAAGTACGGTCACCAAAATTCAATGTCTTTCAAGCAGGTACTTGTGCTGTTAAAAAATAAATAAAAAAAATCTAACCCCCCACTAGTAACAAACAAGGAAAATCCTAAGCCATAAAGGAACACCAAAAGTGTAAGGAATACAAACCAGCATTCCCAACGTTTTAGTGCCCCTGTCCCTAGTTATACAAGCCCCCACGTGTGTCCCATAGTAGATTCACTTTTTTTTTTTCACTTACCTTTTCCAGTGTGGAGTCTCCCTTGTTCTGCTCACCTCCCACAATATCAAAGAGGAGGCATGGTCTCCTTTGACATGATCCAATCCAATGCTCCTCCTAGAGGAGCACTCGGAACTGAGGTGCAGCAAGTGCCGCGTACGCTTTCAAGCATTCTCATAGGAATACACTACATCAATGCTTTCCTATTAGGGCTCCCATCTCATGTGACCAAGTTTTATTTGGTCAGTTCAACAGAAGCTCCTCTAGTGACTCTCATTGTCACTGGAGGTGTGCTTAATGATTCAAGGTACATATTACCGGATCTGCAAATGGCAATGTTTTTACATTGAAGTGTTAAATTGACAGGACCACTATACACATGCCCCTCAATTGAGATGAAGTGGCCTGCGTAAATTTAGTGGTCGTTTAAGACCGATACATCCCAAAATGAAAACAATACAATGAAAATGTGTGATTTTACTTTTTTCTTCTTTCATAAATGCACTATTATTAAAGCTAGAATGCCACCTGTTGAGGCATATTGGGGGAACTAGTTTATCTGTTATTTGCACTTTTAATCCAGCTTTGATGGTTGAAGTGTTTTGTTTCTTTCAAAATTAATTTATACCCTAGCCAGAGTTGGTGAAGAGTTGTTAAAATCCCCTGACCACTAATCAACATTAGTTGGTCAAATATTTTTCAGCCTGCTTGTAGATTTGGCTAATGCTGTAAATGGTGAGGCAATGCTAAATGACACCAAACAGGGTGAGAACTGCTGGGAATTTTAAATAAGTCAAGTTCAAAGCATCAAATGTCATAACTAAAATCAGAAAAGATTTTGAAACTGTTTTCTTATTTATCTATTTTGTCCTGAATTTGGACTTCATTTTCAATTCCAGGAAATTCACACTTTAGTTAAGAACCCTGAAAAAGGTAATTATCTCCAAGTAAAAAAAATAAAAATAAAGCAGTTGTAGAACTTTACAAGATATAGGATTTCGGTCATTTCCATATTATTCACATCACAGAGCAAATGTGTTTGTTTTGCACCACTCAGAGATAACACAAAGCATTTCTATCATTCATGCCCTGTGATGTTTCTCTTAAAAGTCTACCCTTTAGAAGGTAGAGGAGGATGTTTTTATTTATCTTGTTTATAAAGAAGGTTCCTTACTGGTTCATTCTAATACAAAGAGAAAATATTTACCATAGTTGGTAGATTTAGAGTTTTGGGCGTTAGGGAAAGCAATAGATATCTCAAATATTCAGGGTTGAGAATAGGTCATTATAAAAAAAGGATTGCGAGGTATGTGTACTTACTCTGTCCAAAAAACACTGTAAGAACCATTTTGTTGTATAAATACCAGTTGACATGTCCTCCTTGTCCTATGGAAATAAATTACATATCAGTATAGGACAAAGGTAAACAAAGAGTTTAGTGGAGAATAATTAATGGGAAAGCCTGGATCTGAGCCATTTCATTGTCTTACAATACAATCTAGATGGCATGCAAGGCAAGATGAAGCAGACAGAGGTCATGAACGGTACTCACAATGGAGATGAGACATTTCCACTGAGGAAGGTTAGATGAAAGTGGGACACAAACAAGGGGATGGACAGAATGATGGGTAAAAGTAACACAATGAGAACATAAGGAACACTATAGTACCAGAACAACTTCATCTGGAGGCTCTGGTTGTCATTTTGCCTTGTGTGGTTAAATTTTCCAACATATTAACACTAAGTTGTCCTCATGTCTTGGTTTTGTCACGTATTCATCCGCTTATAAAAATGTGGTTAATGACATTTACTGTCCACACAGGAAAAGTTGTGCCGAGCAGCAACCTAATCCACAGAAGGGTTAATGCTGAGCAGCAATTATGCAAATGAAACCTGGTAACTGACTTTGGGGTCAAAGGCCGGTTACAGCCTATCAGATCTAGAGGTAAGGGTATTTAGGCCCAGTTCTCATCCTGCTCAGTGCCCTGTCGTGGTTTCACTTGTGGGTGTCCGAGAGCGCATTCCTGTTTATAGTTTTCTACCTGGTTTTTGACTTTGGCTTTGTTTATTGATTTCTCTATATTCTGGTATCCTGACTTCTGGCTTTCCTCATCGCTGCGTCCCTTTCTGTGTTCCCTGACCTCGGCTAGTATTTATGACTATTCTATGTACGTTAAATCCGGCCATTCTAAGGACCGGTAATACGTTACTTATTTGTCATCCGTGCTATACAGTTCTACGTGCTGGATCAAACAGTAATCCTGACAGGTTTCCTCCTCTGGCCCAAGTATGAAGGATTTTGCTTTGGCGCTGTGGTAATAGGCAAATATCATACAGTGATACTCAGTCCATCAATGGTCGCCCATTGGGTGGAATGGTTTAGAAACATGCATACAGGCTTCAGTAGAAGCTCTCAGCCCATCACTGGCGCCCAAGGCTAAATCTTTCTTACTAGTTCCGGAAGTGGAGGAGAGCAAGGGGCAGAGCAGATGACACAGGGAGGAAAACAACCCCATGAGGTATGATGGTGCCCAGGACCTTCAGCCTACATAACAAAATCAATGAGATGAAGTTGGTAGGGGGATATAATATTGCAGGAGTGAAGGTAAAACAGACAAAAGTGGTACGATGGATGGGACCAAGAAGGAAAATAGGACAGAGAAATGATGGGAAAAAGAAGAAGCAAAAGGGTAGGATACAAAGACAGATTGGAAAAGGTAGACAGGCATGAGAAAGCATAGAGTTGGAAGCAAAGCAGGGAATTCAAGCAGCATGGAAGAAAGATAGAAAGATAGGGGGTAGAGGAAATGTGTATGCTAGAAAGAAATGCAGACAAATGAAAGGGAAAGAATACCAACGATTACATAAATTACACATGAAAATTCATACAAACATAATTTTATATTTTCCTAGTGACAAACACATTAAGATATTATCTTTTGTGATGAAATAAAGACTGTAGTCTACTGGGGGTCCATATAATATAAACTGTAACAATGTCACAGTGTGCAATATACTAACTTCCACAAATAGCAACAACAGCTTTTCAGTTTTATAAAGTCAATGGCAACAGTATCCCTACTGCCTTATTAGTTTAACTATAAGGTGGGTGAAATGCATGAACCTTTGATTTTTGCAAAAATGCTTGTAAGCGCTGGGGAGAATCCGTGTCTGCCAAGAGGCTTCATTCCTTTACGGCTTATCTGAAGAACTGAAACACTGCCAGAACGGTAACCCTGTCTAAGCATTGTGTGTCTAATGAAACCTGTGGATCTTAGTGATAAGTAACATTGTTTGTGGTATCTGCAAGCAATAACACCAATGGAGGATTTTATAATTGAACTAATAAGGCAGAAGAGATACTGTTGCCAGAGAATTTATGAAGTTAAAGTGCTGTTGCAGAATTCAATATATTGACATTAAGTTACAGTTAACATTACATTGCGAACCACCAAGAGACTACATAGGTTTTTAACCTATTCATTCCATCATTATTAGTGCTGGCATTTATTGTATGTTTGATTTGTGTATAGTTTTGGGAGAAACTATTTTATTGCTAGCAGCTTTAAAATTGTGTACTGGAGTGGTTATTAACAGCGCATAATTATCTAGATTTTGCTTTTAGTAGTTTGATAATTTGAAATAAAATATGTGTTACCATGTGCTTCTTCAGCTTGGGAAACACCTTGCTAAGAATCTGTTCGTGATGACTCTGAAATCTCTGGAGCTTTGGAAAACCGGGGATGAAAAAGCCTTCAAAAAAAAAAAAAAAAAATACAATCTCAAAACAGAGCAATATATTATTTTACGTGAAGGCTACATGTTTAAATGCATAAACCAAGAGTGTAATATGAAACATCCCCAAAAGGCTGCTGGATTACAGCTCCCATAATGCACTGCAATAAACTATAGTCCTGCATGATTAAAGAGGACACAGCCTGGCATAAACCATTAAATACCTTAATTGGAAATAGATCATTCTTTGGCAATACACAGTGCCTGCATTTGCCACCAGATGTCACTCTTGTATGAATCAACAAATGCAGACCAGTTGAAGCAAGTCAAAAAGTAAAGGAATATCCTCTCCTGTAAGTAAAGTAAGGACTGTGCACCGCCACATATTCCAGACAAGTCAGCAGTCATGTTTCCACAGCATGGCTTACACATGTAGTGAAAAAGAACTCACTTGTGAACAGTATGTTTCAACATTAACAGGTATCATCAGCACAAAGTTTGTTTCTGTAGAACTGTATTGTGAGTCTTGCTAGGTACAAAAAGCCCATACACATGAACAATAACGGAAAAACATCAACAGTGCTATTTACTACAGCGAGAATGGTCAGAAATTCAAAGTAAATAGCCGAATGGAAAAAAAAAAATCTCATCGCTATGCTGCAAGTAGGGGTATGTCTACTAAACAGTGAGCAACCTCAGTGCCCCCACCCTTCGAACAAATGGCCCCATAGTGGGACATCTATTAACTAGCGGAAGACATATTGTCCACCCCTAGCCCCGCGAGTGGGGGCTATGCAACTAAATGGGGAACATAGGGTCCCCCTTGACCTCCAACTATGAGCGGTTGGTAGGGGCCAAAAAGACGATGAGGAAGGGGGGGGGAAACACCTATTGTTCCCCCTGGCCCCCGCCCATGAGCGGGGGGTGGGGGCCCTAAATGTAAATGGGGGGACCTATTCCCCCCCCGGCCCCTACGAACGGGCAACGGATGGAGGCTAAATGTAAAAATAAACCACCTAGGGGTGACTAGGGGTCCCCAAGTCCCACCTAACCCACAAATGGTAAGTTATTTTTTATTAATTACAGGTATTTAGATTTGTCTCCCCCCTCACTATTTTTAAGGTGAGGGTGATAGGGAGACTTTATTTAAAACGAAAATTTGGGTTGGGGGTGGTATTTTTACATTTAGTCCCCACATGTCACCCATGGGTATGGGCTGGGGGGAGGACAATAGGTCCCACCTACCTATTGTTTTTTAGGGCCCCCACATGGATGGGGGCCGGGGGGACAATAGGTTCCCCCCTTTTCATTTAGGGCCCCGACCCACCACTCATGGGTCCCCATAGTTCCCCCTCCAGTGACTTTTAGGGCCCCCACCTGCCGCTCATGGGTGGTGAGGATAATAGGTCACCGCCCCCATAGTCATTTAGAGCACCCAACTGCCGCTCATGTGTGGGGGCTGGAGGGAGGACAATAGGTCCCCCCCATTGTCCTTTAGGGCCTCACCCGCCGCTCTTGGGTGGGGGCCAAGGGGGATCCTTCGTTCCCCGTTTAGTTGAATAGCCCCCACTCACATGGCACGGGTGGGGGCTCGGGAAGACACCCCTGTCCCCCCTGCCCGCTAGTGAAGAGATGCCCTCCATGAAGCCATTTATGGGGGGGTGCTTTATTTATTAATTTTCTATTTTTTACAACAGGCTGCTCACTGTTTACTTAACATGCCCCTACTCACGATAGAGAGAGTAGGGGCAGATTAATTACTAATACCAAGTAATCTTTACTTAAAATTAGTAAAGTTGGCTGAAAGACCAATCTTGGTCTTTCAGCCTTTTGGTAGATAGCTGCCTGTTACCGTTGGAATTAGGGAGCTATCTACTAAGCGGCTGGAAGTTGCAGCCACAGCACGGATCATATTGGAATTTCATGCATTCAAATTAAATTTCGAACCGTCCTAAAAGTATTGACTCTAGTCCTAACATGAATGAACAAACTGTTCTCATTCTGTTAGGGCAAAATTCGGTAGTTTCGCCAGCGTTCTGTCTAAATAACAGGATGTTCGGGAATAGTGAAAGGAGGCATCACTATATCATGGAGGAAAGATGAGAATTGTGGGAAATTGCTCTGACCACAGGAAATGGAGCACACTTTGCTCCTCCGCTGGTCATGCGTAGGAAATATACATAAGACAAGATAGTCCCTACTTTGTCTTTTGTTTTAAAGAAAACTAATGCAGACTGGAAGAAATAAAGAACAGATCCTGACAGAGGAAGAGATTAGGGAAAGGTAAGTTTGGCATGACAGTGCCCCTTTAATACAAAATAGAAAGATTTAACCTGACTCCTTCCATGGGCAGAGTAAGAATTGTCATGCAAGACCAACAAAATATTGTTCTATGTTGAGAATTGGCGTCAGGGTTTAGAATGCTTCCACTTACGGGCAGATGTCGTGCAAGCAGAATTTCCATATACCTAGATATTAGATACTGATGCTGGTTTTAGAACCAAGTTGTGTATTAAATGCCAGCTCTTTATGATTAAAATGTAATGCAAAGCCAATAAACAGGCCATGACTTACCATGCATTGCATGTCTCTGATTGGTCAACAACTGTGCTAGAGCCCAGAAGGCGTCTTCCTCGTTTAGGTACATAAGCAGCACAGCTGCAATCTGGCTCATTCCTTGGCAGTAACTAACCTCCTGTAATGAATGACAGAAGCACAGAATGATCCACTTATGTTGATGATGAAAGCTCCTATAAGTCAAAATGTAAGCAGCCCTGGGAAAGCCTAAATGGCGGTTTTGAAAAGTTGCACTTTAGAACAGGCTGCAATCAGACATTGAAAATAAACTATTGATAGAACAGTAAATTGGATGTCCTCCCAGCCAAGATCAATGTGTCTTGTATTCAAACCCAATAAACTAATAGATGAGGGACATATAAGTACAGTGTCAAGCACACTTATTAGAAAATCTGCATACTCACACATCAGTGGAACTCACCGTATTGTACACAGAATAAGCGGATAGAACATCAAATAACGCCCTCTGCCTGTTAAGGAATTACATGGCAAATATCAGTTATGAAGACAAAAGGTTTCTTAAAATGAGAAGCATATTTATACAATGCATTGCACCATTTTCTATTTTGTAGTGCGCACATTGATTGCATTGCTTGAACTTAATGAGTACAAAATTTTAGGTATTGGGTATATTAGAATTTATGTTTGAGTCACAATATTTTCTTTGTTTAGATTTTAAAAAGATATTCTATTAAATCAAAATCTCAGCATAAGTGGGATTTGCAAAAATGTTATAGAATTGGTTGTAGTGCCTGGAGTTCCCCAATGCTGTACATCAGTGCAGTGTTAAGCTGATTTTGAATGATTTAACACTAAATGAGAGGTACCCAGCATTGTAGCCCCTCAGCTGACTGCTCTCAGCCTAAAGCAGCTACCATTGCAGGTATGACTAGGGAAGAGTGTAATCTCTGCCTTAGCCATACCTCCAGTGGGGGCATGGGTGTGAGCAGCCGGAGTACAGTTTAACACTTGCTCGAGGGAATGCACCAGGGGACTCCAGTCACTATAACCAGTTCAATGAGATGACCTGTTAAAAGGAAACTACAGTGCCAGAAAAAAAATAAAAAAAAAGTTATTTTCCTGGCACTATAGCTCCGTATAGTGCTCCCACTGTGGCGCAGAAATGGTTAAAAACCCCTTTTCACTTACCTGATTCCAGGGCCTTTGTGTCCTTGGCTCTCTCTGCCTTCTCTTCCATTTTACACACCGAAATGCTACTTTCCACTTTGCCTGCTGACGATTTGGGGGAGTCGGAGGGAACAAAAAGGACACTAGCGGGACATGGCCATATTCTCTTAGAACTCAGGCTTGGCCTTACCCCTTGATCTCACCTAATTCTCAGAGTGCTAGGAGAGTGCTCACTGGAGGTACAATAGTCTATGCTGGACAATCACTTCCTGAGAGCCAGGGGAAGCCACAGGAGCTTCCGTTAGTTGACTGACAATTGGTGCGAACGCTATGTTGTTTGGATCAAACCTATCTGAGGATGTATGGTGTGTGGGGGTTGGGTTTGTTTTATTGTTGTTTTGGGGATTATTTTGTGAAGGGCTCTCTGGTGAAACTTCCCTCCTGGACGCCCTCTTACTTGTGAGGTTTCCAGCGATGCTTTGATTGTACCGGGGGGTGAATATATACTGATTTAAGTGGATTGTTGCACTTAACACTGTTTTTGCACAATTAATCATACCACTTTGTTGTATTATTTGCACATTATGGCACTAGCACTATTGGTATAGTGCACTTTAAAAAGATTGTAAACTTTGCCTTAGCAATACCTCCAGTGGAAGTTGGGTTGTGGGCTGCCAGGATCCTAATTCAGTGTTACAATCTTTGAAAACAGTTTAAAACTGATTTGAGTGACAATGCCAGGGAATACCATGCACTCTAACCACTTCAATGGGATGAAATGGAAGTAGTACCTAGAGTGTCACTTTAAAACACTAAATATGGAGCACTCCTGTTTGTACAGATTGCTTCCCATTTATCACATATGGTTAAAAAATAGATAAAACTTGAATGGCAATGCTATATGCACATCACTTACTTGACTCCATAGCGTTCTCGGAACATGATGTGGTTACGGAATGTTCGGTTCACATCCAAGTCAATCTGCTTTATTTCTGCTGAGTATGTCTTGGCCAGATCTTTCATTTTCTGTTTTAGAACAGTCCAAATATAAAACCAAATCAGAACTGCTTTCAAGGTGTATCACTATCACTGCTATAAATGTGTTGCTTTTTCTCCCCTCGGAATACATAACAATGATTTTTATTATTTATTTATTTACTTTTTATTCATTTTGCCCCACAATCACACTCTTTCCGTCCACAGCCTCTTCAACTCTGCAGTGCTCGACTTATTGCTTAAATAATACAGCTGTACATGATGTATACCAAAAGCTTTAGGGAACTGTAGTTCGACTGTTACCTTTCTGTGCAGAAAACTGGGAAATACAATTTACAGAAATTCCTGCTGTATAGTTATTAATAGGATAAATTAACTAAGCTTTGCCATAGAAAGTTAAGGGACCATCACGCTTGACTGACCCACTTTCAGGTCTGGACAAAGTTCAGAAAATGCAGTCACCAGACCTATGGAGGATCCGGGGTCCATAGACCGAGCCAATTCCCTGCATCCATCTTTGGTGCCGGCTGGGTGGATTGGTACTTCTAGACGGCAGTAGCTTTGCCCAGTGTCTAGAATTGACAGGCGAAGGAAATACACAGAGACAAAAGTAGTCCCTACTTTGCCTCAGTATATCTCATGACTGGGTTGGAAATTTCAGTGAAAATCCAACACTGTCAAAATTAGTATTTCATAAGGATTCTATTTTTATGAAACACTGGTTGTTCAGTGCTGCTTTAAATACACTACTGGTTTCAATAATCAAAAATAAACTTATTGTAATATGGCAGATCCTCTTTAAGTAGCCAAGGTTACTACGTATAGCAAAATATATTCCATGAAAAGAGGAACTATAACATTTCTATATTTGGAAGTTTTTATAGTATACTCATAACATAACGGAAGCAATTGGTTGTGTGAAACAGCATGTGTATAGAAAAATATTTATGTCAATGCTACTTTGGATTTGCGAAAGGGGATAGATGGCCGTTGTGACCCATGTAACATGCTTCAGAGAAAGATTATGATAGAGCTCTAGGCATAACATCAGTTTGGGCTCCCACTTCATTCTTCACACAGAGATGGAATCATGAATTTGCATTGCCCCATTTACCAAGTCCCCTTTCAAACCCCTGGGACCTAGGCAGCCGCCTATGTTGCTTTATGTTTAGTCCTGCATACAAGTCTTGTGGGCTGCAGCTGCACAACACAGCTCTTCTGCAGATTAAAATCAGTGAAAGATGTTATGGAAGGTTGGCAGAGAATTAGAGGAGTAAGTTAGCAGATAGAACTTCTACATAGCTTTTGCTTTCTGCTATGTAAAAGCTCAGTCTTGTGTGGATTTATGCTTTCACTATGCTCTCCAGGCCTGTGGTAGTCCATCTGGGGCTGACCATGCTGCCAGACTAAGTACGCATGATGTAGATGTGGACTTATTGGAAACAGTCTGTATTACATATCTCTATGAATGCACTTGCATGCTGAACAGGCCTTACCGATGAAGGTTACAGCAATGTACTATGTCACACATCATAACTCCAACAGCCTCTATCCCAGTCAAACCCATGCACAGTGTGTGTAGAACCATCTGCAAAGACGTTCTGTGAGTTTTGTGGGCAAATAAGTATATTCTTTTGCCATTGCCTTCCAGGCCAAAAGTTGTCAGCCCTTCCCTGCTAAGATTCCTCCTGTTTTAGTCAGTTGCAAGCCTTTCAATACTTATTGAAATCATTGGGCATTTTGTGGCAAACTCCCATGAAGGTTATGTATGTTGAAATGAAATTCAACTCATCTACAGAGTTGGAAAATCTGCCTTCAACAGTCACGAGGGGAGTTTCCAACATAGGTAGTTGTAGGTGGTTTCACATGCAGTTTGTTGAAGATAAGAAAACAATTGAGGAAAAAGTAAGTGGATTTACATTAAAGGTTTACTTTTGCCTTAAGATGAACATTGAGATGTCAGGGCATAACAATCTAAACATGTAGAAAATAATTAAAATATAACAAAATCTCTTTAATATCAGCCAAAAAAAAAAAAAAATGAAAAAAAATTGTAGGTAATAGTTTGAGATCTAAGAATAACTAAAATGCAAAAAAGGAATCCTTATTATGAGTTTTGCAACAAAGGAGTTACAAAAAGACCAACACCGAAGGCCAGGCTAATTGAGCTGTTGTCCATTTTCACCTCTCTTGCTACTTATTTTTCTCTCCTTAAGTTTAAAGAGCAATCCAGACGTGGACCCCTTTCTCACAGTGCCTAGAGGCCTATACCTCACCGATAATACCTTACAAGGTTGAAACGATCGTCAGGGGTTGCCGTATCTCACGTGCAGAGGGAACTTGCTGGCATTTCAGATCTGGACTGCCCATACGGGTGGGACCAGTCTGATATGCTTCAGATATGTTTTCTCTGTAATGGCACAAGTTGGACTAAAACCAGCTTGGAGGTAGTCTTAAGGGGTAGATTATGGTTTAAAGTGGATCCTTAGCGCAGCATCTGGAGACTCTATTTTAGGTAGGACCTTTCTTTTTATTCAGACATGAGCTGGCTACTACCTACCCTCCCTCATAGAGTATTACCTGCCCATTTATCAGGATATCTATCTATCTATCTATCAATCCAGTTTTATTCTTATCTCTGTAGAAGAGAGCTCTCCCCAATAGCGGCTTTTAGCTGATATGTAATAAAGATTTTTGGTTGTTTCGTACGGCTGCTTACTAATTAGATTGGGCTCTTTTCCTATTAATCACCTTCTACAGAAAGGATTATTGGAATTTATACATTTTTTGTTTTAAATTGCAATACTTCAAAGTGAAACACATACAATGCAGACCCATTATTTAGATATTATATATCTGAATATTTCTGCATTTTCTGTCACGCTGAATATCAATTGGTAAAATTAAGTAAAGATAGTTAAAATCATAATCATACCTCATATTTTCCTTCGTTCACAGACTTCATTGCATCAACATCCAAAAGCAGTGACCAAACCTGACCTCTTACTTGAAGAGGGATTCCTTTGTATACTCTGCGGAACATCTACAAGAATAAACACCAAGGTTTATACATCTACATGTAACACATAGGTGCAATCATGGGAGTCATAGTGCACAATAAATTAAAGGTTAAAGCACAGTATAAAGCTGCTTCAGTATGATGACTGATCAACCATTAGCCCCAGACTACTACTTTGAGGTATACAATTAATCCGGGTTTAAACACACTTCAGTTATGTATTAGCTCCAAGCTTACTAGAATTCTCCCACAGGTAAGCTTTGTGTATTTTTATTGACACTTATAATAAAGTATATAAACAAGAGCACAATATATTATATTTATATATATATATATATATATATATATATAAATAAATAAAATATCCAATGCTTGCACTCCAGTATGAGCAATAAAATTAGCCAGGTGCTTGTCAGCAAAATTACAACAAATTATAGACAGCACTCCAAGGACTTGTTAGTAAGATGAAAAAAGTATCAACTTAGCTTTTATTCAGTAGTATGCCATAGTGAAACAACGTTTCAGTTCCCAGTCGGAACTTTCGTCAGGATAAGGTGCAGGTTCCATAACCAGTGAATATATAACGAACATAATCACAAAGAAACATTGACTGCCGTAGCTGATCGCTAATTTCGGCGGGTAGAATTGACCCGGTACTGGATAGTATTGCAGCAGTCTGCGTGCGTTCCAGCAGTTCGCTTAGAGATAGCAGGAAAGCAAGGGGGCGTATTTGTATATGGGTTGTCATAGTAACCCGGTCTAGGACACTAGTCCGCAATCGTTCACGGGTGCAAAGGGTTTGAAACATATTGGAAGAGGATGGCATTCAAAGCAATCATAACAATATAAGAATAGAACCTATAAACAAGCAGAGACAGAAACAAATATATGCTAGGTACGATATTCATATATGTCTATGTGAAATTGATCTTAGACACACTGATCCAGAGAAAATATGTATCTGCATATGTATAATAAACAAATCTTGCTTATTGAACAGCCACTGATAGTCTCAATAGCTATGTCAGGAGCAAGTTGTCAAGTATGTAGATACTATTTAAACGATCCTTATTGCAACTAGTATATAGTATGAGACCTATAGGATGGCAATCAGCCATTCTTATAGCAATAGGAGGTAAAAAGTCTCTAAGGCTAGCGTAGTCACTTTGCTCAAACCAATTAAATCCCCAAATGTTTAGAGATAATGGTTAGGCAGAGAAATTGAAAAGAAATATATCAATACATAAGTGTCCCTGTAGAGGGCTCAGGTGTAGGAGGACTATCACAATGAATGTGTTACTATATATACACTAAATCTTACCAGTGTAAGGTATTGTAACATATACGTAATATAGAAAACAGATATATTGCATGAGGCCGACCTCCCTGTACTTAGCCCCGTTGCCGCAGTTGAGGTGCACCCATGCGGTTGGGATTCGGTGGATGGCCCCGCCAGCGACTCTAACGGTCACAGTCCGGCCGGTCTTTTCCATGGCTCGACTAGAGTCAAGGTGGCCCCAGTGTCCCATAGCCCCTGGGCCTTTCTCCCATTAACCTTGACAACCTGCCTATCGTGCTCCCAGTTGTCCTCCGCAGCTTGTACCAGGTCCACCTCATGGAGCACTGGTCAAATTTCCTGGGTGGCGTTTGGGTCATGCCAGGGGGCGGTCCCCCTCCATGCAGTGTGTCGCGGTTCGTGGCTGATTAGAGGGAAGTCTGTTCCACTCCATACGGTTTCGTTGGGGGCAGTTCTTGAAATGCTTGGGTTGCTTACATTCACGTCACAGCATGGGGGTGCCGTGGCTCTCCTAGAGTAGCCATGGAACACTGTGGAGCTGGCCTAGGGGTAGGTAGCAGGGTGGGGGTCGGGTTGTTGGGTCGAGTGACAGAATGACCAGTAGGGGGTTCCGGCCTTCGACAGTCATGATACTCAGCCAGCCTGGGTGTTTCCTCCACCGTTAGGGGTTTCCGGACCTTGACCCAATCTCGGACCTTGGGTGCGATAAGTTTAAAGCACTGTTCTAAGAGGATCAGTTGGGCAGCATCCTTCAGCGTTACCGCTTGGCACCCTTGCAACCAGTTATGGGCCGCCTATTGCATGCGGAAGGCAAACTCTGTGTATGAGTTCTGAGGTACTTTCCTTACATCTCGGAACCTCCTCCGGTAGGCTTCCAGGATCACAACAGGTCATCAGCCTTTCTTTAACTTTTCGATATTGGTGAATTTCGCCATCTGGCACTGTTCGGTATGCCTTGGCCGCTTGCCCAGACAACTTGCTGCTTAGGATGGCAACTCATTTAGCCCGATACAGACCTTCCAGGGCGCATTGCCATTCAAAATCCTGGCGATAGGTGTCAATATCCTCCTCTCCATCTGTACAGGCTTTAAAGGCAGCATAGTTCAGTTTCCCTGGTGCAACTACCGTCGGTACAGGTAGGGGAGCGGTACCTCTGATCACAGCTCCGAAACGTGGGTCTCTCGCCTTTAGGGCTTCCGTAGCCTGAACCATCACCTGCATCGCCATCTCTGGGGACAGGTTGGGATCCAGGAATTTTAGCCTCCAACGCACATCTTTCTGGAATTTGTTCTCCTCCGTACCCCCGTTCAAAGCGGTGCTGGACCTGTCGTTCTCCATTAGTTCTGCAACAAGGGTGGCTTTCGATTTGTTACTAGCCACACGTCCTCGGACCTCAAGCAGCCCTTTCAAGGTACTCCATTTCACAGGGTGGTATTGCGGGTCCATTCACTACCGGTTCCGCTAGGTATGTTAGGGTGGTAGGGAGAACATCCCACACTTGCCACCAGTGTAACGGATCCCCTGTACTCCGACCGAGTATCTACGTTATAAGTCTCCCAAATCCCAAGCGAAGCAGTGATTAAAGCTCTTGATTACCCAAACATCAGCTGAGACTTGATGAAGGGTACAACAGGATCTCTTTATTGAAGGTCAGATACACAGTATTTATACACAGACCCCCGCATGGGGTTTCCATCCACAGTAATGTAAAACACAAACCCACCATGGCATCGCTGAGTCTGGGAGATAATGGTATCTCCCAGACACAGGAAGCCAACACACAAAAACCCACCAAATACACAGAACACAGTAATGCCCTACACCACACGCCCTACATCCCTGGATAGCTCCTGGTCCGAGCTATGCTCCCTGCAAATATTGGAGCGATCGTATGTACCGAGCCTGGGAAATCACTGTGTAAAGTCTGGGCTCGAGGCTCTGTACATACCTGAAAATAGTTCCATGAGATCACTTGGCTTAGGCCGATGGATTCAACTTTCACGCCTAAACCAAGCTGCGGCCAATGCAGAGAAAGGGCACGAACCTGCAGCAGCCAATCAGGGCTCAAGGAGGGGGAAGAGTTACAAGTTTGGGCCAGTGGATTCAACTGATAGGGTGCGAACCCGCAACGGCTAACTCAGGACTCAAGAAGGGGGAAGAGTTACAAGGTTAGGCCGGTGGATTCAATTGATTGGCCGCTGCGGGTTCGCACTCTTTCTCCGGATTGGCCAATGTTTGGTTTAGGTGCGAACCCGCAGCGGTCAATCAGGGCTCAAGGAGGGGAGGAGTTGCAAGGTACACCCTTTTCCTCACGCTATCCAACCAGGGGAATTTTTACATGGTGTGTTCAATAAAAACATGGCAACATTTCTTTCTTTGTGTGTTATTAGTTTAAGCCGACTGTGATTGTCTATTGTTGTGACTTAGATGATGATCAGATCACATTTTATGACCAATTTGTGCAGAAATCCATATCATTCCAAAGGGTTCACATACTTTTTCTTGCAACTGTACATGGTGTTTATTCTGATTCTGGGTCCGAGTTTTCAATCCAGTATCACCACTGTATAATAGGTTATCCCTGTGTGTGTGTGTGTGTGTGTGTGTGTGCATATATATATACACATACATACATATACACACACACACACACACACACACACACACACCCTAGTGTACCCTCTTCATTTAGCTGTAACGTTATTGTCTAACTTAGGTATTTATACCTATCAGGACATAATATCCTTTCCAACAGTGTACATTATCCCTGTACAACATTCTGTTGATCTTTATATCTCTTTCCCCATACTGATTTCTATAATAGAGCTCACACTCCCTTAAAGCTCTTGTTGGTGTTTGTTGGTTTCCCCCTGGTTTTTTAGAGAATGGAACAATAAACGTATTTATTTTATTTCATTTTTATTCTCCACTCTGATATTTCAGATCATAAGGGACCTTCCCTGTATCCACGTTTCCATGGACATGCCTATTTTTGACTTTGTAATATATATAAGGGTTACCCTCTATCTAGGCTCCCTTATCCACATCACAGTCCCCTAGTGGGACATTACATCCTTTCTAATTTAGGTTAAAGAACATAGCAAAGTGTTTATAGATACTGTAGCAGATTCCCCCTCAGCACTATTTGTTGGCGGTGTTTGCTCTGGGAGTTGGCATATTCATCGGCTAACTGTGCCTCTTCGCGTAATGTGACCTCTCGCGGACCTCTGGTGTGACCACATTGAAGAATTGCTGCAAGAGTACCAGTTACAAGATGTCATCCGTGGTGGTAGCCTGGCATCACCTTACCCAGCGAGAGGCAGCACTGTGTAGGCGGCAGGCGAAATCGCGTAAGAGCCCCAATCAGTCTTTCGGAGCTCCCTGAATCTTCTGTGGTACGACTCCAGTGTGATTGCGTAACGAGGTAGCAAAGCTTCCTTCACACGCTCGCAGCTATGGATCTCCTAAACACGGATTGCATGGAACACATCAACTGACTTTCCGGTGAGATTGCCGGCCAGTATTGAGATCCAATCTTCTTCATGCACCTTGTGTAGGGCGCATTGGTGCTCAAAATCAGCCAGAGACTCATCTATTTCCTCCTCATTCTCCTTGAAGGATTTGAAAGCAATGAATTTGAAAGCAGTGAATAGAACCTTCCTCTTTTCCAGCAGGGAGAGTTTGGGCCCCATTCTTTGCAGCTCAGCCAGCCACAACTGATGGTCTATATTTCCCCATATTTTAAGTGTTGGTATAATCGTGGGGTGGTGTGCGTGTATTGGTCTGAGAGAAAGTCTACCATGCATTTGCCAAGGAATAGTGCACAGCTGATGCATGAAGGCTGCTTTCTCCAGTGTAACCCAATGTTTGCGGTTTGTAAGGAGTGCACATTGGTAGATTCTGGAAAGCATGACCACTCTGTAGTACATTTCTATATCTGGGAGACTCACGCCCCCTTGGTGTTTATGTGCAGTTAGTAATTTGAACGGTAGCATTCGGTGATTGTGCGACCAAATAAAACTGGTGAACAATTTTTTGATTTCTGCAAAAAAAAAGTTCTTTAATTTATTTCGACTTCTGTGAGGGCCCCAAGAAGGCAGATGACGCTGAGCTGGCCCGGTCTAGATCCATGAGCTTGGCAATTAGTGCTCTCTTAGACTTGTTGCTGGTGCTATGTCCACAAACCTCCAGCAATACTTTCAGGGTTGATTTAGTGATGTCACCAGATGTAGTGGCCTACTTGCACCTACCCGAGTGTTGCCACCAAGCACTCCCTTTCCCTCAGTGATTATAGTGCAGAGAACATAGTATAGTGTTTATAGCCGTTATAGCATATTCACCCCAAGCACTAGCCAAGACTTAGTGTAGGGTGAAATATAATTGGTTTTATTGAATGAATGGCACACTTTTATACCTTGGTCTCCAACAGGAGGTGTCCAGGAGAACAATGAACATTGCGACATACCTGGCACCTAGGAGTCTGTACCAAATAAGGTAATTTGATTAGCGTCCACACACCTCGGCTTGGATTAATAATTTTATAATAAAAACGGGGTTCCTGTACACACATCCCTAAACAAATGCCATACTAGAAAACTCTCTTCTGAGCATCTACACTGTCCAAAAAGCAATCAGATCGGAGGTTGCGATCCAGAGTTAGCTGGAAGTAAAGTTTTCGCCAGGCTGTGACCATCCTCCGATCCAGCGCAGAGTGCCATAGCGCTTGGTGAAAAATCCCAGTAACCGAAAATGGTGGTGCTTTCCGTCGATACATAGAACTTCAAGTCCTGGGTATCGTTCGATGCCTTACCACCTCATCTACTACCCCTTTCAAATAGTGTTCTGATAGGTGACTCTGGGGCAGAGCACCCTGGGACAAGCTATTACCAGACCGAGGCAACTCAGAGAACCGATCAGGAGTTGAGGGTTGCAGTGTCTCCACAGAACAGAAATAAATTACTAAAAAAGTCCATTCGGTCTGTGTTGACTCCTGGGTCGCTGGAAAGGGCGCTGGGCTGGGAGACACGGGCTGGAGGGGTAAATATGGTGATCATAGTCCTTTTTAGAGGGAGGTGGTGGTTGGAAGACATGTATCAGTCCTGGGTGACCAGGTAGTCTGTCACATTAGGAATATGCATTTCTCCATGTTTGGACAGAATCATTGACTGAGCAATGCACTCAGCCAATGAATGCTGTCCAAAGTAGGACATTTGCAACATCCACACAAGCAATATGCAAAGAGTGGGTCCAGGCTGTGACATTTTGTTTTTCATATGGTATGACAAATATCCAGGGGACAAAGCCAGAGGCATGTTGGCACCATAACCATTCTAGTGTACTGTGTTTGGAATGGTGCATAAAGAGCCTCTTTAACAGTAATGGGAATGTAAATTAAAACAAACAAGAACAAAATACAAATATAGCAGCTTTAGATATAACATAATAAAAGAGGCAAAATATAACAATATTGTCAAAGTTAATTCATACTTGCACATATGTATCTACATACACACAAAAATATTCAAACATACCCACTAATTTAGTAAAATTCAATCTAATAAATTTGCACAAATATGTAGGCGCTTTAATTATACATATTGTGCTCTCTTTCACATACTTTTCTAATTAAATTACCAGTACAGTATCACAGATGGGATTCTTTGGATCGAGGCATTATTGATCCATTGTCAGAACTACTTGCTTAGTTTGTTTGACTTATCCTCTTGTAACCTAATTATACAGTGCTCTGGAATCAATTATATCCCCATTGGCAACAATGTATGTAGCATGAATGATGCTAAATAAACCCAGTTAGCCAGATCAACCTACATTTTACTAGTAGAGGATAAAGGAAACTTCATACAATATTTCTGACTGCATTCTCGCAGATCTAAGAATAGTATTTTTTATGTGAGAAGTGTGGATGCAGGGCACATCGATATGCTCTAATTTTGAAGCATTATTTACGGTGTTTGGATCTGATTGCAATAGTTTTTGTTATAGATTTAGTAGCTATTGCATACTCTAGGAATATATGTATTATACAACCTTAACTTACTTTCTCACTGGTTCTGTACTTGGTCCATTTCTTCAACATCTTCAGCCATTTGTCCACACGCTCAATCTCCTGTAGTTTTTGCTGTATCAAAAGAAGTCATGTTGAATGATGGTGAACAGCAAAATAACTATAACATAATCTTTAAAAAATTATTCATGTGACTCTTCACTATAGGGTCAGGAACACAAACATGTATTCCCAACCCTATAGTGAAAACCCACCATTTAGGTGGCTTGCCCCACCCTTAGCCCCCTCAGAATGGGTTAAAATTCACCTTATTTTCAGATCTCCACGGGTCTTCCCGATGCTGGCCACACCCTCTTGGTGACATCATCAAAATTGACGATTTTTAGCCAATCCAATACTTTTCTATGGGGAAAGCATTGGATTGGCTCAAATTGGCAAGGGGGCAGGGCCAAACACCATTTTGGCCAATCAGCACCTCCTCATAGAGATGCATTGAATCAACGCATCTCTATGAGGAAAATTCAGGGTCCCCACGGCAGACCTGGGGACGCTTACTTTGCAGCCCTGAGCCAGGAAACCCCTCCAGTGGCCACTTAAGGAGTGGCCACTTGGAGGTGACCCTAGGGGGCAATGTAAACACTGCCTTTTATCTGAAAAGGCAGTGTTTACATGAAAATGCCTGAAGGGAGCTATTATACTAACCAGAACAACTACATTAAGCTGTAGCTGCTTTGGTGACTATAGTGTCCCTTCAATGGGGTAATGTGAGACAGAAGTAAACACAACACAAAACAGAACAGAAATACATTTTTAAAGAAGTATAGCAAATGAAAACTAAATTAAAATCATGAAGAAATACTTTCAAGTAAAATAATTTTTTTATTTTTTACTTTTTTTTATTACTGTTCAATTTGTAAAACTATTTTGCCATTTGGGTTAACCTTGCTCTGTGGAAGCAATCATCATTTGAAATGAAGCGTGATTTTGAGATGACTGGCATTCGCTAGTATCCATAAAACTAAGATAACTGCACGGTGTGAACAGATAAGAAATGCTTCTGACCAAAGAAGGTTTAAAGATGGCTACCCTCACTGGGTAAAGATAACCCAGGATCAGCACTTTAAAGAGTTGCATACTTATATTTATGCATACATACAAAAGGCAATATTACTTTTTTTTTTATAATAATAATGTTAGCCTATTATTTTCAATAATAATAGAAATTATGACAGTTTTCCTTTAAAGTGCGCAAACAAGGAGAGAAAGAAAGCATTTGATAAAAAAATAAGAGGAAAAAAAAACTAGAGTGTAGGACCAATTACCTTTTCCTCTAAAGCACTGCGTGACGGCAACTCATGTTCACTGAAAAGGCAGAACAAATACATCAGACATATGTAATTACACCTCCCTTCATATGATGATCACACTTTTCTATTAGATGACACATTACTGGACAGTTATCAACAGGGGAAATTTCTCAAGGATGAAAGCATATATTTTCCTTACAAATCAAAACAAAAACACTGTATTAAAATGTTTTTACACTTGAACAGGTATACTCTCAGTGGTCATATCAGCTGCATCTATTTAGTCGTAGGTAGGACCCCATTTTATTCCTAAAACAGCCAGGATTACTTGCCATATGGATTCAATAATGTAGATTTGATTAGAGGAGGACAGACAGATAACTACAAATAAAAATCTACAAAAACGTAAAGTATTCCAATTGTACTATTTACAATTAACCTCCAAATACACATAAATGACTAATAAATACAGTCCATTTCTATACATGAATATCCACAAAAGAAAAAAAAAAATAGAGAGCAACTATGTATATATTTGTAAATATACATAGATGGATGACTATCTACTATAATGACTATCCAAATGAAAACACTTCTAGGTAAGATGAGGGCTTGGACAACATGATCAACACTAGTAATCACATCCAATGTTTTGGCAAAAGGCATCAACACTCAATTAACAATCATCCTAACTTAAAAGAACACTACAGGGTCAGGTACACAAACATGTATTCCTGACCCTATAGTGATAAAAACACTATCTAAACCCCCTGCCCCCTTACCCTCTTAAATATAGTAAACTCTTAACTTTATACCAGTATGCTGGTGCTGCCCCTGCCTTGTATCTGCCTCCTTGGCTGATGATATCAGAAGTGATGATCTTAGCCAATCACAATGCTTTCCCGCAGGAAAGCATTGGATTAGCGGAGATTGTAAATTCTGATTATCTCGGCTAAAGAGGTGGGCTAGTGGTGAAGCCAGATGCCACCCTGTTTAATCAGCATCTCCTCATAGAGATACATGGAATCAATGCATCTCTATGAGGAAAGTTCAGTGTCTCCCTGCAGAGGGTGGAGACATTGAATGTCAGTGCTGCATAGTGCATATCACTGCTTTAGGAAGCACCTCTAGTGGCTGTCTGAGGAGTGTCCCTAGGCTGTAATGTAAACACTAATATGATAAAACTTAGTAGATA
Organism: Pelobates cultripes; assembly: GCA_933207985.1. Taxonomy (NCBI): domain Eukaryota; kingdom Metazoa; phylum Chordata; class Amphibia; order Anura; family Pelobatidae; genus Pelobates; species Pelobates cultripes. The sequence goes on from OW240923.1 coordinate 66,641,599, forward strand.
TACACCAAACAAATTCGGTAGAGTATCTTTCTAAGATTAAAAATAAAGATTAGATACGGCTACCATAACCACTGTATCACTAGTATAAAATAACCACCACCAGGGGTTAAGCAATCAAAATAAAACACACTAATTGAAAAAATCAATTAAAAATACATAGGATTTAGTGGAAATGGAAATGTGTAGAGCACTTCACAATAAATGAATGTTAATGTTTGCTCTCTTATTCGAATACAAATGTATCAGCTGGTCCTGTCATCACCACCTATTAGATAAGGAAGGCAGAGTCTATGGACTGCTGAAATTAATCTAATATAAGTTCCAATAAGTTATGAATCCAATATATATGGCTAGTAAATATGTGTAAAAAGTTAGAATCAAGCCCCTCCAAGGGTTAAAATCCACTGCAGCAGACAGATACTTTTTAAAGTTTATTGAATGATAAAAAATGCTACACACACATGTAGCTATTGATAAAAAAGGGGGTCCCAAACATGAGTTACAAAAAAGATAGCACCAGTACCAGGTTTAACAGACCTCGAGCCCAAAAGATCACTTTCTTGCCGGCCGGACAGAAGTGAATTGGATTTTCCTCGTGCTGTATGCTGCTGGTTTCTAGCCGCGTGCGTTCCACTGCGGCTCAGGATGCGTGTCAGAGGTGCTCACTCTCAGGACCGATGTGTATTGGTTTGCAGATGCCGCCTTACTAGTTTCGTGATTCTTGATCACTTCATCAGAGGATGGCATCATGGAGTCTGCAATCTTCTTTTTATACTTGTTCTGTCTGTCTTCATTAGTATCACGTTAACCCTTAAGTCTATGTACAATGTTGCAATTCATATCAGTATAAATAATATAAGAAGTTGACACATGATATATTGTTTGTTTTTAGCCACACATATATAATGGAAAACTAATAACCATAAAAAAAAAAAAGGGGAATTATACAAAGGCAATATAAAAGGGGACAATATAGAGAGGGGCAATATATAAAACAAGGAAAATATATAAAGGACAAACAACCAAATAACCAAATACTAAAGAAATTCTAACATATTATGTGGTATATTGGTTATTATAAATACATTATAAAATCTTATATTCCTTCACAAATACATCCCAAAAGCAGTGATCAATAGATTAAAAATTTCTTGCATAATAGAAATACTCTAAGGATGGGTTATGAATATATATAAATATAAAGTATAGCAATTCAAAAAATAAAAATTAATTTATCAAAAAGTTAAAAATTTATAAAAATTTGGAAAATTAAAAAAAAAAAAAAAAAAATTTATTAAAAAATTTAATTAATTTCATTGATTTATAAATCACCTGGAGAGAGAAGAGGAGAAAGATAAACACATTATTAATTGTAAAATTCATTTGTTATAGATACACACTGAAAAAAAAAAATTAAGTAATTAAAGAAAAGCATTTAGTTCAAAATCAATATTTAAACCAAAGGGCTCTAAACTATTAAGTTGAAATATCCATTTAGCCTCACTTTTGTCAAGAGCTTTTTCGTAGTCTCCTCCCCTCCAATGCAAGTTCACTTTTTCAATAGCATAAAATTCTAAACCTGCTGGATTATTGGAGTGGCAACTTGCAAAATGTCTGGAGAGATTATGTGTAGTAAGTCCCTTTTTAATGTTACGAATATGTTCTCCTAGTCTAATTTTAAACTTTCTTTTTGTCCGACCTATATAGTGTTTCTTACAGGGACATATTAGGAGGTAGATAACTCCAATGGTATTGCAACTTAGATCTGATTTTATTTCAAATTCTTCATCCCCTTTCATGTTTTCAAATTTCTTTGTTAGACCTGTTTGGGTTGGATTGTTTCTACAACCAGAGCATCTATTACATTTTCGAAATCCACCAGCTTTTTGATTATTGCTTGATAGTTTGATTTCTTTTATCGTTGGGGCTAATATGGTTTTGAGATTGGGCGCCTTTGAGTAGAAAATCTTTGGTCTATCATCTAATATCATACCCAGTGAACTATCTTCTTTAAGGATTCTCCAATGCTTATTCAGAATATGCTTTATTTTTCCTGCTTGATTGCTAAATTGTGTGATAAACGCTGGGGTTTCCGTCTCCATTTTCGATGTCTTATTCTTACTTATCAATGTTTCTTCCCTAGATAATTTCAGGGCTTTATCCATTGCGTTAGTCAACATGTTGTTATCATATCCTTTTTTGAGAAATTGGTTTTTCATCTCCTCCATTTGATTTATACAAATATCCAATTCTGTACAATTCCGTCTTATCCGTCTGAATTGTCCATAAGGTATGTTGTCCAGCCAAGTTTTCTTGTGATGGCTGTCTGAGGGAATAAAGCTATTACAAGCAACAGATTTTCTAAATGTTTTTGTACAGATCCTCTCCTCTTTGATGTAGATTTCTAGATCTAGAAATTCTACCGAAACTTTTGAATGATTAAAAGTGAACTTTAAATTATAAGGATTAAGATTGAGGTAGTTCTTGAATTCATTAAGGGAACATAGATCGCCTTTCCAAATAAAGATACAATCATCTATGTATCGCCGCCATAGGACCAGGTTTGCACTATGTGGGGTATTGCTCCAAATGAATTCTTCTTCCCACTTTCCCATAAATAAATTTGCATAACTTGGTGCAAACCTGGTACCCATGGCAGTACCCTCTGTCTGGAGATAAAATCGATGTTGTGCCCAAAAGGTATTGTGACTCAGAATAAATGCAATTGCTTGAACAAGAAAACTGATCTGATCATTCTTTAGCTCAGAGTATTTAGCGAAGGAGTGTTGTATAGCTTCACATCCTTGAAGATGTTCAATAATCGTATATAAAGATGTCACATCAGCCGTTACTAAAAAATATCCTTCTTCCCATTCAATATTTGATAAAGCTTTAATAATTTGTGTGGTATCTTTCAAATATGATGGAAGTTGGATCACCATCGGTTGTAGGAACTGATCTACATATTGGGAAAGATTGGATGTCAGTGAATTAATTCCTGAAATAATTGGCCTTCCAGGGGGATTGATAAGACTTTTGTGGATCTTAGGCAAATGATAAAAAACTGCCGTTCTTGGATATTTACACCAGATAAAATCATATTCTCTTTTATTTAAAATTCCTCTAAGTTTACCATCATTTATTAATTCCAAAAATTCTTCCATACATATCTTCTGAGGATTTTCTGTAAGGGGTAAATATGTATTAGTATCACTGAGCAGTCTAGTGGTTTCCTTCTCATAATCCACAGTGTTCATTAAGACTACTCCTCCCCCTTTGTCGGCAGATCTTATTATTATGTCAGGGTTGTTAGTAAGTGCTTTCAGAACTTGCCTTTCTTTGAAGGTTAAGTTGTCTTTAACCTTTCTTCCTTTCTCCAGCTTACGCAAGTCTTTCTCAACTAATCTTTCAAAAACCCTAATTGTGTCATTTTTGACTTGTTTTGGGTAAAAAATGGATTGTGGATGAAGATTTGTGTGTATATATCTCTCCTCTTCAGTCTGTTTTGAATATTTGTTTTCTAAAAAATATTTTTTGACTGTCAATTTCCTTATAAATTTATGGAGATCTATAAAGGTGTTAAATCGTGAGTTTTTCTTGTTGGGAGCGAATTTTAAGCCTTTTTTGAGTATATTCATCTCATTAGTATTCAGATGGTAATCAGATAGGTTGAATACACTCTCTTCTCCATCGTTCTCTCCTATATTCGTTATATCTGGATTATTTCTCCTCTGTCTTCCTCTCTTCTTTGCCTTTTTCTTTGTATTGGAGACCGTAATATTTCTCCCCTCTCTCTCCATGATTTCTTTACAGCCATTCTCGTCTCCTCTCTCTTCTCTAAAAAATCCCCTAAAAAATCTTTTTGATGGGGTGAAATGATAGATGGTGTTAAACATTGTTTGGTCCTAGGGGAATTAATATGTATTTCCCTTCTGTCTTTACACAATCTTTCGTCTTTTTGTAAAATATCACTCCTCTATATTGTCCCCTTTTATATTGCCTTTGTATAATTCCCCTTTTTTTTTTTTATGGTTATTAGTTTTCCATTATATATGTGTGGCTAAAAACAAACAATATATCATGTGTCAACTTCTTATATTATTTATACTGATATGAATTGCAACATTGTACATAGACTTAAGGGTTAACGTGATACTAATGAAGACAGACAGAACAAGTATAAAAAGAAGATTGCAGACTCCATGATGCCATCCTCTGATGAAGTGATCAAGAATCACGAAACTAGTAAGGCGGCATCTGCAAACCAATACACATCGATCCCGAGAGTGAGCACCTCTGACACGCATCCTGAGCCGCAGTGGAACGCACGCGGCTAGAAACCAGCAGCATACAGCACGAGGAAAATCCAATTCACTTCTGTCCGGCCGGCAAGAAAGTGATCTTTTGGGCTCGAGGTCTGTTAAACCTGGTACTGGTGCTATCTTTTTTGTAACTCATGTTTGGGACCCCCTTTTTATCAATAGCTACATGTGTGTGTAGTATTTTTTATCATTCAATAAACTTTAAAAAGTATCTGTCTGCTGCAGTGGATTTTAACCCTTGGAGGGGCTTGATTCTAACTTTTTACACATATTTACTAGCCATATATATTGGATTCATAACTTATTGGAACTTATATTAGATTAATTTCAGCAGTCCATAGACTCTGCCTTCCTTATCTAATAGGTGGTGATGACAGGACCAGCTGATACATTTGTATTCGAATAAGAGAGCAAACATTAACATTCATTTATTGTGAAGTGCTCTACACATTTCCATTTCCACTAAATCCTATGTATTTTTAATTGATTTTTTCAATTAGTGTGTTTTATTTTGATTGCTTAACCCCTGGTGGTGGTTATTTTATACTAGTGATACAGTGGTTATGGTAGCCGTATCTAATCTTTATTTTTAATCTTAGAAAGATACTCTACCGAATTTGTTTGGTGTATATCTACTAAGTTTTATCATATTGTTGTTCATTTTACCACCAACAAAAGATAAGATATGGCTTTAAATAGAAATTTGAATTTCATTAGAGAAAACAGGAGAAATACATTTCACCAAATGATGTCTAACGAGATGAATGGAACAAAGAGGGTTAATGATCATACTCCCTCACCCCAACCAACATGTACCAGATTGAAAATCTACAAATTAGGAGATTTATTAGAGAAAGAAACCCAAATCTGGTGGGACATCACCAGTTTCGAATTCTATGTTTCCAACAATCTAGTACCAAGGGGATTGAGGTTACAAAAACCCCTAGCTTATAAAAGGAAAGATGAAAATATATTGAAAAAATGGGACCAATTACTAGATAAGGGGTCCCTACTTTTAATTATCTTCCTAATTGGGGAAAAAAAGAAAGAGTTGGAACAATTAGAAATTGAAATTGAACAATTAAAAACAGACTTATCTCCTGAAACTGAAAATGGATTATATGCAGAATTACTCGATAAGATAGAGAGGAAAGTAAAAGACTTGGATAATAAAATAGGAGAAGGCAAAAGGAGAAAAATTATGAGAGATAAAGAAGATTATGATAAAGGGGTACAAAGAAATTGGAAGAAACAGAACTATACCAAATCAGAATGGGCTATACACCAACAATGGGAGAAAAACAGAACCCCAAATAGAAGAGAACACGTTTGGAAAAACCAAGTGAGAGGAATGGAGAAGAAGAGATTTAATCCAGTAAGAAATATACAAGAAAGGGCACATTATCACAATTACCACCATTCCCCCAACAATTCCAGAAATCATTTTAGAAATCAAGGGAGAACAATGGAGAGGAGAGGATCAGAATCTCAAAGAGGTACATATGAGAGACAGAAATACAAATATAACCCACGACAATCCCCCTCGAAAGGTGGGTTATATTTAGAGAATAATCATATAAGAAATGAGAAACGGAGGAGTGATATTTTACAAAAAGACGAAAGATTGTGTAAAGACAGAAGGGAAATACATATTAATTCCCCTAGGACCAAACAATGTTTAACACCATCTATCATTTCACCCCATCAAAAAGATTTTTTAGGGGATTTTTTAGAGAAGAGAGAGGAGACGAGAATGGCTGTAAAGAAATCATGGAGAGAGAGGGGAGAAATATTACGGTCTCCAATACAAAGAAAAAGGCAAAGAAGAGAGGAAGACAGAGGAGAAATAATCCAGATATAACGAATATAGGAGAGAACGATGGAGAAGAGAGTGTATTCAACCTATCTGATTACCATCTGAATACTAATGAGATGAATATACTCAAAAAAGGCTTAAAATTCGCTCCCAACAAGAAAAACTCACGATTTAACACCTTTATAGATCTCCATAAATTTATAAGGAAATTGACAGTCAAAAAATATTTTTTAGAAAACAAATATTCAAAACAGACTGAAGAGGAGAGATATATACACACAAATCTTCATCCACAATCCATTTTTTACCCAAAACAAGTCAAAAATGACACAATTAGGGTTTTTGAAAGATTAGTTGAGAAAGACTTGCGTAAGCTGGAGAAAGGAAGAAAGGTTAAAGACAACTTAACCTTCAAAGAAAGGCAAGTTCTGAAAGCACTTACTAACAACCCTGACATAATAATAAGATCTGCCGACAAAGGGGGAGGAGTAGTCTTAATGAACACTGTGGATTATGAGAAGGAAACCACTAGACTGCTCAGTGATACTAATACATATTTACCCCTTACAGAAAATCCTCAGAAGATATGTATGGAAGAATTTTTGGAATTAATAAATGATGGTAAACTTAGAGGAATTTTAAATAAAAGAGAATATGATTTTATCTGGTGTAAATATCCAAGAACGGCAGTTTTTTATCATTTGCCTAAGATCCACAAAAGTCTTATCAATCCCCCTGGAAGGCCAATTATTTCAGGAATTAATTCACTGACATCCAATCTTTCCCAATATGTAGATCAGTTCCTACAACCGATGGTGATCCAACTTCCATCATATTTGAAAGATACCACACAAATTATTAAAGCTTTATCAAATATTGAATGGGAAGAAGGATATTTTTTAGTAACGGCTGATGTGACATCTTTATATACGATTATTGAACATCTTCAAGGATGTGAAGCTATACAACACTCCTTCGCTAAATACTCTGAGCTAAAGAATGATCAGATCAGTTTTCTTGTTCAAGCAATTGCATTTATTCTGAGTCACAATACCTTTTGGGCACAACATCGATTTTATCTCCAGACAGAGGGTACCGCCATGGGTACCAGGTTTGCACCAAGTTATGCAAATTTATTTATGGGAAAGTGGGAAGAAGAATTCATTTGGAGCAATACCCCACATAGTGCAAACCTGGTCCTATGGCGGCGATACATAGATGATTGTATCTTTATTTGGAAAGGCGATCTATGTTCCCTTAATGAATTCAAGAACTACCTCAATCTTAATCCTTATAATTTAAAGTTCACTTTTAATCATTCAAAAGTTTCGGTAGAATTTCTAGATCTAGAAATCTACATCAAAGAGGAGAGGATCTGTACAAAAACATTTAGAAAATCTGTTGCTTGTAATAGCTTTATTCCCTCAGACAGCCATCACAAGAAAACTTGGCTGGACAACATACCTTATGGACAATTCAGACGGATAAGACGGAATTGTACAGAATTGGATATTTGTATAAATCAAATGGAGGAGATGAAAAACCAATTTCTCAAAAAAGGATATGATAACAACATGTTGACTAACGCAATGGATAAAGCCCTGAAATTATCTAGGGAAGAAACATTGATAAGTAAGAATAAGACATCGAAAATGGAGACGGAAACCCCAGCGTTTATCACACAATTTAGCAATCAAGCAGGAAAAATAAAGCATATTCTGAATAAGCATTGGAGAATCCTTAAAGAAGATAGTTCACTGGGTATGATATTAGATGATAGACCAAAGATTTTCTACTCAAAGGCGCCCAATCTCAAAACCATATTAGCCCCAACGATAAAAGAAATCAAACTATCAAGCAATAATCAAAAAGCTGGTGGATTTCGAAAATGTAATAGATGCTCTGGTTGTAGAAACAATCCAACCCAAACAGGTCTAACAAAGAAATTTGAAAACATGAAAGGGGATGAAGAATTTGAAATAAAATCAGATCTAAGTTGCAATACCATTGGAGTTATCTACCTCCTAATATGTCCCTGTAAGAAACACTATATAGGTCGGACAAAAAGAAAGTTTAAAATTAGACTAGGAGAACATATTCGTAACATTAAAAAGGGACTTACTACACATAATCTCTCCAGACATTTTGCAAGTTGCCACTCCAATAATCCAGCAGGTTTAGAATTTTATGCTATTGAAAAAGTGAACTTGCATTGGAGGGGAGGAGACTACGAAAAAGCTCTTGACAAAAGTGAGGCTAAATGGATATTTCAACTTAATAGTTTAGAGCCCTTTGGTTTAAATATTGATTTTGAACTAAATGCTTTTCTTTAATTACTTAATTTTTTTTTTTCAGTGTGTATCTATAACAAATGAATTTTACAATTAATAATGTGTTTATCTTTCTCCTCTTCTCTCTCCAGGTGATTTATAAATCAATGAAATTAATTAAATTTTTTAATAAATTTTTTTTTTTTTTTTTTTAATTTTCCAAATTTTTATAAATTTTTAACTTTTTGATAAATTAATTTTTATTTTTTGAATTGCTATACTTTATATTTATATATATTCATAACCCATCCTTAGAGTATTTCTATTATGCAAGAAATTTTTAATCTATTGATCACTGCTTTTGGGATGTATTTGTGAAGGAATATAAGATTTTATAATGTATTTATAATAACCAATATACCACATAATATGTTAGAATTTCTTTAGTATTTGGTTATTTGGTTGTTTGTCCTTTATATATTTTCCTTGTTTTATATATTGCCCCTCTCTATATTGTCCCCTTTTATATTGCCTTTGTATAATTCCCCTTTTTTTTTTTTATGGTTATTAGTTTTCCATTATATATGTGTGGCTAAAAACAAACAATATATCATGTGTCAACTTCTTATATTATTTATACTGATATGAATTGCAACATTGTACATAGACTTAAGGGTTAACGTGATACTAATGAAGACAGACAGAACAAGTATAAAAAGAAGATTGCAGACTCCATGATGCCATCCTCTGATGAAGTGATCAAGAATCACGAAACTAGTAAGGCGGCATCTGCAAACCAATACACATCGGTCCCGAGAGTGAGCACCTCTGACACGCATCCTGAGCCGCAGTGGAACGCACGCGGCTAGAAACCAGCAGCATACAGCACGAGGAAAATCCAATTCACTTCTGTCCGGCCGGCAAGAAAGTGATCTTTTGGGCTCGAGGTCTGTTAAACCTGGTACTGGTGCTATCTTTTTTGTAACTCATGTTTGGGACCCCCTTTTTTATCAATAGCTACATGTGTGTGTAGCATTTTTTATCATTCAATAAACTTTAAAAAGTATCTGTCTGCTGCAGTGGATTTTAACCCTTGGAGGGGCTTGATTCTAACTTTTTACACATATTTACTAGCCATATATATTGGATTCATAACTTATTGGAACTTATATTAGATTAATTTCAGCAGTCCATAGACTCTGCCTTCCTTATCTAATAGGTGGTGATGACAGGACCAGCTGATACATTTGTATTCGAATAAGAGAGCAAACATTAACATTCATTTATTGTGAAGTGCTCTACACATTTCCATTTCCACTAAATCCTATGTATTTTTAATTGATTTTTTCAATTAGTGTGTTTTATTGTAATGTAAACACTGCCTTCTCTGAAAAGACAGTGTTTACTGCAAAAAGCCTACAGGGACTGACAATACTCACCAGAACAACTACATTAAGCTTCTCATTTCAATGTTTGGTCTATCAACAGCAATTTTTTTCTGACATAGTTTCCTTTATATGTTAAGTTGATTGATAACTATTTGTGTTGACAAGCATTTGACCTTAATAAGTTGGCCACTAAGTGTTTACATATTTAAGTGCATGATAAATGCTAGTATACTTTAGAATCCAAATGCAAATATATTGCAGTTTCTTGCAATAATGGTTGTGTTGGACTAACAGAAATTTGTAGTGACTGAAGCGCTGCACAATATGTCGGCGCTGTATAATGCTGATAATAATAATAATAATATTATTATTAGTCCGATAATTATGTTAGTCCAATTAAAAGATATTACAAGAAACTGCAATAGTTCATTATTTTACATATACATTATTGGACTAACTCAGGCAGCCACAGGAGCCAACCTATTTTAAAGAGTTATGTAAAATGTCCAATAAAGAAAATAACCATCTAAGGCAGTGCTCAACAAATCCTAGGCACCAGGTCGCCATGGTGCCCAGGAATTTTGGATATGTGAGCCTGTTACCCTGGAGGCAGACTGGGGAATTGTGTAGGCAGGCTGCATGCTGGGGGAACACACGCACACACTGTTGCTTGTATTGATACCTGTGGGGTCCAGTGGATGACCAGCCAGGGGATCGTTCAGGTGGGCAACATGCTGAGAAATCATTCAGGCGGGCGCAAAATTAGAGGATTGTGTAGGCGGGTTGCATGCTGGGGGAATACAGAGGAGGGCGACATGCTGGGTGATCGTGGAGGCAGGTGGCTAGCTGCACGAATATTAGGCGGTTGGCGAGGGAGCTGTAATGTCTCTGCTCCTACGCAGGCCTCAGTCTCATTAAGCGTGAGAGATCAGAGCAGAGAAATTACAGCTCCCTCGCCGCCTACTATTCATGTACCTAGCCGCCTGCCTCCACGACCACCCAGCATGCCGTCGTCCTCCATATTCCCCCACCATGCAGCCCGCCTACACAATCCTCTAATTTGCCGGCCGCCTGAATGATTTCTCAGCATGACGCCTGCCTGAACATTCCACTGGCAGGTCACCCACTGGACCCCACAGGTATCAATATAAGCAATAGTTTGTGAGCATGTCTGTTAGTGTGAGTGTGCATGATTAAGGCTCAGCTGAGCCGAAACGTTGCACTTTTTATGGGGTGGTTCACCTATCAAATATACCATCCTTACTATTGGAGTGTTGCCTGCGTTTATTCCTTTTGAAGACTTTACTGGTGGGTCCAGCGATGTCCGCCAGACACGGCGCTCCTCCACTGTGGATGGCCGGATCATTTACATGGTATCAGTGTGCAGGATTCTTTGTTTATTATGGTGTGTGTGTGTGTGTCTGTCTGTCTGTCATGGTGTGTCTCGGTGTGTGTGTCTGTGTGTCTGTTTGTCATGGTAGGTGTGTGTGTGTTTAGGTTACCAGCACTATTGTGTTCGCAAAGGAATGGTGTTTTTACTCACCTTTTTTTCCCCAAGCCGTGCTGGTCTCTCCTCGACTGGCTCTGCTTTTATGGCTGAGATCATCAAGCTTGATGATCTCAGCCAATCCAATGTTTCCCATAGTATTAGCTGCAAAACGATGCACCAATCAGCATCTCCTCATAGAAATGCATTGAATCGATGCATCTCTATGGGAAACATTCAGTACCTCCATGCAGAGCATGGAGACGCTAAATGTAGGCACTGACACAGGAAGTACTTCTAGTGACCATCTGAGTGACAGTCACTAGAGGTGCCACTAGGAAGCAATGTGAACACTGCCTTTTCTGTGAAAAGGCAGTGTTTACATTGAAAAGCCTGCAGGGACAAGCTACATAGACCAGAACCACTATATTAAGCTGTAGTGGTCCTGGTGACTATAGCGTCCCTTTAAGAATTTTATTTTTGTTGTTGAATATAAAGCTAAGTAAGTTTTTTTTTTTTTTTTTTAAATCTGGCTTCTAACTTTTTTAGCTGGCTCCAAGATGCAAAGCAAATTTGTCAAGCCCTGATCTAAGGATACTCAAATATCAAAACATTACAATACATAAAATATCACACCGTTTGATTTCAATAACAGTTCATACAAATAAATGGCTATAAATAAAAAAAATGCATACTCAATCTATGTGACTTCAACATTATATACAATACATTAAATATTATATTATAAATTATATGGGCTCCATAGTGTGTGTAAAAAACTAGATGAATGGATGTTAATGTAGACTCTTTCTTAATTTCTTCTTATCTTCAGTTGATTGATATATATACGTCTTTTGTATATATAATCTTGGGCCAAATGCTCGCCACAATAATATATGTCTATATTATTGAAAAGTAGTAATACGCAATCTGACTTACGGTTTCTTCAGGTTTATTCTTAGTTACGGATACATAAAACAACAAATGATGTTACAGGATAATGGACATTCAACAGCAGATGGTAATTGCTGGACTTCTGATGGGAGAGTTACATCGTTGTACAGAGCCAAGCCAAGAGTGACTAGACTGCGAGACCTCGTGTCCCTCTGTTACTATATAGAAGTGCTAATACTAACGTCAGCATATAACTCTAGCCATATAAGGACAAAACCCCCACATCCACATTCCAGAGCTCTCGGACAAAGAAAGCCTTGTGACTTATTGATACCATCTGTTACTTATGTCAATCCACACATCCATATATATAATCAATAGAAACATAGAATATGCAATATTCTACATTCCCTCTGTTTATGGTTTGTTTTAAAACCATAACACAATGTCACTAACCTGTCCATTCATACATCACTTGTATCACATTCATTGAGCATAGAACAAGATGTAGTCACAACTTTCTATTATATGAGAGTTCTTAGAAGGTCGAGTTTCTATCCCTCATACTGCTTACTTTACTTCAAATTCCCTCTGTTTCAGCTATGTATTGATATCCATATCCATGTTACATCATAACTACTTGAACATAATATATACATATATCACAATAATAAACGAATAAAATAAAATATTTACAAATGTTGATCCAATAAACAATGTAAAGCAATGAGAAAGATCTACCTGCTCTGGTACAGTCGTATCTTTGTAGATAACAAAATCCAAGATCGTAACTTTCTAAATAATAATAACTGTGTATCACTATCATATTCCTACAGACACATATAGCATAGTATTTTCATTCTCAATACCTGATATTATTTAAGTACTAATACATGTATTACTATAATATCCTGTCCAATTATATATCCATGAATCGTATGGTTTCTAGCAACTTAAAATCTTTATCATTTGTATTCATGAATTACATTCCTATACCATTAATACCACCTAGTGATGATTGTATCAGTACTTTACAATCATAGTATTTAATTTGTATATTCAGTAGGCTCTCACTACCTGAAATATACCAACACTACTTATAAGTCTCATTCAAATGATGTGTTATCAACCATGAAGTTCTATAATAATTCTTCAAATAATGTTCCTGGTGTTGACAATACTTATTGTCCTAGAAATTCTCCACCCAGAAATCTTTCTAACATAGATTTGTTTTTGTTTACATAATTATAATTTTCACTAAAATTCCACCTTGTAGTAACAAACTTTTCATTCCATAGAAACATAGTTTACTTTAAAATAACTTGGAAAGAATAATTTAAATTAATTATCATCACTCTCTTCATTAGCATTGTGATGACTTATTAATGTAATACATTTTAAAAGCAGGATTGTCCTAATGTTCTGACCAATCCGTATTCCTTAGTACACTTCAAGTGACTAAATTAAAATAAAATAAACTTGGGGTCATACTGCCCAGAAACTCTTATTCCTAGTCTGTGTCTAACAAACTCAGGGTAATCATAAACAACTTAACAATGTATTCATTGGATACCATCATATCCAGAAACCTATTCTCCCTAGTCCATACCTTTATAGACTTAGGTCAAATATAATTGTGTACTATACTCCTTCAATTCAATTCAATTCCTCTTGGATCTTTGAACTCTTATATCCAAGGCTTTCTTAATGTATATAATTACTTAATATTAATCAATATAAATTATCCTTCCTTAGTTTTCTTCCTTATGTTACCATTGTTTGTTTTACTTCACCTCGATATAAACAAATTACTCATTATAGTTAATCTATGAAATACTATTGAACTCAATCTTTGTGGTATTAAGTAACCATGATCCTTATTTTATCAACTTCATATTTTATCTACCTCTGATACTTCTCATCCTATGTATAGGTAATAATATAATAGTTCTTTTCATAATTGTACTCCATGTGTTATATAGCTATAAGTACTCTCTTTTGGTATTAATAGTCATAACTGTTAAATAACTTTTCATTGTCTGTTTTCTTCATTAATATTTAGGAATTTATATGTATGTTAGTGTCAATCTTTTATTTCTTTGTAAGTCTGTTAATCTTCTGTATCAAATGAACTCTGTAGAATCTTCCATCACTGTTTGCCGATCAGATGAAAAGTCTCTTTCCAACAGTCGATGTCCAGTTGTCTAAAGGAATGCTTTCCTGATTAATTGCCACATGGATCTGTCACGCTTTACCAGATCAGTTATTTCTGTCTATTTCGTTGCTTCATCCACACAGCTGCGCAGTTCTTTGCTTGGATCTGGAAATTTGCCAATGTCTGCCACGTGCTTGCTTCTAGATTTCACGTTGTATCTTGTGCTTTTTGTCTCAGTTGTAGAAAATAGTCTTGTACAGTCTTTGATTTGAAAACTTTCTTTTTCTTACAAACACAGTTCTTCTATGACAGTCAGTCTAGATTCTTTTTTTCTCTTCAAGTTTGTTTTCCCAGTTCCAAAATAGCTTTGTAACTCGATTCTTCTCTCTCCCCCCTTGAAGTGGGAACAAAACTTGAATAGAAGACTGGCTGGCTAGCCAATGTAAAAAACTAGATGAATGGATGTTAATGTAGACTCTTTCTTAATTTCTTCTTATCTTCAGTTGATTGATATATATACGTCTTTTGTATATATAATCTTGGGCCAAATGCTCGCCACAATAATATATGTCTATATTATTGAAAAGTAGTAATACGCAATCTGACTTACGGTTTCTTCAGGTTTATTCTTAGTTACGGATACATAAAACAACAAATGATGTTACAGGATAATGGACATTCAACAGCAGATGGTAATTGCTGGACTTCTGATGGGAGAGTTACATCGTTGTACAGAGCCAAGCCAAGAGTGAGACTGCGACCTCGTGTCCCTCTGTTACTATATAGAAGTGCTAATACTAACGTCAGCATATAACTCTAGCCATATAAGGACAAAACCCCCACATCCACATTCCAGAGCTCTCGGACAAAGAAAGCCTTGTGACTTATTGATACCATCTGTTACTTATGTCAATCCACACATCCATATATATAATCAATAGAAACATAGAATATGCAATATTCTACAGTGTGCCCATGCTTAGCTCTACATCCACGAGAAAACACAGCAATATCAGAGTGAATGCATTATTGGGAAGCAGCATTTTTCCACAAATGGTTAGTTGCAGCCATCTACAGTAATTATTTCATATATGGTTCCACTACTTAAAATTAACCATAATCACCATGCATCCCTTCTCACTGAACTTACTGTAAGAATCCAAATCTGTCAGTGACTTTGTACAAAGCAAAGTCAGCATCCTCCCACGGGTCAATCTGAGCTCCCTGCTGCCTTCCCTGAGAAACCAAAAGAACAAGGTAGAGAAAGGGAGAAATTCAACATGACACACATCTGAAAATAACATTTTATTTTAAGAACATTTTAATGGTTAACAGCGGTCCGTCACTGCTCAAATTAATCTACTACGATTAGAAAAACATGAGAAAATATGTCTATATATATATATATATATATATATATATATATATACACATATATATATAAATAATATATGAGAAACACTTTTGTTGCATGGTTCACTAGTAATAGATACAAAATGTCTTCAGTTTAAACATTAGCTTACCTTTTCATATTTGCCGATGATGTCAGCTCTTTCCTGGGCTATAAGACTTTCAATGTCTTTCTTCATGTCAGAGTCTGCAGGAAAAAAAAATTAAATGTAGGTATGTGAAGAAAAGAAAGGGATGATAACTTATTAAATATATCATAATTAATTTGTTTTGTAATTTGAATTTCTGTGCTTTTTGTTCTGATGATAATCATTGCTATAGTTTAATATATATAAAAAACAAAAAAACTTTTGTTTGGGTCACGTTTCTGTATCTAAGAGAGCAGGAGATCTCACTAGGAGTTTTAGTTTTCCTGTTGCAATGCCAGTACTGTACAACAGAACTTTACTTTTAAAGACAAAAATTCAGTTTTTAAAAGGGACTGGTTCTGGTGTCTATAGCCTGTCCCTGCAGGCTTTTCAATGGAAACACTGCCTTTTCCTAGAAAAGACAGTGTTTACATTGAGTGACTGTAACTAGAGGTGTCACTAAGCAGCAGACAGCCACCAAAGTGCTACCGATGGCAGTGCTATACAAGGTGCACCTACATTCTGTGTCTCCATGCTCTGTACTTGAAGACTGGTGCTGCGAGGTGAACTACCTTTTTTACTTCTGGGGGTTAGGGACCTGAACTGCCTGTGGCAGTACCAGCCTTGTACCGCTGTTCTATAAAGACTATTTCACTCTACCTGGCTTTCCCTACCTTCCCTCCTGGACTTATACTGAGAGTGCTCTTCCCCTCCTATCCTCCAACAGTTTCAGAGAGTTGGGGAAAGCTGTTATGATTCCAGCGGGATATAGCTACAAATCATGTGGAACTAATTTCCACAATTCTGTAAGCTCTTTTGCTAGAATGGGTGCTCAGATCAGACCTTTACAGTGTATTGCTTGTGGGGGTTGTTTTATAAAAATGTTTAGTTTATTAATTTTTTTATGTAAGACGTACATAGCCTATACGGAACGTATCCGGGAGATAATTGATATAGCGAGAGGTGACTATCTTCCAGACACAGAGATGCCAGGGAGTGACTAGCTATGTGAACAATAGACACCTCATGCTGGGGGTCTGTATATAAAAGACCACCTTGTCCCATTACATTTTGTCACTGTCCCAACATCAAGTGTCCTCTGATGTGTGTAGGGAATAAGGGTTATAACCCTAAACAGCGCTTTCTTACAGCTTGAGGGATATTCCAGCGGAGATACCCTGCCAGGGTATAGGAGCTCCGCTACATTGGCACCAGGGCACTACAACACAATAGTGTTCATTTAAAAAGAGGATTCCAAGTGACCTTGTATATTTTTAAACTCTGATTCTGTGTGTGCAATGATAACTATGTGTGTGTTTTCTATAAATGTAATTCCAGAAGCATCACTTCTACACTACTAACACATAGTCTTGGTGTGCATCCATAATCCCTATTTTCTGGACAAATAAATATACCAAAAATATTCTCACTGCCATTTGGGACTGGATCAAGGTTTTTCCTCTTCACAGTCAGTGAGGATACATGAATTAATTCCATCAAGCAATGGCGCTAAGGCTAACTCATATTTTAGGTAGATGCCGTGATAGCTACCGCTTATGAACGAGGATGTTTAAATGTCTGATACACAGTGGTTTGGGAGTGTTCCAAATTTGCTTATTTCCTCTCCGTCTGTGATCCATCACTGTGAGGAATTCGAAAACCTCAGGCACAAGCAGATCCTTTAATTTAATGTTGGAGTCAATCTGGCACGGGCAGCTTAACCCATTAAACATGTTACTATCATGAGGTCGATGTGATCCTACCTGGAGCTGGCCCATAAACAATGCTCCTTTGGTATTTTCAAGTGATTAAGATCTCGAGATGCACTAAACAGGTCATTGTCCTTATTTTACTTTCACAGGACTGAATATTTAATTAGAAACAACTCAGCAGATATGTCCTTAGACATTACCACAATATGCCTTGATTTGTTCTAGGAGGAGTTGTTCCAAACATATCTTCGTAGGTTGGATGTTTCCCTCCCTTAAACCACTTACAAAAATAACAAGACGACTGAATGTTGTATAATAACTTACATTCACAAAGCACAGAGGGAGCATGAAACATACAATAAGGACACATCACATAAAGACAGAATAAGATTATTTTTATTTATACAAACAACTAACCAGTCAAGCAGACTGAGAATCATGGGAGTTGCAGTTCACACCATGTTAAAGACAGGCATTTCCCATGACAAAGTCATCCCTTATTCCTAAACCATTCATAATCCTAAATACATTAACCCTAACGCTAAACCATACCGTCTGTTGCTGACATCTGCACAGGGATTTCCATACAGTGCATATAGTGCAAAGGATTTCCATATAGTGCATAGAGATCACTGTATATTTCTCTCTCAGCTGCTAAATCATATTGCAAGAGTATCACAATAGGATTTTAAACTTCCTGCAACGAATGTATGCAACATTCATTTTGTGCACTGCATGTTGATAATCAGAGTGAGGTCACTATTTCTGGCCCCAACTGACACAGTGGAGCCCCAGATATTAAGTGATACATGGGTCTTCTAATCAAAAATATGCATGATGAAATTATTCCATCAAAAGTCTTTCAGTACTGTTTTTAAATATTCCATCACTGTGAAACAATTCTATCAAATAGGAAGAAGAGGTGAAGGGGTACTGCTATGGAAAAATAATGTAACCTGTTGCACCCCCTCAGAGAAAACATTATGTGGAGTTTTAAAGCATTAGAGAACAATACATATGGAGTCCTCAAAATGTCTCAAAAAAGGAACTGACTTGCGTTACATAAGGCACATCATGCAGCAATCCATGATGAACAGTCATACATACAACTAAGAGAAACCTTGTACCAAGAGTCTCCATAATTATGATACAGTAAAGGTAGAATTAGGAGTGTAACGGATCCCCTATACTCCGACTGAGTATATCTGTTGTAATTCTCCCATTTCCCAAGCGAAGCTGTGATTAGAGCACTTGGTTACCTCAGCCTAGACTTGATGAAGGGTTCAACAGGATCTGTTTATTGAAGGCCAGATACACAGGATTTATACACAGACCCCCAGTAATGTAAAACATAAGCCCGCCCCGGCGTCGCTGTGTCTGGGAGATAAGGGTATCTTCCCAGACACAGGATGCCGACACACAAAACCCCACAAAATACAAATAACACAGTAATGCATACCCACATGCTCTACATCCTTGGATAGATCCGAACTATGTTCCCTGCAAATTTCGGAGAGATCGGATGTACAGAGCCTGAGAAATCATTGTGTAAAGTAAGGGCTCGAGGCTCTGTACATACCAGAAAACAGTTCCACAAGATCACTTGGTTTAGGCCGGTGAAAGCTGCGGCCAATCGGGAGAAAGGGCGCGTACATGCAGTGGCCAATCAGCATCCAGGGAGGGGAGATGTTTTGATGACCAATTGGGAGAAAGGGTGCAAAACCAATTTGAATGGTAGCGCTTCTACCATTGGTCGGCTCGGTCTCTGCGGTTGTGAAGCTGCCTAGTAGTTGCATAGTGTCGGCTAGGGTTCGCGCCTCTCCCTGGTGGATGTCTCCACGTGAGTAGCACCGGGGAGAACGCTCTTTGGGGTGGCAGGGAGCTGGAGGGCTGCACTCTGTTGGGGAGACCGTTATATTAGTACAGTTCGTTACAAGGAGGAAATGTGAAAATAACAATTATGTCAGAGAACTATAGGTTGTTTGTTCTCTAAATACCAAATTGGAATGAATAATAAACCGATTGCAAAGGTTGCCCAAAATAGCCAAGCTCTGCCTACAGCCAAGTTGAAGATATTTAAAGGGATACTCCAAGCACCAATACAACTTTACTGCATTTGATAGATTGTAGACTCATTATTATGCTGCATTTTTTTGCATGCTCAAATCTTAATAGTTTTTGCACAAAATAAAATGTGTTTGCAGAATGCTGCGCCATAAGCCTGCCTCCTTAGCCACAACCCCTACGGCAAGAAATAGTTCCTTATGAAAGGTAGGCACACTGTCTTAGTCCAACTGACTGCCTGCAGCGGTTTTTAATTTAAAAACGGGCTGCAGTCAGTCACTAAAACTACAAACAGGTGGTGCTATCCTTACTATATGACTTCCTGGGTGTCCTGTCCTAATGCAGGTTGTTTTGTTGTTCAGATCATTCAGTACTGTCAGGAGCTGAGTGCATACCTTTGATAAGGAAGTCTATTTTCTGGAGTTAGGGGGTATGGCTAAAGAGGCAGGCATATGGTGCAGCATTTTGTCAAAAACCACAAAGGTTTAAGCATGCAAAAAATACAGCATATTATTGATGTCAAAACCTGTCAAGTGCATTAAAGGACCACTATAGTGCCAGGAAAACATACTCCTCAGGGACCCCTTCCAGCCGGGCTGGATGGAGAGGAAGGGGTTAAACTTACCTCTTTCTCCAGCGCCGGGCGGGGAGCTCTCCTCCCTCTTCTCCTCCTCTTCGACTGAATGCGCATGCTCGGCAGGAGCTGCGCGCGCATTCAGCCAGTCCATAGGAAAGCATTCACAATACTTTCCTATGGACGCTGTGATTTTCACAGTGAGAAGCACGCAAGCGCCTCTAGCGGCTGTCAAGAGACAGCCACTGGAGGCTGGATTAAACCATTTATAAACATAGCAGTTGCTCTGAAACTGCTATGTTTATTAAAAAAAGGGTTAACCATAGCTGGACCAGGCACCCAGACCACTTTATTAAGCTTAAGTGGTCTGGGTGCCTATAGTGGTCCTTTAAAGTAGTATTGGTGCCCGAAGTGTCTCTCTAAGCCTAAACTTTGCAATTTGGTTTATAATTTACTCCAGTCTGTGTTTAGCCATCAAGGGAGGGCTAGAAATGGACAGAGTGAATCACTGGACAGTAATGTGTGTGGGACGCTCTCCAACATACACCAGCCTTTTATGGAGTCTTTGAAGGGGGGGCTCCTGTTGATCTGACTTTTCATCTCCTTTGTGCTTATTGTGCAGAAAGCAATTCTCATGACGACACCGTCTATAGCAAATGATTCAGAGGATGTCAAACTAACAAAGAATTTCTATCAAATAACAATGACTAACTGATTTACTTAGTTAAAACAAATCTGTGGTCAGTAGCTCAAAGAAACTTCAACCAGTTTAGATGACCTAACTTGAGAATACACATATTAAAAAAACTTAGATAACACAACAGAAATTAAAAATGAAAATAAATAGACAGTTCTCACCCAAAATGCATGTGGAATAAATAAAAGAAAATAGAAGGGGACCTCTGGTCCACAAAATTATCTATTGAAAGGTACCATCTCAAAGATAAATGAGTGACAACCTCTTTTATCATATCCTTGGTTATAATTAGACTTATGCAAGGCAATTAATAATAATAATAATAATAATAATAATTAAAAAAAAAACAATATAGAAAAAAAAAAATTCGGAACTACCTCTGCAAAAGAAAACAATTTTTTTTTATTAAAATGGGACAGCAGCATTTTGTTCACAATACTGTGCGGTTCAGAAAGGTAATTCGGAAAGCCCCAAAAAACAGGAAAAATGCTACCTATGATTGCGGACAGGCAAAAACAGCTGGTTGTCTGTTTTTTAATGGGACACTACTTTTTTTTCTTTTTGTTTGTTTTTTTTAGAGGGACACTATAGGCACTATAGTGGTTTTTAAAGGGACACTATAGGCACCCAGACCCATCCACCTATTGATTCAATGGTTTCCTATGGGGGAGTCCTAATGTGCTTTTCAGCGCTCGCCGTGCATGCGCTTTAGGTCACTCGCTGTCTGACCCTTTCGGCGCCATGGGGGGCAGGGGTGAAGGAGGGGGCACTATAGTGCTCGGAATACAACTTTTAGTTTCCCTTTAATGTCTACACAATATTAGACAAAACAAAACAGGAAATGAGACAACTTTTTTTTTTTATAATGACTGATTGTAATCTTTTTCCTTTTGTTGTCTTTGCTATACTAATGAAAAATGGGGAGCAGGAGTCATTTCAAGTAAAAAAAAAACAAAAAACTCACTCATCCCTTCCAATAGGACAAGAACAAATCTTTCCCACATATCCAGTCTGTATCGTCAATTGCCATCCTTCAGTGTGGGGAAAAACACAGTGCCCTATCAACTTCTCCCAACTGCATCTGTGGAGATAGTAGGCACTGCAATACTCAATACGCAGGGCAAAACCACTACAGTAATAAGCTTTTGAAAAAGGAGGAGCAGCAGCAGGAGTGATTTATTACTTTTTTTAATGAAATGGATGAACAAGATTGTGATGAACTCACTCCTAAAAGACTATGATCCACTGAGCTCCTCCCTCCATGTCCAGTTATCTTCCCATTTACTAAGAGACAGAGTGCCCAGACGCTATGAGCGGGACTAACATACAACTGCTCTGGAACTCTGGCCCAGCCACGTGTTACAGGTTTTCCCAGTCGCATTGAACCTCCATTTTTCCCCACTTTCCCAGCGACTCAGAAGAGTGCTTTTTGGAGGGAAGCTTGTGTTCAGGGAAGTGAACAATATGATATGATGCCAGACAAATCACCCAGGATTTAACCCTTTCACTGTGTGGAGTTTGGCCAATTATGCATGGTCAGAGCGCTGTTTTCCCAGAGCGCTCTGATCTCCCCTTTAAAATGATGTTTGGGGATACGTAATGTTTAATGGGTGTTTTGGGGATATTTTCTGTGTTCAGCTCCCTGTATCCGGGAGATAATTAGTTTACTGGTTATCAACCTATTTATCTCCCAGACACAGAGACACCTGGGCGGGTTTAAGTGTTCTTGAATACGGACCCCATGATGGAGGTCTGTGCATAACGGTGTGTACTTTTGGCTGTATAAACCAGTTAGTTTTGTATCCTTCATCAAGTCTCGGCTGAAGTTTAGGTATGCGGGAGTTCTAATCACTGCTTCACTACGGGACCTGGGAGAATCTACAGCGGAGGTACCACTCTGGGTACAGGCATGGGCGTAGGAACCCAAAAAAATATGGGGGGGGGGGGATAGCATTTTTACTCGCCGGGTATATTCTTATTCCGTAAACTATGAGTTGTTTATCCCATTGCATAGCGCTACGGAATTTGCAGTTGCTATATAAAATGATTAAATAATAACTTTAAAGGGTCACTACAGGGAAGTGATTTTACTTACCTGGATACAGCGCCAGGATTCTCCTGATGCTGCACCCCCTATTTCGTCAAAATAACGAAATAGGAGGGTGCGAGCAGGGAGCAATAGAACGCTTCTATTCAGAAGCGTCATTGCTCTCTGGTGCGCATGCGCAGCTTTGCCGCACATGCGCAGATACTTCATAGGGCGGCATTCATGTCTCCACTAGGAAGCACCTCTAGTGGCCATCTGAGTGTCCACTGGAGGTATTCCTCATCAGTAATGTAAATACTGCCTTTTTACGAAATGGCTGTGCTTACATTAAAAAGCCTGCAAAGACATGCTATAGACACCAGAACTACTACGTTTAGCTGTTGTGGTTCTGGTGACTATAGTGTCCCTTGAATATAGAGAGGAAAAAAGAATCATCACAAATGTAAGAAATAAAATGTCTGTATCATTATTCTAAAAATTATTTAAAAAAAAAAAAAATATGCACATTCCTAGCTTAATTTTTAGCACGACATATGACACAAACATTTTGTACTTTGCAGATTACTTTTTATATTTTTTTATACATATACAGATTGTAATACTGCCCCTGACTTAGGGTGACCACATTTCCTAACTGCCATTCAGTGACACTTTCAGAAATGCATTCCATACATTTTACTACCCGTCTCTACCCCTTCCATTTATATTAGAACCCCTTTCCATGTAAATTAGAGATTAGTGCCATGAATAATATGCTAGATTGCCTACTTACAACCAGATGAGGATGATGATGGGCTCTAGCTGCAGTCTGGCTCCACTGGTCTGGTGTAGAACAGGCTCTCTAGAGGCTGTTTGTAACGGTGGTCACAAAAATCAATGTTCTGGGAGAACGGGAAGCAGCTACATTTTTGGGGGGCCCTTTACACAGCTCAAGGTCTGGGTCCCAGGGTCCACCTTCATGTTCCACCAACGAGTTTGTTCACAGGGGGTGGAGTGTGCAGGAAATGCATTGTGTGTGTGTGTGTGTGTGATGAATGTCAATCTCTCCCCCTCCCTCGTCACTCTTCCCCCCTCACACTCTCTTCTCCCCTCTCCCTCCCTCCCTCCCTCGCCACTTTTCGCTACTTTCCTCCCTCGGCTACTTTCTCCCTCCCTTGTCTCCCTCCCCCCACTCAGTATGCGGGTTTTAGAGCCGCCGGGTACAGGTAGCTTTTGTTTCCTGTACCCGCCCGGACTAACAGGAAGTGCACACCGAGTGTGCACTTCCTGTTAGTCCGGCCGGGTACAGGAGACAGATGCTCCCTGTACCCGCGGACTATACTAGGCTCGGCCACGCTACAGGGAGGGAGTGACAGGAGGGAGCGCTGAGCGCTTCCCTCCTGTCAGCCCCTCTCCTCAGGCTGCGCGGTCCGCCCTCATGGACGCACTGCCCGGGAAAAGCTGCAGCATGGGGGGGCCGGCGGGGATTTCCCCATAACCTGTCCCCCCCGCATGATTTGCTGGGGGGATGCATCCCCCCCATACCCCTGGTTCCTACGCCCATGGGTACAGGTGATGACCTGACCCAAACTGGCATTATTGTGGCTCAAAGTTTTTTTTTCAACTCCCTAAATGGCATCTGTAAAGAACTGTGTCTAAAAAAAGACCAGATACTATCATTCCCCTCCTAACTCATTTCCACGCTATGCCTAAGAGCCAGCAAACCCCTTTCCCTGTCTATTTGACCCCTTTCCGAGAGCTAGAGTAAAGTATTACTGCCAGTGGGAGCTACTTACAATTGTTCTGGAACACCGGCTCAGTACTTTCACCTGGTCAAATTAACACCCCTTTCCCAACGGTCTATAAAGGAGATCTTTGGAGAGATAGTACTACCCCTCTCAGTGAATAATCATTCCCTATGAAAACAAGGAAGCTCCCTTATCCCGAACAGCTACAGCTCCCGGTAAAAGACCACAATGTGGCATTGGCCACATGGAATGGTTTTCGGCCAGCACGTTTTTGCGACCGGTCAAAAGTTCAACAGGGTGGCGATTCCTCTACAAGCATCAGATCAGATCGCTATTTTCGGTTTGGGTGAGAGCTATAAACACCTTCACTCTGAGGGAACACTGAGAACTTTCCAACGGATATACTCAGCCGGAGTATAGGGAATAGGTTATAGCAAGCATGACAAACTCAAAGGCTAACACGGGCCAAATAAACAAGGTTTAAGTTTATGTGAGCCTCAAAAAAACAAAAGGTTTGTTTTTCACAGAAACCTAGGTTTATTTAGAAAAGTACAGTATAAAAAAAAGTTACCTAACTGACACTGGATGTCCTCACGCTCATAGGGGTTCAAAGTAAACAAAAGAGCAAATTTATTTTAAGGAGATGTGCATTTGCATATAACCAATGTTTTATTCCAACTACCTTAACATATTAAGAAAAGCTTGGTAATGGGACTGAACTAACAAATGTATGCTGTTGCACAGCTATAAAAATGGAAATTTCATAATCTTGTTAATTTTAAAGTTCTATGAGTGTGTTCTTCACTTTGGCTGAGATCATCAAACTTTATGATCTCAGACAATCTAATGCTTTCCCATAGGAAAGCATTGGGAGGCTATTGTGCATGTGTGGCAAAAGGTTGCGCGGCCAGTCAGGATCTCCATGGGGAGCGTTCAGTGCCTCCATGCAAACCCAATCAAACACAGTGCCGCCTCCCCCCATTCTAATACACTGTCTACAAATCCAATACACTGGCTTCCCTCTTAAATTTAATACATTGCCCCCTTCACCCAATCTAATCCACTGCCCCAATTTAATACACTGCTCCTTTCTTCCCCAAAATTAATATACTGCCCCCTTCCTCTATCATATTAATACACTACCCCCTCCCCAATTTAATAAACTGGTCCACTCCTTCCCCTAGTTTAATGCACTACCCCCCCCCCTAGATTGATACACTGCACCATTCCCTCCCACCCCCAAATTAAAGGACCACTCTAGGCACCCAGACCACTTCAGCTTAATGAAGTGGTCTGGGTGCCAGGTCCTTCTAGGGTTAACCCATTTTTTTATAAACATAGCAGTTTCAGAGAAACTGCTATGTTTATGAATGGGTTAAGCCTTCCCCCTAATCCTCTAGTGGCTGTCTCATTGACAGCCACTAGAGGCGTTTGCGTGCTTCTCACGGTGATTTTCACAGGGAGAGCACGCAAGCGTCCATAGGAAAGCATTGTAAATGCTTTCCTATGCGACGGGCTGAATGCGTGCGCAGCTCTTGCCGCGCGTGCGCGTTCAGCCCAGGAGGAGGAGAGAATTAGAAGAGCTCCCCGCCCAGCGCTGGAAAAAGGTAAGTTTTTAACCCTTTCCCCCCTCCAGAGCCGGGCGGGAGGGGGTCCCTGAGGGTGTTTTCCTGGCACTATAGTGGGCCTTTAATACACTGCCCTCCCACCATTCTAATACACTGCCCACTACCTCACCCAATATAATACACTTCCCCCCCTCCTAAATTTAATACACTGGTCCCCTGCCTACCCCAAATTAATACACTTTCCCGGTCTCAAATTAAAATACTGCTCCCTCCCCAATTTAGCACACTAAACAGGAAGGTCCCCCAAGCCCCTCTTCCCCTACCTTAAGATGCCCGTTCTCCAGTTCCAGCTTTTCACTGCTCAAGCAGGCTAGCCGCTCCTCTGGCACAGAGCAGGAGGGAACGGGGAGTGGCTGGAACTGCGAGCAGGAGGAAGGGAAAGTGTCTGGCATTGCCAGCAGGAGGGAGTTGGGAGTGACTGGCCTGCTCTGCAGACAGCCACTCTGCCCTCTTGAGGCCATGGGAGGGAACATAAGAATCAGGCAGGAAAGATGTGGGGGCAGCAAATATATTCATTCTGGGGCACATTCGGCCCGGGGGTCACAAGTTTGACATGCTTGGGTTACAGGATCCTTAAAAGATTTGACACCAGTTGCCCAATAATTGTCCAACCTCAAGTCCTGGTGGGGAGTCAACACCATTGGAGTGATGGGAAGGTAGCAATGGACAATCTATAGTCGGTTATAAAGTACTTTCCACCATTTCTAACGTAGAGTTCCAACTGTATGCTGAAATCTTTTTGAAGATTGTGTGTGGAAAGACTTTTCTATTGCTTCTGTTTCAAGAGTTGGCTAGCCCTCAAACTACATTGGATGTGACTGACCGTCCTCCTACAACAATCTAGTATGATTTGCAGTAAGGTTGGACCTCATCCACCATGGCCAGGCACCACCAGCGTGCTGTCAAGGAAAGAAAGGCATGCTGGCCAGAAGAAGCACTCCATAAATCTGGGAAATTAGGCAGGTAATTTTGTTAGGCTGCTGTTTTGACATGGCCCTGGAATAAAATCCAATAATATGTTCAAGAGTGAGCTGGCGGATATTTCCCTCGAATGATCAGGAGTCCAACTGTCCCAAAAGCCTTACTCTGACTAAGGGTGGCAGTATTGGAGGAGGTTTTGGCCGGATAATGCTTCCCTTTTTTAAAATTGCCTGTCATTGTAGAAGCTTCACCCTGCTTTAGGTTTGTGTTTAAAAGTGGGTTACTGCTTGGTGAATTTACTACTACTGTCTCTGCATTATGTTTAACTACACTGCAGTGTAGTGTACAGTGACTTGCACATGATAAAATAAAGGGAAAAAAGCTTTTCAAAATTGTCTGTTATTCTTGAATGATGCTGTACCCTGCCACACTGAGTGTACGCAGTGTTTACATTGCAGCCACATGGGGGCGGAGCCAACTGAGGAACAGAGCGGACGCATCTCTCTGAGCTCCGAGCCCTAATAGCCCTAATCGCATTTATGCTAAAAACCAACACCACACTTTGCAGCCAACAAAAGGGAGGACAATGGACAGAAAAACTAAACAGCCCAGAGCTGACAAGTTCCCCAACAGCAGGGATATCAGAGACTTGCTGAGGAGCTCACAACAGGCCGCATTTGCCAAGATGGCGCTGAAGAACGATCTATCTTATTCCACTGAAGAGGCCTCCATCGACCTTGAAGAGGGAGCATCGTATGACCTGCCACCAGAACGAGCTGCCAAGCCCATAAAGACCAGAAACCCAGTGACAGCGGACCTGCTTAAAAGCATTCTAGCAGATCGTCGCAAGGACCTTGCCACAGACATGGCCTACTACAAGAACGCTATTGAAGGCGCAGTGTCCAAGGTTACACAACTTGAAGCCATCTTCAGCACCCATGATATAAAGACTCATAAAGGTGGAACAAACACTGGCAGACCTCCAATGCAGGCAAATAGCCACTGAAGACTGAGTAAATACACAGGAAGACCAGAGACGGCGATACAACCTAAAGGTTAGGGAAATACCGGAGACCGTGGGTCTCACTGACTTACTCCACTTCATCAGACACCTGTTTGAAGCAATGCTGCTGCCCAAGCAGGCCAAAGCCATAAAGAGATGGGATGCTACATCTGCCCAAGCCTGCAAAGGCACCACCATCTGCACTGGCGGATCTCATCCTCCGCTTCCACACCCTCCAAGATAAGAACTCCCTTACCGCCGCAATCCGGAGGAAGATCCCTCTAACCTTTGAGGGAGCCATGCTTCTAGTCTTTCCGGACCTAACAAAAAGTACTTTTCTTTCCTGGTGGAAAACTTTGCAGCCACCGCTCCAGCACTTACGTGCCAAGAACATTCCATACCGATGGGGCACCCCACGGGCATTGATCTTTACACATGAAGGGACTACATACAAAGCATGGAGCCCTCAGGAACTGGAAGCATGCCTGCAGACCCTTAGCCTCATGGAGCCCCCGAACGCGACAGGACAGAACCTGCTCCACATAGATCCTGCAACCATATCGGAATTCACCCCCAGAGCGGCTCAGCGTGCATTGTTGGCCAGAGCGCCAACATGAAGAATGTCCCTGACAGGGGAAGACAACTTACCCGCTTGGATGATCTCATATTCCACCACCGTATAAGATAAACTGCTAATTTGCCTGTTATTTTATATTATTGTTTAGCAAAGTTTTATTTTAAGTTTTCATACCACCATCCTTTGTCTCCACCGGTTAGCCACCCTTTATAAACTGCAGAGATCTGAGAATAACATTCTGCTCCTACTTCTACTTTCCACCAAAGATATGGTACACACCTGTAGCCCACTAGAGAATACATATTGGGTACCTCCATTTTCTTCTCCCCCCCCCCCAATCCCCTACCGACTTACTAGGGGAACCACTCTGTATATTTCTCACTCTTCTGGTGGAAGGCGCATCACTTAAAAGGCGCAAGACTCCAAAGAGATATACCTCCACCAGCCACTCCTAGTCCCCAAGGGGATACTGCTAAAATATTCTATGAGGTAATATATTATTGCAGTTATATCATAGCGTTTACTCTACCGGAGCCTTAGCCATACTTAACTTTACTTATCAAGTGGTACCTCTTTTCTGAGTTAATATTCACAGTTCTAGGATACAGATTATATGACCTAATCTATGACTACCCTCGTAGAATTGTGTACATGAAAACTAATATTTTCTTTTTTTAAAACATATGCAGTAACTCTTATAACGTGTTATACCACCCCTGATGACAAACGTCACTGCTCACGTTTCAGTTTATGCTCAAAATGTATGATGGTATAAGGCTTGTTCATGCTGTTGTGGCAATACAAGCTAGTTTGTAACCCTTCGCACAACAAAAATAAAGTATTTAAAAAAAAGACAAAACCATTTGCAGCCACACATTGTGTATATTATGGATGGATGAAGCATGCAATTTCCAACACAAGCAGTGGAGCACACTGCAAATAAAAAAAGGAATAAAAATTCTTAATGAGTAAATCATATTGGGTGTAAGTGGAACTGGCAGCAGCAGCAGCAGCTAGGAAATGTTCTCTTTCTAATCCTTTTTTTTTATTTTTTATTCTTCTTCACTGGATGTTAAGGGGTCTGACTGTTCCTGTCCAACCTGCCTCTTGGCTATTGACACTATCCCCATTATCCCCTTGCTCTGTGGTGGTAATAGAAGTGGAGGAGGTGGCAGAAAATAATTTAAAATTTAAGGCCAAATTAGAAAAATTATCCAGTTCATCTATGCTTCCAGTTTGGCTAGTATGACCTTAAATTTTGAAATCCACTTTGACTTCCCAAAAATTCGCACTTTTAGGTCAGCATGGACTGCCTTGCTTGTTTAGCCTCAGAAGCATTATACAGTCCTACTTTCCTACATAAGGGAGAGTCTTAAAAGGAACACTCCAAGCACGATAACTACTAAAGAGAGTTCCAAGAAGCTTCCATTTGCTCCACTGTTACACCGCCAGGCGTAACTCAGTGCTGCAGCTTCCAGGGGCATAGGAGGAGACAATAATAAGAACCAAGTCAAACCATTCTCAACCTATTTGTCTACATACCCTGGTAGGAGGAATGGGCATAGCGTGCTGTAGTGGTTATGGTGCAACAAACTGGTCCTGGGTTCCTCAGGATTTCTATATATAATGATGGAAGCAGTGATTCCTCATCATCTCCTCACAATGTTTGAGCTGACATTAAGTGGTCTGGATGATGCCTTTAGTTGTCCTTTAAATGTGTTTCTTAAATACAGTACACATATATAAGAGTAAACTCTTATAGCAGGGTCCCCCGATCCCCTGATAGAGACTTTGACGATTGCTGTGCGTTGGCAGGGGGGTGCAAAGGAAGGGAAGTTTTACTTCCTTGAAGTTGTCCTTTGCAACCCCAGGAGCCTATTATTGGTATATGGCTCTTCATACCTCCAACACTAACCCTGGATTCTGTTTCGGGTACAAATACTTAATGGCCAATTCATTTTCAATGCATATAATTTCTGCAACTGTAAGATAATTATATGGCAATTCTACATAAGTCCTCAATCAAGTACATGTAGCATCTGTTTACTCCCACTGAGAAAAACAGTAGAAAATAATTCAGTGAACATGGAGAAGAAGAAGACATTTAAAAAAAAAAAAAAGAAAAAAAAGAAGATATATTAGTAGACTGTGATTAGGCACAATTACATGGTAGGATACATCTATGTGTTTTCTAAGCCTAAGATGTAAAAACAATTGTAATAGCTGTTTGTTGTTTTAGATTTACCAGTTTGTTGGTTCTCTTTGTGTTTAGTATAATTGCTGAAATTCTGCTACAATATCTATAAAAATCAATATACACAAAAAAGTGACCAATACGATACAAAGACATTGGAATTCCTTGTACATCTCTAAATCAAACACATTGTGTCTAATTTACTATCTCCCCAACGTCTTCTTCATCAGGATTGACAATTTGAAAGTATCGATGTGACGGTAGTCACCATCACTGGGGCAGAAGCATTTTGTTATTATATGTTCCTGTATGTTGTCTGATATGATTTGGTTATTTGTATTTTATTGAAGTTGTCACAGTAATCGATATGTAGCATATGAGCTAGTCCCGAATCAAAATAAAGCCGAGTATGTTAGTTCGTTTTGGAACTGTGTGTCTTGTGTGGATTTTTGGGAATCCCAGTCACAGTCTTTGGACAGGTTGGCTGGCTGCACGATTCCTCCAGTCTGGGGGCAAAGAAAAAGAGAGCTAGGGCTGAGAACCTTAAGTGACTATATAAAGAGAAGAGTGATCACATTGCAGGCACAGGTGCATGCCTGCCTGGAGGGAAAACTGCAGAGGAATAGACAAAGGGAACAATACCACCCAGGAAGGAAAGAACTACAGAGAGGCCCCAGTGAAGCTTTTGCGACTGGGGAGAAGCATCCCATGGTCCGGGCAAGCAGCTAGGAAGCGCACTGAGTGGAGGTACTCGATCGAGGACAGGAGCTACATCACAGTCGATAATGCTTTCATTTTATATTTTTACACAATTTTTATTGAAATAATGGTTTTGTACAGTACAGATTAAACGAGTATGTGCAAAGAGAGCACATGCAATATGATAACAGATAATGCCAAGATTGGATTAGAAAAAGAGCATCATTGTAAAATAGTAAATAGTATCAGATGGTGCGAGCAAGCACTCTGAGCCAGTAAAATATGAGAAGCATTTGATTGGACCACAACAAGGAAGGGAGTGACACAGCCAGGGTGTGGAAGGTTCTAGTCCAGTGCTGTATTATACGTAAGTTTTAAGCATTTTTTTTTGTTTTTTGTTTTTTTACTTTTACCATTATGTGGGGTGGGGACCTACTAAATAGCACTATAAAGGGTAAAAACAAAGGGAGGGAGTAAACGATTTGGGCAAAAGTGTTGGACTAACCCTTTAATGCGAGATACTGCATAATTGAGATGTACAAGGCACAACACAAACGTGAATTCTCAAGGCACTCATTACCCCTTTTCATTACGGAATACAGAGCACCCATTGTCTGGCAGATGTGGGCAGCACCAAGAATATAGCAGTCTTGGGAGAGGAGTCATGGAGAATGTCTGCAGTAACAAAGCATAATAACAGCCAGATTTTTTTTTTAGATATATATCAGCACATATGTACTACTATGGCAAGAAGACTCTTGACTTTTCTACTCCAGATGATGTTTGCTCCCCTATCAGTTTGGAAAACCAGAACATCAGCTACAGCAAATAAATGTTCAGTCTACATATTCACAAACCAAAAAAAAAAAAACAAACAAAAAAAAAACAAGAAAAGTCAACCAATAAAACTTATAGGGCACTCTAAGCAACATATTGACTACAACCTGTTCGATATTATACAATACCTCAGCCAATAAATGTGAAAGATGGACAAAACTGGTGTAGCTAAAATGGGATGATAACCTCTGCTTTAGCAAGATTGAGAAGATCAAAAGGACAGTAGGCACCTTAAAAAGCAACACAAGCCAAAGTGTATTTCTATCTCTCTATATATCACGATATATATATATATATATATCTATCTCTATCTCATCTTTTATTTAACAAGTCCGTCGTGTGCCAATATTTTCTTTGTGGAATGGAATTTTTCTGTAATATATATATATATATATATTTGTGCTCGGAATTTAAATACGTGATGGATAGTAACTGTGAGCAAAGTTGGTTGTGGTGTGCCGAAACCAACGTACGAGTGGGCCTGTAAATAAAAGAGGGCCCACCAAGGATAATGTAGTTAAAACAGGGTGTAGGTGGGTGGGGACAATCAGCTGAGCGGCAGCGGTGAGTAGGGGCTGGGAGCTTAAGTAGGGGACTTACTCCTCCCACAAATTCAGGCCTAATGGCCTTTCTACTTGTGCTCGGAATTTAAATACGTGATGGATAGTAACTGTGAGCAAAGTTGGTTGTGGTGTGCCGAAACCAACGTACGAGTGGGCCTGTAAATAAAAGAGGGCAAAAAGATAAATTCGAGAAAATACACACTTTATTGCATTTTACAAGACCAAGTTTCTGAAAGCTTGGCGAAGCTCTTTCTCTGGTTGTGGAATATATGCGTTATATATGGAGGATTTCCATCGCCCGAGCCTTTTGATGATGTGGACCGGTGCGTTTGTGCTTGAGGCTGCTGAGGCGGCTCCTATGCGGAAGGAGTGCCCGGAGAATGCAGCCGGATTGTGTCCGAGCTTAGATAACAAGGTTCTGACATGTGACATCAATTTTGCCGTGGTAAGCGGGTGCCCTTGTAATGTTAAGAGCGGAGAGTCTGGCAGGTGAGTGCGAAAAGTAGACCGTAGTTGGTCGAGAACTTTCACCGGACACCAGGCATTATCAGTAGGGAAGAGAGGAATTATTGTAGGATGTATTGACCGGTTGGTTTTAGTGGTAGGGATAGAGAGGAGGTAGTGATCCTCTACCTTGGTGAGGTGTGAAGTTTTAAGGCATTGTGCGATATCTCCTTGACAAATCACTGTGAACTCTCTAGGTCTGAGAAAACCGTAGAAAGCGAGATATATGGCAGATTTTATCACCGTATTGGTGTAGCTATCAAATGGGGCTGTGTCAAGGAGATTGCTAAGAGACCTGAAGATAGGCCCGTCTATGGGTAATCTAGTGCTTGCGAGTGGTGGTGAAACCTTAGATATGCCTTTCAAGACCTTTTTTATGGGGTATGAAGACAAAAAGGGGGTGCTGTTAGGAAAATTGGTGAGGCTGTGGTGCTGAACCCCGGTGAGGTAAAGTTTAATGGTGTTGTGTGACAGATTAAGGTGTAGGTGGCAGAAAGAGGCAAAAGACACCATGGTTTGGATAGAAAAGTCACCTTGTAGCCCGAATTCTGCAGTGAATTTGTTAAATATGTTAAGTGCCCTATTGTAAGTGATAGCAGTGTTGGGTGATAATGCTTGGTGAGTGAGTGATCTAGCGTGAAGCAAGAGTGTGCTTAATCCAATATTAGTTCGTGAAACCGTGGTGTCCTGGATGGCTGATGGTGAGCTGCTGGGAGTGCCTGAGAAAATGCCTGGAATCGAGAACGAGAAAGAGCGTCAGCGGCGGTGTTGTGAATACCCGGGATGTGAGAACATACTAAGTGAAACTGATTGGATGCTGCCAGCCAGGTCAACTTGCGAATCAGCCGCATGATGGTTAGGGATGATGAGCGCCCTTTGTTAATAATATCGCAAGCTGCCGAGTTATCTGAGTAGCATTTTACTGCCTTGCCGGACCAGAGATGACCCCAGGTGTGTGCGGCCGCCACAATGGGGTAAATTTCAAATAGGGTTGAGGTCTCCCTGAATCCTGGCAAGGCATCCGTCTCAGTGGGCCAGTGGCCCCTAAACCAGTGGTTCCCGAAAATGGCTGCGAAACCGGTGTTGGCTGCTGCGTCTGTGTGGATGATGGGTGAAGAGGTGGAGAGAGGGGGGATAAACATGGAGATACCATTCCAGTCTTTCAAAAACTTCCCCCACATAGCTAAGTCAGCCTTGGCGTGGGGGTCCAAAGAAACTGTGCCGGAGTCCGGGACTCCATGGAGCAGGCAAAGAAGTCTGGAAATAAAAGACCTTCCCTGCGGAATGATGCGCATGGCGAAGTTCAGAGATCCAAGAAGGGACTGAAGTTCTCTCCTGGTGCAAACGTCATTCCGCAGGAACGTGTCTATCTCCCCTCTCAATCGTGAAAGTTTGTCGTGTGGAAGGCTAGCTCTGAGTTTGACAGAATCGAGCTCTATGCCTAAAAAGGTCAACTTTGTTGTGGGTCCTATAGTTTTGGCTGGGGACAAAGGGACTCCAAGTGTGGAAAAAAGTGCAGTAGTACTATTGATTGCTGTGGGTGTTGATGACCCTGGCTCTATCAGTAGAAAGTCATCTAGATAGTGAATAACGGAGTGACACCTGATGACATTCAGAAGCAGCCAGCATAGTGACTCAGCGAAAATGTCGAAAAGTTTGGGGCTGCTTCGGGAACCAAAAGTGAGTCGTGTTGAGAAGTAATAATACCCTCGCCATTTAACACCGTGTAAGTGCCAGAGTGAGGGGTGTATGGGCAGTAATTTAAAGGCGTTAGTGATGTCTGTTTTGCTGAGCCAGGGTCGATTACCAGATGTCATGATAGACTGTATGGCGTCGTCGATGGTGACGTACTGCAGAGAGAATTCGTCTGCTGGAATGAGTGCGTTTATGCTTGGAACAAAAGAGGAGTGCGGTGCCGATAAATCGATAATGAGACGTTTTTTATTAGAATATTTGTGAATAGCAATACCAATAGGGTTAGTGCGCCAGGAGGAAAACGGTGAAGAGGTGAAAGGACCGATCATGAAACCGTTTGTGGTTTCTGCGGAAATGAGAGTGTCTACAGCGACTGGGTCTAAACGTGCAGACTGGAGATTAGGACATTCTAGTGTACCTGGGGGAATGGCTATTATGCCTGTGTGAAACCCTTGTGAAAAACCTGTGGTGAGAAAATCCACTAAGTGCCTGCTGGGGTGACACCTTAGATAAAAAACCAGGTTGTCGATATTAATGTCGGTTAGTCATTTGTTTGGTGACAACCTGGCTGGACACATGGTCTTGGTATGTGCCCTGAAACATATGGAGCAGATGTGCAATAGTCTACAGGCGCTGAAACTGCAGGAGCCTGCGTTGAAATTATTGCACACCTGTGCTTTACCTAAAAAGGAGATGGGCCTACCCAGCTTATCCCGGAGACCACCCGCTGGCTTGTGAGGGGTGAAAGAGGAGTGAGGTGTGAACGTGGGGTGAGGGGTGAGAGTGGAGGTGGTGGGATCTGGTTCGACGGGACATAAGTCCGCCATGTGGGATGTGGAATTACAGATGGCACAAGCCGGGGGCCTGAGTCCGGCGAAGTGGCGACAGAAAAGTTCAGTGTCCATCTGACCCCAGTTCATTCTAATGTTGAACTGCTTGAGATGGGTCGCCGCCTTCGCTGAGACTGACTTGTGGTAGTCATAGAAGGAAGAGCCCCCGTACTTGATGCCTAGATCCACTACCTTGTGGAGATAGAGATCTAGCTCTTCTCTCCTATGGGGATACACCGTGCAAATGACGTCTCGGTATATCCCGAAAGCTATCACAAACTGTGGGATAGACAATTTTTTATTAAGCCTGGGATCCCTCGTTTTAAGCACAACAGAGATGTCACCATAATTGTATGCCTTGTTCTCGAGTACATCCTGAGAGGCTATGAGTAAAGACACCAGACACACATCCTTCCCGTCAAGGATATCTTTCCTGATAGAATCTGGGACGGAGTGTGCTGGTGACTCGAAAGGTGTGATGGCTGTGCCAGGTGCTGGAGGGGGGAGTATAGAGGGACATGAAGGTATGGCAGGTACAGCCGTGGTAGAGACTGGGACTACGGTGTTAGTACCTGAGGAGGAGATGGCGCTTTCCACCTTAGACAGCCTGCTATTGAGGGCCTGTAGATTGGCCAAGATATCTGCCAGGGTATCCTGGGTGGCCGTGCTGGTACTTGGTGGTTGTCCTTGAGAGCTAGTTCCCGGCCGAGGCTCGGGGACTTGGTGGGTAAGCAGCCTGTAAAGTTCTGCCTTTCTAGCTGTGGCCGGAAAGGGGATTCCCCTGAGCCTAAGCTCGGCTGTGATTTTGGGAATAGTCCATGCTCTCAAGGACGTGGGGGTTGAAAGAGTGAGTGATTCGCCTGGAGACACGGGTCTGATTGGCGTGAATGGTGCTTCTTCTGTCAGTTCTTCGGTTGGAATTGGTTCTTGGGACATTCTAAAAGGAATGATTATGTGAAAGATATATTAGAAGGGGAGTGAGGTAAGAAGGGGGGGGTATGGGGAGTGGTGTGTCTTGAAGAACTGGACTTTAATGCTAGATGCCGAGGCGAAAAACTTAACTATTGAATGACTGGATAGGTGAGGCCTGCTAATGCCAAGTGGCGATGAGAGGCTCTACCTATGATTTGGCTTATGACGTAGGTGCCACAGACGTGGTGGCGGGATGTTGGCCTCTCGGTGACGATAAGAGAAATCAAAACGTGTGGCCGTGACAGGTGAGGCCCTAACTAGAGCCCTGTAGTAAGGCATGCGAGGCTTATAACTATGATTTGGGCGTGGGGCCGTACCTCCGTGTTGAGGTGGGGTGGGGGTGGTAGGCCTCGCGGGATCAGATTTCCTGATAAGGTGGGCTAAGGCATTAGCCTGTGCCGTATAGCCAATTTGATAGTATGCTAAAGGGTAAAGTTAGAGGACTGGAATGGTGTGTGGATACTAACCTTGACTGGTCGCAAATGGTATCTGGAGCCTCCTGGTAAGTGTAGAGAGTCTTGTCTTAATGTTGTCTTTGAGGAAGAATCCTGGGGGTTTAAGACAGATGTTGATGTGTTTATACGTATCGTGATGTCGTATGAATCGTATAGGGAGAAGGTTTGTTAGGGGCACGACGTGAGATCCTGCATTGAGGGATCTGGGAGGTTTAGGTGTAGGAATGGGATGATTTTGGATATGATTGAGAAGGCAGAATGAGTAAGGATGTAAGTACCTGAAGGTATGGCTGTGTACCGTGTCAGGATTTGGTGTCTTCTTGAGCCTGGTGGTCGTATGACCGAAAGTC
This sequence comes from Pelobates cultripes, assembly GCA_933207985.1. Taxonomy (NCBI): domain Eukaryota; kingdom Metazoa; phylum Chordata; class Amphibia; order Anura; family Pelobatidae; genus Pelobates; species Pelobates cultripes. The sequence continues at coordinate 66,679,517 of OW240923.1, forward strand.
TGTGTAGACAAGTAGTAAAGAGATAACGTATCCTGGGCGTAAGCCTGAGGGAAGGTAGTAATGGAGTTGAGACCGCGTGAGGTCTAGTATTGAAAAGAGAGTGAACTATACCTTTTATTAAAGTACAGAGATTGTTTTAATCGTGGCAGGTTAACTGCGTGGAAACGGTGGAATCTTAGATTAATACAGGATCTAAGGGTTTAACCGAGAGAAATTCCATAGTTAGCAATAGATGTGAAGATAATTGATAAAACCTGATAACTCAAGGTGATAATAAACCATACCTGTTCCTGTAATAAAAGGACCTTGGAATAACAACTTTAATGCAGAAAAGCAAGAGACCGATGCAATCTGTAAAAGCCGAAAAATGTGACAGCGTGATTTATGTGCAAGGAATAGTACGGATTATGTGTAAAGGGTATAACTTGTAAATAGTGTTTAAAAAGACTTATCTGAGTGTTATTAGGAAAGATTGGTATAGCTTGAATTTAGACACGTATGAAGTTATGATGATGAACATTATGTATATTACAGAAAAATACTTTAAATGGTTTAACAAGGTAGGAAAACACAGGGCTGGTAGTTAACCATATAATGTAACCGCAAACTGATATGAAGGAATAAATAATAGTAGGACTGTGATTAGAACTTATGCAATCTTAGCTTAAAAGAATAGAAATAACCGAATGTAAATTAGTAAGATGGTGTTCGTGAATTTAACCATACGAGTAGGTTGGTGCTGAAATAACCGAACGGAAAAGTGAATGCAGATAATAATGAGCTTAAACATGAATATTTATTCGGTTGTTTCCGTACGAAAATGCATTAAATGATAGCGAAATGAGCCGAACGTTCGTGCGTTTTTTGGCGCGAATGGAGATATTAACGAACAGCGTGTATTCGTGAAAATGCGAAAAGGAGGGAGCCTACCCCTACGTTTTTAGGCCCGAACGGCGGGGAAAAAGCGAACGCTAATTCCCCCGCCTTGCTTACGTGAACGCGCCGGTCTCGTGACCGGAAGTCGGGTACCTCGACCGGAGAGAAACGGAATGGAAGGGGCCTCGGACGGACGGAGGATTTGCACAGGGCGTCTGGCTGCTGGAAACAGGTACAGTTCTGGCGGGAAGCTGGACCGGAAGTGCTGGACAATCAGCTGAGCGGCAGCGGTGAGTAGGGGCTGGGAGCTTAAGTAGGGGACTTACTCCTCCCACAAATTCAGGCCTAATGGCCTTTCTACATATATAAAATAGGTCTCAAAAAATAGGTATGCAATGGCAATCGTTTTACACAAAAATTCCATATACAATGACTCTGTGCTCTATTATAGGATATACACACACAAATACACACACCACATGGGCCCAGCACTCACTCGCCCGTCTCGTTTCTTAATGAAAATCATTCTTTCATTGTGTTTAAATCACACCGATCTAGATCATCTTAAACACAATAAAATAATAATTTTCATTAAGAAATTCTCTGGGGTGCACTTGATCTGGAGATATATATAATAAATATATAAAATAAAATGCTAATTCTTTAGTATCTATTTTATCTCTCTGTGATTGAATTTTAGAAGTTAAAAGGGGAACTGTTGCTTCCCAGGGTTTTTACTAATGTAGAGTTTCTGTTGCATATAACACGTCCTTGCATGGTCAGCAGCATAAACACTGCTTTTTCTCAAAAAAGGTAGTGTTTAAACTGCTGCCTAAGTCTACCTCTTGTGGCTATCACAGGGAGTGCCTATATGAGGTCCTGCAAGCAGATGTAGAAATCTACCTCTTTATGTTGCAAATGGTTGCCCCCATTTAAACGCACAGTCAGTCATTCTATCAAATTCTGTCCTCTGTACCCCACTGTCAGAAATGAAAGAATGCTTCTCATCCACATTTGCAAGATATGACAAGTCTTTGCCTTGTCTGAACTTGATTATGATGTTATTTGCCAAATGTTTAATATAAATTTAAGACAAAACAGAGCATCTAATGAAAAAAGGACAACATGAGTAAAAGGTGATTTTCAATGATTTGTTTAACAGTGTAACTTTTAGAGCAGTACCATTTCCCCATTGAAAATGAAATATCACTTCCCAGAACTTTTAACATTATGTTACCCAATCCTTAAATTGAGCAAATATGTTTATGCGAGGTGTGAAAAACCATGAAGAGGAGCCTTATATTTATGATATATAAGTATTTATCAGGCTGGCAATATGCATTGGCGCATTGTGAAGCAGAGAAAGGTCTTTTAAAAGAGCACGTTTCTGAATGCATTACTGCTGTGTATATTTATGATTGATTATATATCTGTGATAATATGATCCTGTGATTGTGTAAGAGTATATTGTAGGTGTGTAATATATATATATATGTATGTATGTATGTATGTATGTATGTATGTGAATCATCAATCCTGATGATCTTAACCAATCCAATGATTGAGACTAGTGAGCAAGCATGACAAATCGCTGCAAAGCATCTCCTCAATGCATCTTTATAAGAAGCATTCAGTGTCTCCATGCAGAACACAATCTGTTCCAGGACCCTGTAACGAATCCCAAAAAATACTACGAATGAGTATATCCATTGTGATACTCCCAATGAAGACTTGATGAAGGGTACAACAGGATTTGTTTATTGAAGGCCAGACACACAGTATTTATACACAGACCACCGCATGAGGTCTCCATCCACAGTAATGTAAAACATAAGCCCGCCCCGGTGTCGCTGTGTCTGGGAGATAATGGTATCTCCCAGGCACAGGAAGCAGACACACAAAATACACAGAACACAGTAATGCATCCCTACATCCTTGGATATCTCCTGATCCGAATTATGTTCCCTGCAAATTTCGGAGTGATCGGATATACAGAGCCCAAGAAATCATTGTATAAAGTATACAATTGTATATCATTGTATAAAAGGGCTCGAGGCTCTGTACATACCCAAAAACAGTTACACGAGATCCCTTGGTTTAGGCCGGTGAAAGCAGCGGCCAATCCGGAGAAAGGGCGCAAACATGTAACTGCCAATCAGCATTCAGTGAGGGGAGGTGTTTTGCCGACCAATCGGGAGAAAGGCCGCGAAACCAATTTGAATGGTAGCGCTTCTCCCATTGGTCAGCACGGACTCTGCGGTTGTAAAGCCGCCTGCTAGTTGCAGAGTGTCGGCTAGGGCTCGCACCTCTCCCTGGTGGATGTCTCCACGTGGGTAGCACCAGGAAGATGGCTCTTTGGGAGACACAGTTCGTTACAGACCCAGCAAAGGAAGTCTCTCAAGTGGCTATAAGACTGACAACCACTAGAGGTGGTCATGGGCAGCAATGCAAACAGTCTTTTTTTCAGAAAAGGCAGCCAGGACAGAACCAAAGCCCAGAACCACCACCCATGAACAGAGTCTATAGACAATGCATTGGGACAAAATGGCAAAACTTGACATCAATAGCTCTGCCTTCTGTCAAGTGTAGAAAAAAAATGCATAAAACAAAGTAGTCCCTACTTTGTCTTATTATATCTTTTAGTTTTCGTGAAATTCCACCACAGGCCATGTGGATATTTCATATAGGGGTGGTGGAAGGGAGTGACAGCCATTGTAATTCCACTCTTAAAGCAGCTCTAAGTATGGTAGAGCAAGATGTTGACAAGTTCCCATACTTAATTTTTTAGGACTTGTAAATCTCCTCCTCTAAATGCCTCAGAGAGATCCAGTCATGATCTGCTGGGCCAGTGAGAGAAGGGAGCATGGGTAAGATCTTCAGTAGTAAAAGATGAAGCAGAGTAGAGTGCGGAAGATGCAGTGGTGGGGGGCTAAAGTACAGCAGGGGGATGAAAAGGTATGCTGGAGGCAACAAGAACCTGCATTGGGGCCAGTCAGAATGATTAGTGAAGGGAGAGATTAAATGGTAACCAGGGGCAATGTTTGTGAGTGACTATGGGTGGCTTGAGGAGAGTGTTCATCAAGTTTTATTTTGCAATTGGACACAGGTATCTTTTGTATCTAGCAATACTCCTGGTGAAAAATAAAATTAAATGTAGTGATCCACACCTCTTTAGCCTATTTCTGGGTTCTTGGCTTCCTGTTAGTAATTTTTGTAAATTCTGTCCTTGTCCGTGGCAGTCAGCATAGAGAAAGAATGCAGAGAAGAAGAGAAATGAAACAGCGTTACCATTTCTCATTTTCATTTCCAATGTATGCCCTGGCTTTGCCCAGTCTGATCTGGATTTTAATTTCTAATTTTCATAACTCTGGAAACACTTAGTTTCAAGACCAATATCATCATCCTCCTAAAACCAGTAGATGGATGGGGAACCTGGTTCTGAGCAAACAATCATTAACATTGAGAACAACCAAATAATATTTGTTTATTCTCACTGTCCAAAATAAAGATAAAATTGAGAAATTAGGGGTTATAATGATTTCTTCACCACAGAAGCTAGAGGTGGTTTGAATAACTCAGTTCCCACAATATATATTGCAAGCCAGCAATTCCTGTGTAACCAATAATCTAAATCTATTCTCAGCCCCCACCCCACAAAAAGGCAATTTTAGCAACATTTATGTAACTGTCCACTAAATAAATTAAACTGGATTTAAACTCTATAGTTCTGTTTGAATGTAAATTTATTCCTGTGAAGCTTCCATCTTTTACACAGAATGGGAAATCCAGTGTTCGTATGAATGACATTTGCTAGTGGAAATATAGATACGCACTTGTACTTATTGCAGTCCATAAGAAACACGTTCTTTTCAATACTTGTCTTCTTCAAGACACTCTAGCAGACTCTGTAATTAATAAAATAAACAACAAATTATCTTCCATTTTACAGTGTATTTAACAAAAACATTTAAGAGAATCTATCTTCAGTAACAACAATTGAAGACAATATACAAAACGTGCATTCATGTTTTAGTTGTAAAGGCCTGACAATTCATGTGGATTATTTAATGTATTAAAGATTTGATTTTATGACATTTTTTGCCTTTTCTGCAAATTCTGCGTAACCCTTCACATTTACTCCTGACGATGTCAATGCAAGTAATCCTCTAGTGGTGGATTACATTAATTGTTCTCAAGACAAGGTGCTACAGCAGTTAACGAATATGTAAATAATGTTCTGGGACCTAACCGTATTCACCCACTAGTACTTAAGGAGCCAAGTTTGGAAATAAGTGAACCTCTGTATTTAATCTTTCAAGAATCTTTTCGTTCAGGAATTGTTTTAAAAGGTTTGGAGAAAGGCAGATGTTGTTCCTATATTTAAAAAGGGTTCAAAATCCTTGCCTTTAAATTATAGACATGTGAGCTTAACTTCTGTGACTGGGAAAGTATTTGAAGGGCTATTAAGGGATAATATTCAGGAATTAATAGAAACATAGAATGTGACAGCAGATAAGAACCATTCGGCCCATCTAATCTGCCCAATTTTCTAAATACTTTCATTAGTCCCTGGCCTTATCTTATAATTAGGATAGCCTTATGCCTATTCATTGGGAAGAACTTTATTAGCAATAATCAGCATGGTTTTATGAAACATAGGTCATGTCAAACTAACCTAATTGCATCGTACGAAAAAGTAAGTAAAAGTATAGCTCAGGGTGTTACAGTGCATGTGATTTACTTGGATTTTGCCAAGGCAAATTTAACCCCTTAAGGACCAAACTTCTGGAATAAAATGGAATCATGACATGTCACACATGTCATGTGTCATTAAGGGGTTAAAGCTCTTTAGTTTGGAAAAAAGGTACCTCAGAGGGTATATGGTAACATTGATGTGATTAACTCACTCTTAAAAGACTGGGATCCACTAAGCTTCAACCTCCCTGTCCTGGTCTCTAACCTTCAAGACATATCCTGAGAGCTGGAGTGCCCAGGCGCTATCAGAGGTACCAACCTAAACTCACTCTGGAACTCCGGCCCGGCCACTTATCCCTGGTTTTTCAGTCATTTGGCATCCTACCTTTCTTCACTTTCTCTGCAACCAAGAAGGGTGCTTTTTGGAGGGAAGCTTCTATCCCAAGGACTTAATCGCTTTCTGGCACCAGCATGGAGCTCATATTTTCCCTGGTGAATTACCAAGGTTTGACCACAAACACGTGGAACTCTTTTTGGCCAAGGTTGTTGTAGAGGCCGGGCGAATCTTTGACTGTGTGGCTTTTGTACAATTCTTCATGGGTCCGAGAGCTTTAAAATTATATCTAACATGTGGGGATACCTTAATGTTTAATGTAAGTGTTAGGGGTATTTCTGTGTTGCACTCTCTGTATCCGGGAGATAATTAGTTCACAGAGTATAACTCAATTATCTCCCAGACACAGAGACGCTTGGGGGGGTTTAAGAGTTTCTAAATAGAGGCCCCATGCTGGGGGTCTGTGTATAAATGTGTGTACTTTTGGCTGAATAAACCAGTTCTTGTACCCTTCAAGTCTCTACTGATGTTTGGGTATGCAGGAGTTCTAATCACTGCTTCACTACAGGACCTGGGAGAATCTACAACAGAGGTACCTATCTGGGTACAATTATACAAATATATCCAGGGCCAGGACTATAAACAGGATTATACATTGGACACAAGGTCATGCATTTAGGCTGGAAGAAAGGCGATTTAGTCTAAGGCAAAGAAAAGTTTTTTTTATAGTGTGGCGAAACCAACCTCGCCACTGTGAACTGGAGAAGCCTGGTTGCTCGCCTGCTCCCTTTGGACTATGGCCCTGCAGGTTAAACTGTTTATTTCCCCTGCAGAAAGGCTTATTTGTGTGATCTGAGTGCCATTCATCTAATAATGTGCACTTAGATCCCAGCTATCTGGGGATATGTGAAATGTCTGTGTGTTATGTGTAAATGTGACTTTATGTATTTTAAAGTGTTTTGTGTCTTTTTGCAACCATGTGCTTAATGGAATCTTGTGTCTATCCTGGGAGATAATTGAATTACTCTCCAGGATAGAAGACTCTGAAACTGGTTTGGCCCAGAAAGCCATGCTTCATTTAGTCACAAAGGACTTTCCCTTAACTTTTGAACCCCTGGTCTGATTCGTGCCATTTTTTAATATGTTGTTCCCCTGAATGGATTGATTGTGAATATGTAATTTTATGTGAATGTGATGTATGCAGGGCCGGCCTTAGGGGTGTGCGAGCTGTGCGACCGCACAGGGCGCCATGGAACAGGGGGCGCCCTGTGGCCGACACAGCTCACTCATGGCCGGCCTCCACCCGGGTCTATTAAAAAAATAAAAAAAAATAAAAAAATCGCGGCAGAGGGGGCGGGGTTTACCGAGCGGCGGAGGCGGGGCTTATCGAGAGGCGGAGACGGGGCTAATACCTCCCGAAGCCCCTGCTGTACAGGAAGAGGGAAAGATGCTTCACCATCAGCCAACTGCATCCACTGGAAAGAGGTAAGTGTGTGTGTGTGACTGTTTGCCTGTTTGTGTGACTGTCTGTGTGTGTGTGTGACTGTCTGTGTGACTGCCTGCCTGTGTGCGTGTGACTGTCTGTGTGTGTGTGTGTGTGACTGTCTGTGTGACTGCCTGTCCTTGTGTGTGTGTGTGTGACTGTCTGTCTCTGTGTGTGTGTGTGACTGTCTCTGTGTGTGCCTGCCTGTGTGTGACTGTCTGTGTGTGTGACTGCCCATGTGTGTGACTGTCTGTGTGACTGTCTGTCTGTGTGACTGCCCGTGTGTGTGACTGCCTGTGTGTGTGAGACTGTCTGTCTGTGTGACTGTCTGTGTGTGTGACTGTCTGTCTGTGTGTGTGACTGCCTGTGTGTGTGACTGCCTGTATGTGACTGCCTGTGTGTGTGACTGCCTGTATGTGACTGCCTGCCTGCCTGTGTGTGTCTGTCTGTAACTATCTGTCTGTGTGTGACTGCCTGCCTGTGTGTGTGACTTTCTATCTGTGTGACTGCCTGCCTGTGTGTGTATAACTGTCTATGTGTTTGTTACTGTGTGTCTGTCTGTGTGTGTGACTGCCTATGTGACTGTCTGTCTGTGTGTGTCGCTGTAGCTGTGCCATTGTTTGTGCCTGTGTGACTGCCTTTAACTGAGTGTGTGTGTACATGCCTGTAACCGAGTTTAAATTTCCCCCACCCCTTCCTGTCAAGGCCGCACTTTGACTGACAGACGCTCACTCACTGACAGACGCACACTCACTGACAAACACACACTCTCATATACACTGACAAACAATGACATACACACATACACTATTACTTGGACACACACTGACAGATGCACACTCTCACTGACAGACGCAAGCACTCACTGAAAGATACACGACTCCACTGACCGACACATACACACTGACTGACACACACTCACTGACCGACACACACTCACTGACCGACACATACACACTCACTGACCTACACACTCACTGACGACACACACTCACTGACCGACACACACTCACTGACCGACACACACTCACTGACCGACACATACACACTCACTGACCTACACACTCACTGACCGACACACACTCACTGACGACACATACACACTCACTGACGACACATACACACTCACTGACTGACACATACACACTCACTGACTGACACATATACACTCACTGACCAGCACACACATTCACTCACAGACACACACACATTCACTTACAGACACACACAATTACACACTTACAGACACACACACACACACACACACACATTCACTTCAAAATAAACACTCACAGACATTTCCACTAACACTCACAAACTAATATTTTTTACATTTATTTTAAATCCACCCAGCCTCCCTGGGAAAGCTGGAGTGGATTTCTTACCAGCAGTCCAGTGTGGCTGCTGGGCAGGCAGGCAGGGGGCGCACAGGCTGAGTAAGCAGCGCTTAGTGATGCCGGGAGCCGGACTGACGTCATATTCTGGCTCCAGGCTTCATTAAGCGGCGCAGAGGAAGCTGAGCAGGAAGAGCTCAGGTGAGTATGCTCCTTCGCTGCCCGCTGCCAGCTGCCAGCCTTGGGGGGGCTCAAAAGTGGCCAGCCGGTCAGCTCTTGAGCCCCCCAGGATGCGAGGCAAGCAAGGGATCTGCCTGGGGGTTTGGAGGGATGCTTTTTTTTGCAGCCCCCTGCAAAGTGGCGCCCAAGGCAGATGCCTTGTTTGCCTCGTGATACACACGTCCCCGGTGCCTGTGTGTGTTACTGTATTCAGGCAACTTGGTGGGAGGTGGGGGGGGCGCCGTGAAGACTTTTTGCACAGGGCGCCTAATTGCCTAAGGCCGGCCCTGGATGTATGGTTTTAGAGTTATGAAAGTTGGGTAGAAAGTATGTTTTAACTGTATGTGTAATTGAGTTTCCTCTCAGGATAAGGGGAGGGAATATGTGGGATGTAACTGATATGTGATTGGTTGTTTTGTAACGCCCTGTGGGCTGTACTATGTTTGTGGATTGGGAATAAAAGAGACTGTATGTGACAGTACAGAGAGTTCCTGTTTAACCCTCAAAGTGAAGTGTCGTCTCATTATTGGGGGAAGGATTTATTGTATGCTGTTCCAGTTTGACTGCTAGGAGAGTAAACCTATTCGTATGGTTCCTATTCAACTGTCTACAGCATTCATATGCTTGGGAGAATTTTTTTGTTTCTCCGGTTCGGTGATTGTGGTGTCTGCCAGAGTGCTTGGAGTCCTCAGGAAGCGCTAGGAGCATCCTTCAACGGAGGTACCCAGTCGGGGGTGCCAGGTGATCCGTTACATATAGTAATAAAAATAAAGATGTGGAATTCTCAGCCTGAAGATGTGGTTTTATCAGAGTCCATACAGATGTTTAAACAGCAACTGGATAAATATTTTCAAAAGCATAATCTACAGGGATATAATTTCTAATTAATGGGTTAATAGCGTCTTGATCCAAGGAGTTATCAGACTGCATTTTAGGGTCAAGAAGGAATTTTTTCTAGTTTGTTGCAAAATTGCAAGCGCTTCAGACTGGGTTTTTGGCCTGCTTTTGGATCAACAGCAAAAACATGTGAGAAAGGCTGAACTTGATGGCCGTAAGTCTCTTTTCAGCTATATAACTTTAATAAGGGAAGTGTGGGTGCCAACATTAAAACTTTAATTTACAGTGAACAAAATTATAAACGCAACACAAAAGGCCTATTTCTCTCAAATATTGTTCACAAATCTGTTTACATCTGTGTTGGTGAGCACTTCTCTGTTGTCGAGATAATCCATCCACCTCACATATATCAACATGCTGATTAGACAGCCTGATTATTGCACAGGTGTGCCTTAGGCTGGCTACAATAAAAGGGCATTTTTGTGCTGAAGTGTGTGCCATACAATTAATAAGGTAAATTGAAGATTTTAGTTATGTTGTAAGGAAAGAAAACTTAAGCATATTTATTTAAAAATGGGTCTATCTGATGGGATATGAGAACATAATACAAAAATATACAGGTCCAGTACAAATAGGTGCCTGGTAACCTGTTCCTTACAAGGAATGTACAAAGTACAAAAGTCATTAATTTAGAGTTTAGCAGAAAAGAATTTGCCCAAGACATAGAAATCAATTTTCAACAGTAAGAACAACGTGAAATTCTATGCCCACCAGATTATGTACACATTTTTAAGCAATGTCTGGATGATCTTGAGGTAAATTAGAATATTCAGATAGAAAATGAGGTAACAACCTCCCCCCGCTCCCACCACCACCACCACCATTTTTCTTTTGCTTTAACGGAAGAAAGAGATATGTGAAAGTCACATTATTTTAGTCTATGTAACTGAAGATGGTCAAACATGACATTAGTGAATGCTTTTCAAAAGCTCTAGACAAAAATATATATAAATCAAAGACTAGTTTATCCAAAGAAATTCCTTGAAGAATGTAGATAGAAAAATAAATAGGTTATGAATGTCAACGATGAAGTGCACGTATTTAATGGAAATTCCAGTGCAATAAAAAATATATAAATAAGACAAGTTGTCTATATATACATTTGGGAAAAGGCAAATAAATGCAAAAAGGAAGATTTCCATATGCCTTGGATTTTGTCCTCTCAGATGTTTTGAGTGATAGCTGATGGCAAAGGCATTTTCTCACATAATGCAAATATTCCTAGAATAGCAAACAAAAATCTTCTACACTACTTAACATCTATTTAGGAAAATCCATTCTTAAGAGTCTTGCGTCTCAAGAGTTTTATTCGACATCTGATTTTAACATAATGAATGTTATTTAAAGAATTAACAAGGAGGGGAAGAAGCATACATATGTGTAAAGGTTTTCTCTCACAATATTTACCCCATACAGAGTGTATATTATACTTCTCAAGTGTCCAAAAACATAAGTGTGCCATATTAGGCACATTCTAACTTTCTACCAATATCAGTATATTTAGTTCCTTAAATGTGTTCTTCTATAAAATGGCTGTGTGGCTGGGAGGGAAATAAAGTTTGCTGCTTGGATGTTTGTGTTTCTCACATTTAAATACTTCTCTAAAATGAATAAACAATGACAGCATGTCATTCCCTATGTATATAGCTTACAGTTTCCATTTTCATTGGAAATTGCTAATTTTAGACTTAATTTTCCTCTTTCTTCAGAAGAAGTCAAACTATGACCTTACAGTTGGCCTGCTATAGCCAAAAATAATCTTGTACTTTAAAAGGAAAGCAAATAAATACAGTTTTGGCATTTTGAATATGGGATGGCAGCCAATTATTCATTCTTTAAGGTCTGTCAAACATGAGGTAATGGAAAACAGAAATTGTAGTTTTTCAATTCAGTTCGTTCCCATGAGAATGAGAGGGGATTCTATTGTCTCTCAAAACTAAAATTGATTAATAGGTCCAGGCTTCTGAGGACACCCACAGTAGTGTTGGCAGCCATCTTGAATTATCAAGGTAATGTATGATGCATTAGTTATATATTTGAGAGCCAAACCAGTGGCTTATATTGTTTGGTTCTAAAAGAATCAAACTGCAAACCATAATATACAAAATAGAATTGTCTAACACTTAAGCCTAATGAAAATTATTTTGTTGCAATTGTTCTCATTCTTTCAGTCCATGCTTTGGGGAGAAACAAAAATGCTTTTTTTATAAAACAAATTATTTTGGTAATTATATTAAACATTTATTGTAATTACATTTAACATTCAGAAGCAATCAAGATGTTGTTAAATGCTAGGTGTTAAATATCCTTCATGTTAAATGGTTTTGATGCTTCTCATTAAAGATATTAACTACTATGTTCTGGAGTGTTGCTGCATTGCTTGCTCATGAAATACTTGTAGCCCAAAAACAGTGCAGTGCTCTCAGGCCATTTGGATTCATAATACACCAATATGAGCCACTGTAAGTAAAGACCTCCGGTGTAGAGGTTTATGAGATATGTTCATTATCCTACGATTAAAGCGGATCTGTCACTTTTAGGGATCCTTGCATATTTCACAAAGATCCCCGAAAGTGATAAACCTGATGTGGGCAAGCTGACCCTTGCAGCGGCTGCTGTCCTTTTTGACTCCTGGTGCTTGATTTGCCAGGAGCCATGAAAGTACAGCACTGAGGTCTATTGAGGAACCAATGGAAGCCTCCATAGACCAATGTTTGAATCCTTTAGCTGGCAATTGTGATGGTTGCTGGAATTGCACAAAAGTCGACGGTGGAGCGACGTGGTTTGTCAGCTTTTGTCAAACTTGGAGTTATCACAAAACAAAGTATTTCCTACTTTGCCTAATGATATCCCTGGATTGCATTGGAATTTCAGTGAAATTGCAACGCATACTTGATCAGTATTTCATAAAGATTATATATCATGAACTAGTGAAAAGTGACGGAGCCGTTTTAACATAAAGGGAACGCAGAGGGTTATTCTGCCCAGTACATATACAAGATATTTCTAACCATATTAGGCACATCTTCTAAGTCCCATGGCAAAGTCAGCTTTGACTGGCAGGGTTGCTTGCCAAGTTGAAGCTCAAGTACACTGGTATGACATACCACCTCCTCACTCAGACTTTTAAGTAATACATTGCTTGACAAAGACACACAGTCGAAATGTTGCTGTTTTTCCAATAAAGAGATATTATCTTTTCACAATAAGGAGTGCTCAACATCTTTTTTGCAGTATATCCTAAGACGGGGATTGTACCTTTGAGCTTTCAGTAGCTCTAGAAAGCATGAGTGCCTTTTTGATATATCTACTAAATTTCTATTTCATATTGAACTATTATTTCCTTTTTTGTTCCCCAAAGCTTGATATTGTGTTATACAAGAAGATCTCTATCAACTTTATGTATGTAAATTTATACGTATAACCATGTGTAAATGATTGCATTACTTCTCCCTTATTGTGGCACAGTTTATTAATCTTTACTTGTTTTGCTTCACATTTTTTTCACAAGGTGTTGGGAATCCTCGTGAAACCTACTGCATCTCTCTTGATTATAGCGAGTGCCCTTAAAAATTTAGAAGTTTTTACTATCCTTAAGATTCAACCCTACAATGCCAAAGCCACTAGAGGTGCTTCCGGTGCACTAATAGAGTAAATCTAGGTCATGTGATGCCAAAGCCAAAATAGGAAAGCATGAACATCCAAGTCCCCAATGCTCTTTTATGGGCAGCATTGGATTTGGACATCGTAGAGGTGGCCATGCTTCCTCCATGAATATTTGGGATGAGGAGAGGTAAGCTTCCATTGGCACTAGAAAAAGATAAGTAAATTCTTTATTTCAGCACAAATAAAGAGGACCTATATTTTACTAGGGAAAGGAAAACTAAAACATTAGGAATACAGGTTTGTAATTCTAATGCTTTAGTGTTGCAGTAAAAATTACACCTAGTCTAATACAGTGACAAATTCACTCAACTGTACACTATTTCAGATACATAATAAATTGGAATTACAAGTCACTGCAAAATCTCAATGCATCGTATACAGATACTCGTCACTTACCGACCGGGTTCCGTGCTTACGTCCCGGTCGTAAAACGAATTGGTCGTTAAGTAAGGATGCATGCAGTTCTACGTTCAGGTAAATTTCCCCGAACATAGACAAGCGCAGCAGAGCAGGGAATCCCTCCAATCTATGTTTGGGGAAAATTACCCAGACTTAGACCAGTCAGGGAATCCCTCTAATCTATGTTTGGGGAAAATTCCCTAAACATTGACCAGCTCTCTAACGTGGGGAGTCCCTTGAATCCCCAAGCTAGAAAGCTGGTCGCAAGTGCGAGCCGTTGTAAAACAGGTAGGTCGTAAAGTGAGGACCACCTTTATTGCTAAAAATACATTTTATATTTTAACACAAAATGAACCTTGTGTTTCTGGATAAATGGTAGATCCTCATATGTTGTAGAACTGCAACTGCCATGATGTTTTTGCAGCTTTTAGGATGTCAAAGCATCAAGGAAGTTGTAGTTCTACATCTGGGGATACGCTGTTTGCCCACCACTATTTTAGAGTCTCCTCTATGGCAACACCAATATGTTTATAGGTTCCTGGGACAGTTGCTATGGCAACACCTACACCTTTAGTGTACTTCTATTGTTGCCATGGCACACCAGAGCTGTTCTAAATAGGGATTGACCGATTATCAGTTTTGCCAATATTCTGTTTTTTTGTAAGTATCGGTCGATAATCACCGGTAATAGCGATAATGACGTGGGCCGGAGCATCCATAAGGCGGCACAAGCGGCTGCCAGGCACTCTGTGTATCGTGGGCAGATGGAGCAATACGCACAGCGGTACAGGACCTTATGCTTCCTGTACCCGGTCAGACTGAAAGGAAGTGCTCTCCTGTACCGCGGGAGACAAGACAGGGGGAGGTTACACTTGGGAGAGGGGAGGGGGAGGAAAGAACACTATGGACAGGGAACAGGAAAAGAACACTATGGGACAGGGGGAAAGAACCTATGGGACAGGGAAGGGGGAAAGAACACTGGGATGGGAGGTGGGAAAGAACACTATGGGACAGGGGGGGAGGAAAGAACACTATGGGACAGGAAGGGGAGGAAATAACACTATGGGACAGGGGAGGGAGGGGGAAAGAAAGAACACTATGGGACAGGGGAGGGAGGGGGAAAGAAAGAACACTATGGGACAAGGGAGGGAGGGGGAGGAAAGAACACTATGGGATAGGGGAGGGGAGGAAAGAACACTATGGGGAGGGGGAGAAAAAAACGAAAGAATGCTATAGGACAGGGGAGGAAAGAACACCATGGGACAGGGGAGGGAGGGCAGGAAAGAACACTGGGGGGAGAACACTATGGTTTAGGGGGGAAAGAGAACACTAGGGTTGGAGAGAGAGGAACATTAAGGGAGGGCACTAAGGTACAGGGAAGGGAAAAAGAACACTGGGGTGGGGGGGGCACTAAAAGATAAGGGAGAGGAACATTAAGGGGAATTGGGGGAAGGGGGGGGGAGGTTTTACCGCACATATTTACACACATTGCATCCACTACCCACACTGCATTCACTACACAAACACACACACCCACACTGCATTTACTAATCTGAATATCCTTCATTACAAAATTCTGTAATATCAAGATCAATATTGTGATATTCTGATACCATTATCTCTGCTTATTATTTAGACTTTTACTATCAAAGCCTAATGAAAATGGTTTAATAAAAATAAAAACCACATGTGCACACACTCACATAAGAAAAGGACAAATTATTTTTTGTGAAAAAGGTGCCTCCCACCAAAAAATGATGTTGGAAGGAATTCCCCTTACAAACCTCAACCATACACATTACTAAGAACAGTGTTTTGTATTTCACATCATCAAAGTTAGAATAAATTCCATCCTAATTTATACAACAAAGTGACTGTCCCTTTAATAACCCTAGAAAAAAAAGTAGTAGGACATATCGACCCTATTACCAAGTACCTATTAAAGCAAAGCCTCCTGTCAGTCACAGGATTTGAATGGTAATTTGTGCTCTAAAACCAAGGAGGAGATTACACAGATATAAATAGCAATTGAGCATTTAGGAGTCTCTTCTAATACAGGTATCTTTTCACTAGATTTGTGAAGTGAATTGGCACGCTGCAATAAGGTTAATTTAAAACAGATAGAAAATCACACCCTTTACTGTATTTCCAAAGATGACTTCCGGTTTAGAAATGGATTATTATAACGCACTTTCCAAAGAAAATGTGATAATTTTAAATCTACATCTTGCACTAAAAATAAAATAAAATAAAAATTACATATAAAATAGTTAACACATTTCATTGTAATAGATCCCCCACTTGTTGCTGTCGCCATCTGTGAGTGCTACCCTATTGCAACACCTACTACCCACCCTACTCCTGCCTTCTTCCAGCCCCCAAATATATAATGAACCACAGAGTAAGATTGGATGCAGAAAGAGCAAAATAGACTTAGAAAAATCAGTGCCATGCAATTTTATTACATCATATATAGGGTGCAAAAAAAATACAAAAGGGAAAAAAAATATATATACACAATAAAACCATATAGTGCGTTTCGTGCTACATGCAGTTTCTTCCAGTTCCCTCCTACACAAATACTTCCCTAATCAGGGTGCACCTTCCTCATCATACTTACATTCTAGTTTTAGAATGCCAGTGCATAGACATTTAAAAGGAATGACATCTGTCACTCCATTTCCCTTTCCCTGGAATTAAACAAAAAAAGTCTCCACAATTAATCTTCTGTTCTATCCTGTCAAGCAGTTGTCAACAAAGTGGGTTGTGCCAAGAAGAGATTGACAGAAGAGAGGTACCATATCTTTAAACAGCATTTAAAAAAAAAAAAAAAAAATATGTATAGATGACATTTTACAATCTTTCATTAGAGCATAACTTAAGTTTACCAATGATGGGAACGCTGTAAGTGCCCTTTTGATCGAGTGTTTTATGTGAAAATCCAGTGCATCAGTTAGTTGAAGGGACACTATAGTCAACAGAACAATTACAACTTATTGTATTTGTTCTGGTGAGTAGAATCATGCCCTTCAGGCTTTTTGCAGTAAACACCGTCTTTTCAGAGAAAATGGCATGTTTACTTTACAGCCTAGCAATAACGCCACTGGCCACTCCTCAGATTGCTACTAGAGGTGCTTCCTGTGGCAGTGCTACACATTGGGCAATACTGCCATTCAGTGTCCCCACTCTCAATGCAGACACTGAACTTTCCTCTGAGATGCATTGATTAAATGCATCTCTATGAGGAGATGCAGATTGTCAAGGGATGTGTTTCTACCTCTTTGACAGTCTCAGCCAGTCCTATGAGAAAGCATTGTGACTGGCTCAGAGTCAGACCACCACTTCTGATGATGTCTGCAGACAGATCAGGGGCAGAGTCAGCAACTGCAGACTGAATACAAGATTTTACTATATTTAGGGAGGTAAGAGAGGCCAGGAATACATGTTTGTTGTCCTGATCCTATAATGTTCCTTTTAATAATAAGAGACACAAGTTGCTACTATGCTACTATAAACATCTAGCTACTTTTTACCTAAGCCTTAAAAATGTAAAAACGGTGGTTTTATTGGCACATAGGCAATATGTTGGTGTTTTACCCTTCCTGTTTTCATTACACGAAAACTATTACACCAGTTAAAGCCATTTTATATAAAAAAAAAAAAAAAACCTTAACAAGTGTTAACATTTGGAGGGATGGTTTCTAAATATACACATCATGAGAGGTACTTCCTTCCTCAAAGTCCTCTGCTGCTCTCACACTAGTAGGGGAATATCCAAAGGTTTATCGTGAAACCTCAAAGGTTTTAGCTACTGCAGTGATGGTTAAACATCCACACAAGTATAGAATACTTTATAATCCTTTCATCAGTGTTTACTAGACCTCACCCAACTTCCAAATGTGCTCTTACTGGCACAGCATAAATATTCTGCATTCAATCTACATAGAATGCATGTTCTGGATAAAAACTGTATAGATATAGCAAGACAAAGGATAAATATTGTTTTTCTGGGTTCTGAATTCTTAAAAAAAAAAAAAAAGACAAACTAGGGATTGTGGTTTTACTTTTGCTGAGGAACATTCTTAACTTTGAAATTAGTCATTTATATTGTCATAATAATCTATGTTCTGAACTTTGGCTGTCCACCCATTTGCTGCATTCTGATGCCTTTGCCAATGCAATTCAAATACACTGTCTTTTAATTTGAAATAATACAGCTGCTTTACTTCCCCCCCCCCCTTCTTTTAATTACACTCTAGCAATAATCTATACACATATATAAATGTGTATGTGGATCAAGTAGTAAAATACATCTTAAATGTGTATATCATTAAAATCTGTTTCTTTTTTTGTTTTTGTTTTTAAGCCTTTGTCCTAGAAATAGGCTGTTGCTTTTTGGTGTTCGTGTTCGAACATAACATGTATTTTGGAAATAAACAATATATTTATTAATAGTGATCTTATATAAAGATTTAAATACCAACAAACCTGGGCCTAGTACTGCAAAATGGTGTGTGATAAAACAATTTTTTATTTTTTTTTGACATGGGGATTTTATGTGCATAGTAACACTCGACCAATGGTCCAGTCACAGCGACCGTTTCTTGCCAATTCTTCTCAGAGTAACAGTTTGTCCAATAAACTCCAATACAAAGATTCTAATGCCATAACAAAAAACAGCAGTGAATGACAGAATCAGAAAGCAGAAAGCTAGCTGTCTGTGTCAGAGTCAACCACCATGACTATTGACCATTGTGTGCCAGGGACTAGTTGCAACTCTGGCAGACCTGACCTCAGCAGCTCTGTTCCGAGTGCCTTATATTCTGTGTATACTGTATGTCTGTCATCACGTTCTGCAAGAGAAAGCTGTCTATCCTCCCTCTTTTCCTGATTGCAGTCTAAAAAAAGGTTTGGAGAAGCCCATTAAAACAACCTTTTATTTCTACAATCATCTCAGTTTATTGTATTTCTATTCAGCTCATACTTCTCAACGCATTTGCCTGCCTCCCTACTGTAAGAGATACAAACTGTCCACCAAGGAGTCAAGTGGGGTAAGCTTCACATAGAATATCTAAAGTAATTTGTGTACCTCTGCAGTATTATCTGCATGGGCAGCAAAATGCATCTGTGATGTCTCCCAATGCCCTCACGTACTGTACAGAGTACCAGATAAATGGCAAGTTACTTACCACATCCTTTGTAGTAATCAAAGGATATATATATATATATATATATATATATATATATATATATATATATTAGCATAGAATTAAAATGAAAGCGACAGTAAGCACCAAACCAACTTTAGCTTAATTAAAGGATCAATTTAGTGTCAGGAAAACAAAGCGGTTTTCCTGACACTATAGTGGCCTGAGGGTGCCCTCACCCTCAGGGTCCACCTCCCGTGGCACTGAAGGGGTTAAAACCCCTTCAGCTACTTACCTTATTCCAGCGCGTTTACCTCTCCTCCCCCGCCGGAAGACAACCACTAGAGTCGGGCTTAACCCCAAATGTAAACATGTTTGTTTGCATCTGAAGGGTTAAAACCTGAGGGACATTGCAGCCAGACCACTTCACTGAGCTGAAGTGGTCTGGGTGACTATAGTGTCCCTTTAAGGGGTGTTGGGCGCATAAATCATGCCACAGGCAGTCTCGTGGCTCAATTGTTTGCCCTTTAGGAGTTGAAGCAATTTGTTCATGAATCCCTAACCACACTTTCCCTGCCAAGACTCACAGAGGCTATTTACACACATCCAAAAAATAGTCAAACATGTTTTAAGTTTCTCTTATTACACAGTGTGTTTAATTAAGACTTTCTGATTTCCTGATTAGTTAATCACACGCTTAAACCTGCAGGAGCCTCACTTTGTATTTCAGGACAAATTTTTTTTTTATTTTTTTTTTTAAATAATGCAAATATTAAAATAATAATATAATAATAATATAATATTAAAATAATAATAATATTATTAAAATAATATATTAAAATAATATTATTTTATTATATTATTTTAATATTCTATTATTTTAATATTATTTTATTATATTATTTTAATATTGTATTATTTTAATATTATTTTATTACTATATTATTATTATTTTAATATTTGCATTATTTTTTTTTTTAATGGTTTTTTTTGTCTCCCCTCCCTGACCAGGCAACAAGCAGGCAGGGGGGACAAAAAACCATTTAAAAAAAAAAATAATGCAAATATTAAAATAATAATATAATAATAAAATAATATTATTTTAATATTATATTATTTTAATAATATTAAATCCCTGGTGGTCCAGTGGCATTGGCTGTTCAGTGAGGGGGCTGACAGCGAGCTGTTACTTACCTTCCTGCAGCTCCTGTCAGCTCCCTTCACCTCCGTGCAGCTCCTCTGTCAGCTCCATTCTGCTCACAATGTAAGTCTCGCAAGACTTACACTGTGAGCAGAACGGAGCTGACAGAGAAGCTGCACGGAGGAGAAGGGAGCTGACAGGAGCTGCAGGAAGGTAAGTAACAGCTCGCTGTCAGCCCCCAACAGGACTGCCTGGCTTGTAATGAGCCACAATGTAAGTTGCCACAATACAGACTGACTCGAGTATAAGCAGAGTTGGAGTTTTTCAGCACAAAAAAATGTGCTGACTCGAGTATAAGCAGAGTTGGAGTTTTTCAGCACAAAAAAATGTGCTGAAAAACTCGGCTTATACTCGAGTATATACGGTATATATAAATATATAAAAATAATATGAAATATATATAGATATGTATACAGGGGCGTACCTAGAGCATTTGGCACCCGGGGCGGATTC
>OW240923.1:66700571-66787207 GCA_933207985.1 Pelobates cultripes
CACACCGCCCGGGCAATGCTGCAGCCGCCTGAGGCTCTCTACAGAGCGCTCAGGCGGCTGCAGCATGGGGGGCCGGCGGGGCTGGCCATGGCACCCCCCACCCTGGTGGCACCCGGGGCGGACCGCCCCCCCCCCCTAGTACGCCACTGTATGTATATATATATTTACATTTTACGTGCATATTTATGTAATATTTTTACATAATTAAGTAATTTTTATTGATTCCAATATATGGGGGGTACTGTTTTACTCTGGAGACTTTGCTGAACACATATTAGTGTTTCAAAACAGTAAAACATCACAGTGATGATATGGTCAGTGAAAGTGACTTCTTTAGCATTTTTCACAAACAAACGGCACTTTTACTGATGATATAACTGTTGTGATACTTTTACTGTTTTGAAACACTAATATTTGTGTTCAGCAAAGTCTCCCGAGTTTAACAAAAACCTCCATGTACGGGTTTTATAGAGTTTTTGAATGTTACAGGGTCTAATTTTTTTACATTGAAAATTGCCAGGTTGGTTATGTTGCCTTTGAGAGCGTATGGTAGCCCAGGAATGAGAATAACCCCCATGATGGCATTTCATTTGCAAAATGAGACAAACCAAAGTATTGCAAATGGGGCATGTTCATTATTTTATTTTATTTTTTTTAGTAGCCACTTAGTCACAAAAACTGGCTAAAGTTAGCATTCATAATTGTTTTTTGCATTTTTAACACACAAACAAATATAGATGATAACTTTGGCCAGTGTTTGTGACTAAGTGGCTTCTAAAAAAGACTGGACATACCCCATATTGAATACCCTGGGTTGTCTACTTTAAAGAAAATATGTAAAATATGTACATGTGAGCTGTGATTCAGAGATTTATGACAGATAACAGTGTTACAATGTCACTATTGATTAATTTTAAAAAATATATATTTTGAAACAGCAATGACCTACTTGTACTTATAGCCCTATAACTTGCCAAAAAAAAAAAGCAGCTAAACACTGGCTATTTTTAAACTCAGGACAAAATTTGGAATCTATTTAACAGTTTTTTTTCATTAGCTTTTGTAGATAAGTAAAAGATTTTTCAAGGAAAAGTCAAAAAACATGTGTTTTTTTCAATTTGTCACCATATATTTATTTTTTATTTTTTTAAAGTAAATTTATATGACATGATACAAATAATGGTATGTAAAGAAAGCCCTTCTTGTCCTGAAAACCCCCCAATATATAACATGTATGGGAACAGTAAATGAGAGAGGGAAAATTACAACTAAACACACACACAAAAAAAGTGTAACAGCTCTGGTCCTTAACTTACAACATGGCCAAAACAGTCCGGTCCTGAAGTGGTTAAAGCTTAAATTGTATACAAAGTCTGTGATGTACTAGGTGTGACAAGTTTATCGGATCATAGGCTCAGTTCCACATCAAGCGGATTATTATGAGTTTGGCTGACAGTTCAAATCAAACTCTATCAATCATGTAAAAGTGAGGCCTGAATCAACTGGCTACATATTAGTGATAGGTAGGCGTGCACAGAAAAGTTCAAGAATAGATAAATAATAGAAGTATGCATGTATTATTCAAGTCCATCCCTGAGCCTCACACTAATCTTTATCAATTGTGTGGCTCAGTCAAAGTTTGTTGGTGTGGCCAACCAAAAAGTTCCTAGTCAAAAGAAATAAATAAACCAGTAGGATCTCAGGGCCATAGTTGACAACTGCTGGGCCCAAGGCAACACATTTCTACTTGGAATCCTATCCCTTACACTGATATCTAACTGATGGAGCATCTAAAGGCATATTATAGTGTTAGGAATCCAAAATTGTATTCCTAACACTATATAGCAGCGCTTCCCAAACTGACAGACGGGCCGCAAAATGTTTTATCGGTGCTATGATTATAGCACCGGGAACCTTACCTCACTCTCCTCTGCCGGCTCTGTATACATACCCCTACATCCCCGCACGCGCCTACCTACATACATACATTGCACCCCTCACGTGCGCGCACATACATTGCACCAATGACTACTTGGACACCAGTTCTGTAGTGCTTATTGTGCCTGGATTGTTTCTTTAAATAATCTACCAGTGCCCCTCCCGAAATTAGGTTCTTGATCTGCCCTTGATAGGGAAAGATTTCTGCTGAACAGGGGCCCAGTATATGCCGTAGCGCTGTACATGTATACAACCTAGAATTGTTTTTGACTTGGGGTGCCTTGGAAAAATATTGAAATATTAAGGGCACCTTGGACCAAAAAAGTTTGGGAACAACTGCTATATAGTGTCCCTCTGACCCCCTCACAATTAAAGTGTTAAAGACACTTTAAAGACACTTTTAATACTTACCCTAGTCCATTGCTGCAACGATTGCTGCCTCCTTCAACGACAGTAACCTAATGCGCATGCGTGGCGAGTGCAGCACGCATATTAGGCCTTCCCCATATGAAAGCACTGAAATGCTTTACATTGCAGGGTTAAGAGGACAGGGACACTGAACCCAAACCACTTCAACGAGATGACGAGGTCTGGGGCCGTATAGTGTACCTTTAAAGGGACCCTACAGGCAGCCAGACACTTAATTTTCGAGAGAGTTCAGAGAAGGGCTACTAAACTGGTTCATGGATTGCAGGATAAAACTTACCAGGAAAGGTTAGAGGAACTTAACAGGTATTGCTTGGAGGAAAGATGAGACAGGGGGAATATGATAGAAACATTCAAATACATAAAGGGAATCAACACAGTAAAGGAGAAAAACTATCACAACAAGAGGACATAGTCTTAAATTAGAGGGGCATAGGTTTAAAAATAATATCAGGAAGTATTACTTTACTGAGAGGGTAGTGGATGCATGGAATAGCTTTCCAGCTGAAGTGGTAGAGGTTAACACAGTTAGTTTAAAGGACCACTCTAGGCACCCAGACCACTTCAGCTTAATGAAGTGGTCTGGGTGCCAGGTCTTTCTAGGCTTAACCCATTTTTTCATAATTATAGCAGTTTCAGAGAAACTGCTATAATTATGAATGGGTTAAGCCTTCCCCCAAAGCCTCTAGTGGCTGTCTCATTGACGGCCACTAGAGGCGCTTGCGTGCTTCTCACTGTGATTTTCACAGTGAGAGCACGCCAGCGTCCATAGGAAAGCATTGTAAATGCTTTCCTATGAGACCGGCTGAATGCGCGCGCAGCTCTTGCCGCGCGTGCGCATTCAGCCGGCGGGGCGTAACGGAGGCGGAGAGGAGGAGGAGAGCTCTCCGCCCAGCGCTGGAAAAAGGTAAGTTTTTACCCCTTTCCCCTTCCAGAGCCGGGCGGGAGGGGGTCCCTGAGGGTGGGGGCACCCTCAGGGCACTATAGTGCCAGGAAAACGAGTATGTTTTCCTGGCACTATAGTGGTCCTTTAAGCATGCGTGGGATAGGCATAAGGCTATCCTAACTATAAAATAAGGCCAGGGACTAATGAAAGTATTTAGAAAATTCGGCAGACTAGATGGGCCGAATGGTTCTTATCTGCCATCACATTCTACGTTTCTATGTTAATCTCAATAGTGGCCTGAGGGCAATGTCCCAGTTGTTTTAACTCTGCAATGTAAAATATTGCTTTTCTGCAGGAACGGCAATGCACCCCAAAGAACACCCCATTATGTGTTCACCAACATTTCTTGAGTACAGTGATACCACCATGTATAGGTGTGTCGGGTTCTCTGGGGGCTAAAACACCTTATTTGGAATGTGCGCATTCCAGTATTCTAACTTGGAATTTTCACAGCTGGTCATCATGCACCCATGTCCTATTTGGAACATTTTTGAAGCTGGCCAATGTAATTTACCCCCCATCAAACCATTTTTTTTTTTTTTTAAAGTATACAACACATGGTATTCAAAATGGGGTATGTCCATCCTTTTTTAGTAGCCACTTAGTCACAAACCATGGCCAAAATTTGCATTTTTTTTACACATAAATTGCCATTTCACCGATGACATTATCAGTATAATACATATTACTGCTCTAAGACACTCATATTTGTGTATAGTAATGTCTCACGAGTACAACAGTACCCCCTCAAGTACAGGTTTTGTGGTGATTTGGAAAGTTACAAGGACAAACATAAGATTTACCAATTTCTATTTTTGTAAATTGCTATTTGCCAGATTGGCTATGTTGTCTTTGAAACGGTATGGCAGACAGAAAAAAAAAAAAATGAACCCCACCATGACATACCATTTGAAAAAGTAGACATCCCAGGGTATTCAAAATGGCGAGTCTTTTGTAGTAGCCATTTAGTCACAAACACTGGCCAAACTTAGCATTTAGGTTTGTGTGTGAAAAATGCAAAAAAACTAATATGAATGCTAACTTTGGCCAGTGTTTGTGACTAAGTGGTTACTAGAAAAAACAATACCTTGCGTTGTCTACTTTTGCAATCACGGTGGTAATTCATATTCCTGGGCTACCATACGGTCTCAAAGGCAACAAAACCAATTTCACCGTGTGAAACTTTGCACGAATCAGAGGATGTCTATGAAAACATCTGACTGAAATAGCAAACATCTGACTGAAATAGCAGTGTGGCATTTTGCCACACATGCTCACTAGTCTTTCAATGGTTTCCTAATGATCTTAGCCATGGATGGCACCGCAGAGACCAGAACCGTGAGAGAGAGAACCATGCGCAGCAATAGACACGCGCGCATTAGACCTCCCCATAGGAAAGCCTTTAATAATGCTGACACTCGAGATCCGTGAGGACGTCCAACGTCAGATAACAGACCAAAAGTCTGTTTGGATTCCAGAAGCCCTCTAGTGGCTGTCTGGTTTAACATTGCAGCACTAAGCGCAAAAGGGTCACCGCACAGAGACTACTTCCATTAGCTGAAGTGGTCTGGGTGCCTACAGTGTCCCTTTAAAAAAACAATAAAAAAAAAAAAACAATATGCTGTACAGCAGAGATTAATCCACACAAATGTTTAATAAGTAGCAGGGGCAGTCACCCGACATGGACTGTTAAAAATATTAGAACTGTATTATAGCTTAACGGCTTCAGCTAATTATGTGTGTTGATTTTGTCTTGCTTAGGTACAATTAGTATGTGTATGTTGTTTTCATCAAGGTCAAGATATGTATTCGCAACCGCAAGATCACTTGTACAAATAACAGCTGATACGGAGGTGATTAGCCCACCTAAATGTTTTAATAAAGAGGGTTTGTAAGTTCTGAATAAATCTCAGAAAAATATACTGAAAAGTTGGAAAGCCTATGAGGCCCCTATGCTCTCGAGGCTCCCGGGCAACTCCTCAGCACACCCATGAGTTAAGACTGCACTGAGTACACTTGTATTTTTGTGATTATGTAGGATTAACATAAATGAACAACTACAAATGTAGAATCAGCTAAATGTCTTAATAAGCATACATTACTTACAAGCAACATTACATTCTAACAAGCATACATTTTGCTGGGTTACCTTGTAATAGGTGACAGAGTTCAACACGTCACAATGAAAGCCTAATATTAGACATATCAAATAATTAATTTAATAATGAATTTATGCAAAGGCTATTAATGTACGGGTTAACAAACAGACCATTGTTTCTACACCTTGTAGTACCAAATGTTACATTTACAGCTGCTACTTCCTCTGCAACAGGAAGTAGCTAAAAACCCCAAGTAAATTATCATAGCACTTACATTTACAAAAAGAAGAAGGTTTGTGTGGTTTTACAGAACTAAGCATCTACATCTAACTCCTTACTATTCTATGCTTTCACAGAGACTGTGTGCTTATCTTCGGTTCCAAAGATAACAGGGGATAAGAATGGCAAGTTAACATCCAGCTAACATTCAACCACATACATCCTAACTGCCCTGGTTTGGCAGGATTGTCCTGAACTCTGGGTTTTGTCTTGCATTCCCAGGTATTCCCAATCAGCACAGCACTACATTGAATAACCTCAAGGAACTAAAGACTATTGCTAGAATGCCTTAGGAACCATCTGCTCATGATATGCCTAAGTTAGGCTGGCATGAGTGCCTGCATACCGGTATACCTGCTACTGACACTTGCTGTGCAGCAGCATTAGGATCTTTACAAGGTAATTTTTGGGCCTATTTTTTTAAGGACCTTTCTATAGCAGAGGTTCCAAACTTTTTTTTTTTTTTAAATGGACCACACACAATTTGAGGATGAAATTTCCAAAGCACTCCTCCTCCACCCCCTTTAACTCTCCACAGCAGGACATACAAGTCACATGTTGCAGTCTCACCAGATAGGTACACTTCTAGGTAATTGACCTGCTAGTTCTGATTGCATTCCAAACGGGACTTTTAATACGGACAGACATAGGATGAAAGTAGTTCTTATAGGTCTGTTATATTAGAGCCCACGGGTCAATATGTTGAAAACTTGAAGTACACTGGTTGAAAACCAGTGAGGTACATAATGCATAAATAATGAAAAAAAAAAAAGATTTTGGAATATTGTGAGTCATACTGTGATAGTGCTGATTTCAGGAATCAACATTTAGAGGCATATTTTTCTAGCCATTCCTTGCCATGGAGGAGCCCGGCAAGACCAGTACAGCAAGGGCTCACACGGGAGAATACCGGTACCCAAATATATAAGGGAATATTATAGGGTAGGAATAAATGTTTGTATTTGTAACACTATAGTATTCCTTTAATGATGCCTGTTAAGTGACTCAGAATTTGGTTGTCATGCTACTTTATTAGGTGCTAGCTCTAACATTGAAGAACATAGCAGTCATGGTCTGTGCCAGTAGATTGAAGACCCTTTTAATGTTTATAAGATTGTATTTACACAATTCTATTCAATTATGGTCTGACTCTTGCCCCCAATGCTTTTACCTGATAAAAGACCTAAACAAATGGACAATGAGCAGGCCTATTTTTTAGGGCATAATGTATCCGACAGCCCTATGCCATGGTAATGGGTGATATCAGAAATCCTGTTAGAAAGCACTAAACAAGTCCGAGGGGTGTATTTTCAAAAAATTTTCAAAAAATGCATGACATTATTAGTTGCTCCATCTCCATCCATCAATAAAGGGAGGAAGAATACACACATCAAGACAGATACAGCATTTTTGTAACCCACATTTATTATTTGCCCTGGCAATGCCAATAAACTATTTTTTTGTTTTTAAGCAACAAAAACTGAGGGTGCCGGCCCACCTTCCCCTGCGGACCAGCCTCCACTGATTTCAGCACTGGCTAAGATTGTGAGCAACAGATTGTGAATTAAAAATCTTTACTACTAATAACCTGCACTCACTCCCTTTTTTTTGGAAACCCAGGACAGGCTAAAGAAGCTAAAAGAGTTTTATAACAAAAATGGATAATTATCTCTATAATCTGCCCACTTACACTCTATTTGAAAAGCAGAGAGGACAGAAAGTAACACCTAGCACTCAAATTGTAACTTTCCTTCCTCTTTCATTTGCAAATTACGCATCTAAAGAGAGGTAGTCAAAATTTTCAGTGTTCTCACTACCTTGATATGACAGCTGTTATATCACAAGAACTATTGTTCGATTATTTGTTGCTTGCTAGCGTTGGCAAAGGATAACACAACATCATATAACTAGTGTGGATTCTCACATCCTGCAATATGTGATGAAGCTGAAAGACTAATGCTCACACGTAACCCATTATTTTAGCCGTTTCTGTTTTGAAAATCAAACATCTCAATACGATGTCTCAGCAAATGACAGTTTAAAATAACCTTCGCAAATGCTGTAAAGGCATTTGACAGGAAGCTTCCTAGGAGGACAAGGATGGATTTTATGACAAGACACGGAGGCTCATATTGCTTAACCCTTTCTTTACGGTCCACCAATAGCAGCAAAGAATACAACAGTAATAAAAAATGGTAACCATAGTGAAAGGCCACTCCCATACTAAGTCCCAGTATAATAGTCAGCACCTTCCCACATATTTCCTCTTTCTTTGCTGCTCCACACAAAGATAAGTACATGACAAATTTTCTCGTACATACATTTCTTAATTATCATTGATTTCTTATTATTAATGTTATTATTTATTGTTCTGTATTATTTTATTGTTCTTATTTGTTGAAGACTCATTATTGCCTTATTTTCTCATATTATTATGGATTTTTTCTTCTGTTTATTCTTCTATTGTTGTTGTGTATTATGCATTTGTTTGTTACCTTTGAGCCCAGGGTTCCAGACCTTCTTTGGGGTATTATTATTTGTATCCCTCTCCCTTGAGCTTCCCTTGGTTGCTCTTTTCCGTTTCCTTATCACCTTCTCGCTGCCTTTTAGCTCCGTTTCTCCCTCTCCCTGTCCACTTGGCGCCCTTTTCGCCTGTTTCTCCATTCTGTTCAGCTGTTTTAGTGAATGAATCAAGCCCGTTCAGCTAAATTCATCACAAAACCATGCCGTTCGTTAGTTTTACCGGCATATAGCATCATTTGTCTGTTTGCCGCGTTCAACTAATTTTTATACGAATGGACTGCTCGTTCGTCTGTTTTTCCTATTCATTTCATTCATCTATTTCTTCACACAAATTCGTCTCTTTTTTGCCAAACGTTCGGTTCTTTAACTTGACAAATTCACAGGATTTTTTGCAGCGAATCTCACAAGATTGCTGCTGGCCATTTTCTGACATCCTGTGCTTCTGCCTTTGTGCTCGGTTTCGTGTTCTCTTCCTGTCTGCCGGTCTGGGCCCTGGTGAGCTCCCTATCTCTACCCTCTTAAGGTTATAGCTAGTTTGGGGTGTTTAACTCCTGCTAGTCTGTTCTGTTATTTTATTTATTAGTCTATAACTGCTTACAGTACATTATATATTTTTTTGGTTAAAGGGGAAATCTCACAGCATTACTATGCCCAAATCCAAAGTGCCTGCCAGTCCCCTTTACCCTGGGGAGATGGACATACCCCAGGTTTTGGGTAACCACTCTTCCAGCTCTAATTCCCCTTCTTCTGCAGTGGACCCGATGTCTCTGCCTGCTACAGCGTTCATTCACTGACATCATTATGGCAGCTATGGGCTCTATGTCCTCTGCCCTCTCCCAGACTATATCACAGGCCTTACTTGCGCGCCTTTTGGCCGCAGAAGGTTCTGCTCCAGGTCTTATAGGGGACGCACCTAAAAAGGCTACTGCCAAATCCAGGCACTTAAGTTCCCCTGCCTCCAGAACCAATATGACGGGTGCATCCGTGACCACCCATGATAGCGTACCCATGTCATGCAAAAGAGCCTTTCCGCGCCAGGCAGAATGGGCGAGGCAGTGGAAATGTGGTAGAGCACAAAAAGAGATCAACTCCGACTCCGAAATCGGGTCTAGTGAGTGACTCAGACGATGAAGTATGCGAGCACCTGGACATATTTGGTACTTTGGCCAAACTATTTGAGTTGGTTGAAATCGCCAGAGCCAAAAACAGGCTGGTTAACCTGGAGTAACTCCGTGGCTGGGTGCAGAAGGCAATCTGCATAGCGGGCAGTGTTAATACCTCCCTGTCCATAGAACGACGTAAAGCCATTCTTTTTAAAAGAAGCCCAAACTCGCCCTCACAGAGGCGGGCAAGGATGCCTAGTTCAGGGCCTGTTATTTGGGGACTCCTTAATTAAGGACCTGGGATGCTTTGTGGGTGCTTTTACAGCCCTGGATAAGGCCCAATTCTCCATGAAGAGGGTATTTCAGGGGCGGGTCTCTACCAGGGCCAGCAAATTCAGGGGTCATCTGTCCGGCCGTTCCAATTACCACACCCGTGGATTGGGACGAGGCTCCTACACCCAGAGAACACCCTACCAGGGGACGAGAAACGACTCCCCCTTCTTCCCCTCTCGTCGAAGACCATGGCACTCCAGAGGCTTCAGAGGGAACTCAGGTTCCAGACGCCCTTACGGTAAGCTTGCATCTACCTCATGTTTTTTTTTCAGTATTTGTATAGGGGGCAGACTCTGTCATTTTTTAAAGCCTGGTCAACCATCACCTCCAATGTCTGGGTCCTGACCACCGTTCAGAGGTTTCACATCGAATTTGTCGACACTCCGTGTCACATTCCTCCTCCTCGCCCTCTCAGTGACTGACCGCGCTTGATAGACGTGGAATTATCAACCCACCACACGAAAGGGGCGATAGAACTAGCCTCCATGCCCCTGCAGGGGTTCTCAGCAACATCTTCCTAGTAGAAAAGGGCGGGCGGGCAGATGCGCCAAGTTATCAACCTCCGTGCCCTAAACACTTTGGTGTGCTACCGCCACTTCAAGATGGAGGGCATTCATCTCCTGCGGGACTTGCTCCTTCGGGGAGACTGGATGGCGAAGTTAGATCTGAAGGACGCATACTTGATGGTCCCAGTGACCGAGGCGTCCAGGTGCTTATTACGCTTCCTCTGGAAAGGCGACACCTGGCGCTTCACATGCCTCCCTTTTGGACTCTCATCAGCTCCTTGGTGCTTCCCAAAATTGATGCGCCCTGCCATGGCTTGGTTGCGCAGTCGAGGAGTTCGACTGATAGTCTGCTTGGACGACATCCTCATCATGGTACAGGATTGTTCAGTCCTCCTGAAGCATCTGCAATGGACGATGGATCTCCTCTCTCACCTGGGTTTCTTCCTCAACTGGGAAAAATCCTGACTGTCCCCTTCGCAACGCATGGAGTTCCTCGGGTTCACTGTAGACTCCGAAGCGGAATCACTCAGCCTCCCTCCTTCCAAGATACGGAACATCCGAAAGGCTATCGCTGTGCCATCTGATCATTGGCCTACTGGTGTTATCAATCCTGGCGGTGTTCCCAGCCCCTCTCCACTACCGTGCCCTCCAACGTCTGAAGATTGCACATCTTCGCAATGGGGCATCCTATGCAGACATGGTCTCTCTGGACTCGGAAACTCTGGACGAATTGACCTGGTGGATGCACAACCTCTCGGCTTGGAATGGCAAGGCCATCTTCGGTTCCCAACCGGAGTTCACGGTGGATTCAGATGCAAGTCTCCACGGCTGGAGTGCCCACTGCAACGGTGTGACTACCAGGGGACGCTGATCAGACGAATCTCTACTCCACATCAATGCTCTGGAGCTCCTGGCCGGCTCTTTCACGATCCGGAGTTTTGCAAACGGGACTGCCAGTGCATGCATCCGGCTGCGCATGGAAAACATCTTTGCAGTTCGCAATGTCAATCACATGGGCGTCAAGCAGTCGGGCTATTCTGGCCCGCTTGGCGAAGGACTTTTGGGCCTAATGTTTGGTCAGGAATCTGGTCGTCCAGGCAGAATACCTCCCCAGACTCCACAACACTCATGCGGACTGGAGTTCACGCTGTCGAGAGCAGCGATTGGAAATTGGATGTAGGGGTGTTCTCCGCTATCTCGTCTCTCTGGGGACCTTTTGCCATCAACCCCTTCGCATCCTGGGTCAACACCCAATTACCTCGGTTCTACAGCTGGCGCCCAGATCCAGCCACGGAAGCAATGGACGCCTTCCTGCAAGACTCCTTTACGCTTTGCATCCATTTGCCATGATCCCTCGGGTCCTGCTCCAAGTTCGCCGCCAAATGGCCAACCTGATCCTGCTGACTCTGTTTTGGGGGACCCAATCATGGTTCCCACAGCTCCTGGAACTGGCGATAGATGTGCCCAGACTGCTGCCATCCTACCAGGACCTCCTTCTGGACCCGTCGGCAAACAACACCCCCTCCTGTTGGACGGGTCGTTGCTGCTGCTTGCGTGGAGGATTTCCGGGAACCCTAGGAAATCCAAGGGGTTTCGATGCATCCTGGCTGACGCATGGGCTCCTGGGACTGGACCACTTTGAGATCTTGGGCTGGCTGGTGCCTGGCTCGGAACTTGGGATCCCGTTTCGGCACCTGTGACTGCGATCCTTCAATTCCTCACTTCATTATTCAAGGCTGGTCGGGCGTATCGCACAATTAATTTGTACAGATTGGCCATCTCCTCAGCTCACCAAGGATTTGACGGTTGTCCCGCAGGCCAACACCCTTTAGTGTGCAGCTTGCTTCGGGGCTCGCGCCTGTCGCACCCCCCTAGGCCTCGATACTCTGCTCCTTGGGACGTCTCCTGCGTTTTGTCACTTTTTACTTCCTGGTCTCCCAATTCGGATCTCTCCCTGTTACAACTGTCGGCCAAGTTGGTCTCCCTTTTTTGCCTCATTTCATGCAAACGGGTTTCGGATGTACGTGCCCTGGACTACGATGCTAGGTCTTTCACTCTGGACGGGGTGACATTTAACATCTCCAGATGCACTAAGACAGCTATTTAGTCGGTTTCATATCAGAATTTTAAAGTTCCCCTGGCTTGGTGTCCAGTGACCTGTTTGCGGGAATACAAACTTCGGACGAGTGCACATTGTTCGGTATCGTCTCCTCAGCTTTTACTCTTGATTCATCACCCTTTTTCCCGGTGTCCAGTACTACCTTGACTCGCTGGGTGAAATGGGTGATGTCACTGGCTGGCATGGATACGTCCATCTTTAGTGCCCTCTCCTCCTGGGGGGGGATCGGCGACGTCTATGGTGACCTCGGGGGCGCGTCTGTTAGATCTGATGAGGATGGCGAACTGGTCCCGCAAATCAACTTACCGCAAGTTTTACTTTCGGCCTCCGCCTCACGCCTTTTCTTCTGTTATTGAACAGCTTTAAACTTGCAATATGAGCCTCCGTGTCTTGACATAAAATTACATGATTTTGCTATTTTTTGACAAAAAGTCATGATTGTATGAAAGTATTGTCCCACCCTTTTATGTTTCTTTCACTTGATTATCCCTCCCTGTTGTTTTTCTCTCTCCAGTATGTTTCCAGGGGGTGGTAGGTATTTGTTATGCGCTCTGGGTTTATATTGCCTATGTTTACTTGACCTGTTCATGTTCTATGCCTTGTCTGGTGGGTTTATCTTGAGTTATGGGCACTGTGTTTCTTCTTTTTATCTATAAATTATGTCTTGGCATGCAAGTACCGATTTAACCGTTTGGCTCCTGTTTTTATGTTTTCACGGGTTGCCTCTATGCTGTTTGGGGGTCTTCACTACTTCCCACAAGGCTTCACCGCATTGGCTGGAGGTTAATGGATTGTTCTGTGATGGGCTCCTCACTGTTGGCGTTCTGTTCATTGATGGATTGGTCCCAGTTCGTTTATGGTTCCTGATCGGAGTCCGGATGGATTTCGGGACGTTTGTTATGTTGTAATTGGACTGATTCATTGGTTCCTGTTTGGTGGTTATCGTATCGCATGTCCAAAGAAAGAGGAAATATGTGGGGAGGTGCTGACTATTATACTGGGACTTGGTGTGGGAGTGGCCTATCACTATGTTTACCATTTTTTCTTACTGTTGTATTCTTTGCTGCTATTGGTGGACAGTAAAGAAAGGGTTAAGCAATACTCACCTCCGTGTCTTTCATAAAATCATGACTTTTCATCACGAAATAGCAAAATCATGTAATTTTCCTTGGAATTTTCGCTTCTCACACAATTCTGTTCTTTTTGGTGGGCTTGTTCCTACAGAAAGAGGAGAAGAGGGGGTTTCACTAATTCCCCCCACCTTCTTTATCTCTCCTAATGTTGGTTGTTAAAGGTTAAAATCACTGTTTAGTAGATATTCCCCCAATGAATACATGCATGCATTATTTTTTTTCATGCATTTATTCATTGAGAAAAAATAAATAAAATATATATATATATATATATATATATATAGAAAAAAAGAGCCTGCAAAAGCTGCAGATCTGCAGATCCTCCCCTTTCCCCCCAGAAGAGACTAACAATTTTTTATTGAGAATGCACTGCTTCAATCAATGATCACACCTATCTGATCTAAGGTTTGTGGACATGTTGGAGGACCTAAAAACACTGGTTGAGGTCTATGAGGAAGGAGGCAGGCACGCTCGGGTGAGCAAAGGAAAGAGGAAGCAAACCTCCCCTTTGGTCTGACACTATGTGAAGCCTGTGATTGGACCGTGCTAATCCCCAGTGACAACAAAGGGGGAGTGGAAAGGGGGAGATCTTCTCTTCCCCCAAATGTTTGAAATACCCCTTTTAGGCTAAAATAGTTAAGCTGTGCCTATTATGGAGATTAAATATTCTTGTAAATCACAGTACTTGTGCCTACACTTTGAATAAAACCCAAATGATTTACAATGTATAAGACCATTCAATAGATTTACAGAAAGAGACACTACAAGTTTTAAGTTCTACCAATTTTAAATGTATTAGATAAAAGCATTAAAAATATATCTGTGGCGGAACCTACCTCCAATTTCGTATACTTTGCCCCTGTTCGTGTGTTTATCCCTTTTTCCGTTTGGGAGTTATTATATCTGAACGCCATCCATTCGTCTCCCAAACGAGGACCATCCCTGTACCCCTTTAGAACGTTCACACGAGCAACTTAAGTGCGAAACCACAAGGGAAGTAATTAATTAATGCTTCGCCTGGGTAGCCACCATTTTGTATAACTGAATGCACGTGGTCAGTAAAAGAATTGCCATCTTGTCTCCTGAATGTGGGCAGCGGCACTTGGTCGTAGAATGCCTGGAACTCTTTTCTGCTAGGCACTTGCACGAACCCTGGTAAAGATTAGACGGCTGAACACTCTACCTCCCGACCACCTATGCGAATGACGTTCGTTAGATATGAACTATCGAACGGGGGAGCATTCGTATCATGAAACTAAGATTCCCTTGCATGGTGTTCACACAGGAAACCCGAATAGAGACCGGCCAGGACATCTATTTCCCTGGAACGGTTTTGAGCTAGTGCCTTGTGTCCGGCCAGTCAAAACTTTACCCCGGTGGCATTCCCCTTTCACCAAACCGATCTGATTGATATTTGAATATGTTATACACTTAGATCAGAGCTATGCGGGGATAACTAGGGGTTCCTAGTTATGGTGGGGGCACTTTTGGGGATCTGTATATTTTAGATAGATTTTCTGTACCTGAGAGATAATTGAATTATAGGTTTTTCCTCACGCAATCAACCCCGGTGTTATTGTATTAGAGACCCCGTGTCTGTGGGGGGGTCTGTGCATAAAAGCCGTGTGTGGCCAGAATAAAATCAGTTGACTCCCAGAACTATGTTTTGTCTAGTTACTGGGGGAATAGATGCCTGTGTATTCTAATGGTTCCAGAGTGGCTGAAGGAAAGAATTAGCAGAGGTAACCAGCTGGGTTACCAGTTGTCCGCTACAATATTCAAAATAAATAAAATAAAATTAAAAAAAAAAAACACATGAAAACACCCCTGTATATGTCCTGAAGATACTGTACTTGCGCAAGCAAGAGCTTCAACAATCACAAAATTCTTACTTTGGTCCATTAAAGGACAACTATAGGCACCCAGACCACTTCAGCTCAATTAAGTAGTCTGGGTGCCAGGTCCCCCTAGTTTTAACCCTGCAGCTGAAAACATACCAGTTTCAGAGAGGGTTAATCCAGTCGAATGGAGTCGAATGTGTATGCGCGGCAAGTGCAAAACTCATCACAGAAGCGCCTCTAGTGGCTGTCCATTAGACCCCAAATATAAACATAGCAGTTTCTCTGAAGGGTTAAAACCTGAGGGACCTGGCACCCAGACCACTTCATGGAGCTGAAGTGGTCTGGGTGACTATAGTGTCCCTTTAACATTACAATAGGGTTAATCCAGCCTCTAGTGGCTGTCTCACTGAAGACGATGACATCCATAAGAAAGCATCGAGTAATGCTTTCATATGGACTGTTTGAATGCGCGCGGCGCTTTGCAGCTGACGTCGAAAATGAGGAGGAGAGTTCCCCAGCGCCGAGGATGCTGGAGAAATTAAGTGTTTAGCACCTTCTGCCAGCGTGAGGGGGCCATGAGGGTGGGGGGGACCTAAAGACCCCATAGTGCCAGGAAAACAAACCACTATAGTGGTCCTTAAATGTTTTAAGAACACAAAGATATATCTTCAACCCACAATGTCTGTTATTAACCTTTAAATTTGGTTGACATCCTTAATGTGTGGGTGCCTATCTCATAGGAACCATTGGGTACATATACCCTGCATGGCTGTATAACCACAAAACAATAGGATGCCATGTTACAGGACAAAAGGGTACAGTGTGGTGGAAACATTGTTTCCCCGTTGTCTTCCTATTGCAAGATGATACTACCCCATACACAGTGTTTGAGAAATTCAGAGTGAGCATTCATTAAAAGCAAGATAAAATTAATTTGATGGACTCTACAAATGTCAGATCTAAATACTGTTGCGATATTATGGAGAGAAAAAAAAACAAAAACTATTGTGGTCATTCCATTGGCAATTTGGATCTTTAGTATTTGGCCTCTTTAGAACATTGGTTGCTAAAAGATATTCCTAACTGACAAGCAAGCCAATGAGTCACATTTACAGCTGCACTATGATTTAATTATTTAAAAGTTAAACTATTTTTTTCAAGTGGTATTCTGTCCACCCCATTACTCATATATACATACATAGAGAGGTAGATAAATATGTATTATCGAGAAATTCTTTTTTTTTTTTTTCTTTAAACTGAGCTATTGTCCAACATTTCCCTTGGATTCTTTACTTTGTCAGATGAGATCATCTTCTTTCAAATACTGAAAAGTAGGTGTTAAATTGCTCTTCCAGTTTGTTCTAATACTTTATTGCTCGAGTAAAATGCTAAGGATTTGTCAGTCAACCACATTCATAAACAAATTTAGTATTATTTGAATCCATTATCATATTACATTCACAATGGGAACACAAAGGCATACTTGTACATTTTTAAATGTACGAATACTCAACATCCTTATTTAGAAATAATAATAGTATTGTTTAGAACAAATGCTTTTTAAACTGCTTGTCAAGTAAAGTGCCAAGCATAAGTATTCATCCATTTGGACAATTTCCATTGCAAATATGTTAAAAAAGCATCTTCAATCTAATGAGATAAACATTTAACTTATTGGCCGTAGCAAAATGCTCTGTGGGGCCCAAAACAAACATTGCCCATCCCCCTATGCAGTGGCGGAACTAACGTAGAGGGTGCCCTGGTGCAAGTCAGTTTTTTGGGCTCCCATTTAGCGAAAGAATTGCCAAAAGGTAGACCCCCATTTGTCGTAAGACTCCAAGCATGTTTTTGTATAGAACATGTGTGTGCATGTAGGGGTGTATTTGTATGCACTGTTGTCATTGATATGCAGTGGTGTACTTGTGTAGTGTTTGCATATGATTGCAGGGGGGAGTTAGGTGTAATTTTGGCTTTTTAATGCAAATGTACATTTGTGTGTAGTAATGGTGTTTGTATATATTTTTTGTTTGTACACCCTGACATATACACACACAGAGAAACACACCCTGACACACACGTCATCATTTTTTATATTTGCAGCCACCCTCCCGTTAGCATACCTTTTGTGTGCAGGAGGGTGGCTTGCTTGGGGCTCTGCTACTGGCTGAAGTTCATAGGAGGGAGTGTGCGATTATATCCTTGATTCTCTCCTACCTGCTACCTGTTTCGCCATCTCCTCACACCCGTGCGGCACTCTCTGCCCGAAGCTGGGAGAAAGACCAGTTCTCACTTCCTCCTGGCAACTATTGCTAAGATTACAGACGCCCAGGCTGACTCTTAAAGGGCTTTGGTGCCCACCAGGGCCCCTGTTTAGCAATACCCATCAGGTGTCCCTAAGTCAGGGCTTGACAAATTTGTTTGGAATCTAGGAGCCAGTCAGTCATTTTCAACAAGAAAATGCAATTCTTAAAGGGACACTATAGTCACCAGAACCACTACAGCTTGATGTAGTTGTTCTGGTGTCTATAGCCTGTCCCTGCAAGCATTTTAGTGTAAACACTGCCTTTTCAGCGAAAAGGCAGAATTTACATTGCTACTTAGCAACACCTCTAGTGACAGTCACTCAGACGGTCACTAGAGAGTCCTGGGTCACTGCTGCAACACATGCAGCACACAGGTTCAGTATCTCCAAGCTCTGCATTTAATTGAAACCCACTGAGCCTCCCTACCTTTGGGAGATCTAAGTGGGTCTTTCCTGGGGTCCAGTGGGGCTGCGCTCATCCTGGGTGCGAGGGAGCAGTACTCTGCTTGTAGCTTCTCTCTGCTCCCTCGCACTGTGTAATGATGCCGGGGCCGGAATGACATAATCTTCACAGCGCAAGGGAGCAGAGAGGAGCTACAGAGTACTGCTCCCTCGCGCGCTGTCCACAATGCTAAGGAGGGCGGCCGCCTACCTCCATGCTCAGGAGGGCGGCCGCCTACCTCCATGCTCAGGAGGGCAGCCGCCTACCTCCATTCTCCCATTCTCCACACTAATTAGAGAGCTGGCACATCCCAGATGCCAGGGCGAAATTTTTAGTCACCATGGCGACCTGGCATCTGGGATTTGTCGAGCCCTGCCCTAAGTGCATGGGCCAACCGATGGGCTCCCAAAGCGTGCAGGCCAGGTGCAGCCAGAACGTAATTCTGCCACTGATCCTGTGGTGAATATGGAGGCAATATGTTGTGGAATTTCTTATTGTTGACAATGACTGGGAAACATGTCAAGGTTAAGAGCAAACTGGGTTAAACTAAAAGAGCACTTCTTCATGTCTACAAGACACCCAATGTCAGTATAAGAACATTATTAAAGAAGAGTCTGCAACACTTTAAGTTCTGTAACGGATAATCCTTATTCTAAAATAAATGGACCTGGCAACATTTCGACCAAAACTGGCCTAGGCACAAGTACTAAAAACAGATATATAAAAGGCACAATGATTAACCAATTAAACCACATATGCACAATATACAATACCATTGGGAATATCTTACAAGGTGAAACCTTGCAAGCAAAGTCTAGAATCTGTCTACATATAAGCAACCACAAGAGTGCAACATGCATGGTCACATAAGGAAAGTGTCAATGTTCAAATATATTAAAGAAACACCGAACTCACTATAACAACATCATCTAAATGAGCCAGAGCTGTTACTTAATGGCTCTTATAACTGGGCACTACTTGCTTGACTGCCTGGATCTACAACATACAATATTCAAAACCCTGGGAAGTGACAGTATCTTTTTAACTCTACTGTATTCACAATGATAATGTTGGGCTTTCACATCCATTTATTAATATTTGGAACAAAAGCTGTGCATCTGACCAAGCATTTGACTTTTGCCACCATGAGCAAGCCACCCTGAGCAACCCGTTTACTTGACAGAGGATAATTGAAATCACTAGAGATACACTGCTAATAAGAATTAGCATGCTAGACAAAATGCTATTCTTTTATTTATCGTGACTGTAAAACAACACCAGGGAACAAACGTTTGAGTCTGCAAGATCGATCCTAGATAAATCTACAATGGAAGCTATTGCACTGCAAGGCTACTGTGGTTTCCAAATTGTAACAGCTAATCAGTGGTACTCAGAATATGAACACTGCACCTCCAGTGATATTAAGAACCTTGAAAGGGTAGTCACATTATGATGCACAAAATGCTTGAGCATGTTCTTTTAGAAAACCGGATGAGAAAATTAGGTTTCCATTATATTAAGGCTGTCATATAAATAACCTTTTAATTGCTTATTTTTGAAACAAAAGAATTGCTTTACAGTGATCCTACAAATGTTTTTATTATTTTTCCATATAGTGCAAATGAAAAAAAACTTAATAATTTTGTATGAGATGTGTGTATCTACAGCCGGGAGTAATCATTCGTTATGTAAAGTAAATATCTACAACTAGCCATATATGTAAATAAAGATATTTAGGGAAATTTTAAGTATTTTATTTACACAACTAAAGTGTAAACATATTCATGCAGTTTAAACTAACATCACTGTGGGTAAGGATCGATTTTGTGTGAGATTGAAATATTTTTAGCTACCAGTGCATGTCTGTGAAGAACACAGTGAGAACTGGTGCTGTTTTTTGTTACATTTCTTATTCGTGTCACAGCGCCTGCCACTTTCCAAACCATTGCTTCGGCACCATCACTGCACACATCTACACATTTGTCCCAATTGATACTGTGTGTGTTCATGAACTTCTGAATACATTTAAAGATGTCCTCACCAGTGGTATGAGTTTTCAAAGTTTCACACAGAAGCATGTCTTCTTCAATCTGTCTGTCAAAATTATATATAACAAAAACCAACAAAATTGAAAGTCCTGCAACATCTGTGGACTCGTCTTATTGCAGTGAGTGCCCATCACATTGATGCAGTAGAGAAATTAGTTCAGTATGGATGTCATCAGCAAGATCATGAAAACGGCACAAAACTGTGTTGTTGGAAAGTGGCACAGCTTAAATTTTTTTTACTCAACTTCTCACTTAAAATACATGACACTATTCCTTTTGCACATGGTTTTATTAGTGATTCCCCAATTGTGTGTGCTTCTCCTGCAAGTGCTATGCGGTAAGTCACTCTGTAAGAAGCCTCTGTGGCTTTTGCATTTTTAACTTTTTTGCTCATAAATTGTTTAGTCTTCTGATACTCCTTTCGCTTAAAAAAGTCAGTGTCTTTATCTTTGTACTCTGCGTGGTTTTGCTCAAAAGGATGATCTGTTTGGCAATAATTTATTGGAAAGTACGCTTTGTGCTTCAGGACAATCTTCATTTTTAGCACTTGTGAATCCCAATGACAAATAGCAATCATCATATTTTCTTTTCTTTGTTTGAGCAGATGATTGGCTAGCATTGTGGGCTTTTCCTTTTTTTGTTTTTTGACTTGTCACTTGTCTCTGCTATTTGAGGAACAGTAGATACAACTATTTCAGGCATGTTTTCTGGATTTTTAGTTGTATCTTCTTTCTCAGTTTCTAAAAATTCCAAACAAGTAGCAGTAGCAATAATTTTTCTCTGAAGAGTTCCCTGCTTTAACCAGCTTTCCGAATTCATGGTTGCTTATTAGTTAAAAAATAAATAAATAAATAAAAACTTTGAAAAATACAAATCTCACAACCTGACTGAAAAGGATGCTGATTTCGAGAACACTATTAGAAAGAACTGAACTTATGCAGGATTTTTTAGTTCAACTTGGAGCAAAAAGATTTGAACACTTTGAAAAATACAGTTAACAGTTTTTTGCCCCTCACAGAGTCTTTCAATGCCCCTGACAGAGCCTTTCAATGCCCCAGGCAGAGCCTTTTAATGCCCAAGGCAGAGCCTTTCAATGCCCAAGGCAGAGCCTTTCAATGCCCAAGGCAGAGCCTTTCAATGCCCAAGGCAGAGCCTTTCAATGCCGCTCAAATAGTCTTTCAATGCCCCTTCCAGAGCCTTTTTTAATGTCCCTACCTAACAGAGCTTTAACTATCAGCTCCACTCTCTATCACTCCTCTACCACGAGTGATAGAAAATGGCTGACTACAGGGCGGGTTGGCTGACTACTGGGCGGGCTCTCTCACGGACGAGCTAAGTCTAAGTGGCTGGCTGATGGCAGGGCAGGCTCTGACGGCAACGCGGACTTAAGATCGTGGTCCCGCAATCTCTTATGAGATCGCGGTTGTGCGATCTCTCCTGTTTCCAACCTTCCGGGAACAGAAGATAACGGCAGCCATGTTGGATGTGGCAAAATGCAGCGGAACCCCAATTTTGTTCTCGAGGAAGCCTAGTGTTCCGCGGAACACCAATTGGGAAATGCTGATCCATACTATCAAAAACAAATCATTTTTAATAAACAGCCTAGTTCTTTTATCACTGCTCATGATGCCAATATCATTGATCTTCAGTTACCATAAATCAGAACCTAGTGAAACAACAAACTGCCATTTACATTAGCTGCTTACCAATGAATCCAATATTGCAATACATTAGCCTCTACAGGAGACACAAACATGACTAAGATTGAGGACAGAAGATAAAGCTGTGTATGTTTCCTTAGAGGGAGGGAGGGAGAATGGTCGATTAGGAAATAAGTAAAAGGGGAATACAAATAACTGCAGACATCATGATGGAGAATGTACCAACTAGTTAGTAGGGGAACGTAATGCAATTGCGAGGTCTGGAGATATAGAGTATACGTGTCTGCAAAATCTACGTTTGTTTGTGTACTTATGTATGTATGCATTGACTGATAAATATGTTTACAAACACTAAAATTAAGCAAACTCAGGCAGGTATTTTAAGTGCATGGAAGCTGGATGAGCATATTGGTATCTAGTCCATAGTAGCTATAATTCCAGATTTTCAGTGCAATTATATTCTTGTGCTTTTTCTTTTGAGAGACTATTTATTTTCTGTCAAAGCATTTCTTCCATTATGTATACTCCCTGCTGTGGTCAAAATGGCTTTTATGGGCAGCAATGCAGCTGTGCTGGCACCATTTAAAACTCCTGCCGTAGTCACAAAAATCTTAAACATGAATACTTTAATCAAAGGAAGCACACACTGCTCCACGATATAATTTCCAGGCCCCTCTTAGCAATAGGAAGGCATACTGGCAAAACAAGTGAAAGTAATGAGGTACTGAACTGTTTAACAGCTGATATACTTGTAGAAAAGTGGTTGTTGGCCCAATATCGAGTAGATATTTTAGTTACTTCAAGCATATATAGGAATACTTGTACTAATCACAATAAAATGCACAACATTTGGTTCTCTTAAATAAACACTATAGCGTTAGGAATACAAATGTGTATTCCTAACTCTATAGTACTCTAGTCACTGTTTAGCTGACCGGGCCCCCGCTTAAAGGGTTGAAAGTTAATTATTTTAGAGTTAATTTACCTTGTTTCTCATGTCGTGCTGCTCTCTGTGGTTGACCCCATCTCCTTGGCTGTGATCATCGAACTTTATGATCTCAGCCAATCCAATGCCTTTCCATAGGAAAACATTGGTAGACTAGTGTGCATGTGTGGCAAAAGCCATGCTGACCCAAGCAGATGGTTTTCTCAGACCATCTTACTGAACTAGAATTTTATTTTGCTATTTTACGGAAACGCTTCTAATAGCTGTCATACTGACAGCCACTAGAGGCAAGTTAACCCTGCAATGTAAACGCTGCCATTCCCGCAGAATAGCAATGTTTTTATTTGCAGGTTTATAAACTGGGAGGCACATAGCACCCAGACTACAGTACTTCCTTGAGATGAAGTAGTCTGGATGCCTATTGTGTTTCTTTAAAAGACGGTCTAAACCATTGTTGTAAACATTTGAAAAGAAAATCCCAGAGACACTTTGGGGGAGATTTATCAAAAGGTATCCAACACGTTTA
This sequence comes from Pelobates cultripes, assembly GCA_933207985.1. Lineage (NCBI taxonomy): Eukaryota > Metazoa > Chordata > Amphibia > Anura > Pelobatidae > Pelobates > Pelobates cultripes. The sequence goes on from OW240923.1 coordinate 66,723,743, forward strand.
CATAAAAATTTCAGCATATATTTTTTTTTCTTGCGTATAAATCTGTCAGTTTTTTTTTTTTTCATCTGTTGCTTCTTTTCTATGTCATTTTTAAATATATGTAATTTTTCTGTGGCAAAAAAAAAAAAAAGTTTTTGAATATAGGAGTGTTTGTACATATATGTGTGAATGCAGAGACGTCAAGTCAATTTCGATACCTTATTTTTGTTGCAGAGTAAAGCGAGAATCCAGTTTCACATAAATATGTGCTGGCGAATGGCAACAGAACTTTGATTGCCGCTTGGACAATTCAGGGTATTCTTTGCATCAAAATCTACATCAGAAAAATTGACTGGCTTGTCTTTTATGAGTGGATTTCGAACCCACTCATTACTGTTTTTATTCAAGAATGGAAAATACTGATTAATAGATGTGATTAAATGGCAAAGATGATCTACAATTTCATTGCGGATTTTATCTACAATTTCTGATTCTTCAAGAAAATCCTTAAGTGGTGGCAAAGAGTTTAAATTATTTTGCTCAACAGATGAGGTCCAAAACTGCAGCTTACGAGACAGTGAAAATATTTTATCTCTTGCATTAAAAATATTAGTGTTTTTTCCTTGGAGTGATAAACATATGTCATTTAATTTTGTGAATATGTCTGCAAGATGTGCTACTTTGGATAACCACAGAGTGTACTATGTCATTTTTAAATATAAAATTTTTCTGTGACAAAAAAAGGAGTTTTTGAATATAGGAGTGTTTTTACATATATGCATGAATGCAGAGGCGTATTTGTGTGCAATGTTGGCATTTGATTGCAGGGGTGTATTAGTATGTAGGGTGCTTGAATGCAGACATGTTATGTTGGTTACCATAGCAACCACAGCACATGTGTTGGGAGCAGAAGGTCTATGTCAGTGGTAGGCAACTTCGACACTCCAGATGTTTGGTACTACATATCCCTTGATACTTTGCCAGCATTATGGCTGTGAAAGCATTATGAGAGATATAGTCCAAAACATCTGGAGTGCTAAGAAGAATTGACTGACAGGTCAGAGAAAGACCTACTTTTAAATAAATCTGATGGCACAATGTATAGATTAAATTTTGTGCTCTTTTGAAAAAGCATAGTTTTAGGTATCATCACAGGTTAAAATAAACACACATACATTATTATATAGAGTGTACATGCATAATGGCCTCAAGAAAAAGAGGTATATAAAATTAACTAGTTACTTGATATCTGCAAAGCAACTATTTAATTGATGCACTTTATGACACAAACACTCACTGACCCAAACTGCCATTCTCACACCCACTGAAACATACATACACACAAACATACAGACAGACCTCTGAAGATACACACAAACTGTGACCCATATAGACACACGCTAACAAAAACACTGACCCATGAGCACAAACATTCACTGACACACTAAACCCCTTCTCATACAGTCACTGACAGAGTGCACACTCACCAGCCTCTACCTGGATGTCTCACTTTAAGGTATTGTGACTGAGCTCTTAATATCCCTCCAAAATTCTGATTTCATCTCTCCACAATCTGCATTCCTTAGTTACCTTCTCAAGAGTCTTGAAGACACAACCGGATGATATTGTTTTGTGAGCTGCTGTGTCGTGCCTTGATTGCACAATCCTGCCTTTTTTAATATGCAATCCTGCTAAGAGTATAAATGGTAGATGGAGCTTCTGACCGTTTCAAACCTGAGCCCTTCAATAGGATCACAAACACAACTGCACAGTATATCAGGCTGCCCTACACAAAGAATACGCAGTGGAAAAGTGGAAAAAGTAAATACTCCTGCGGTCCACTGAGCCAGTCTTTTGATATCTGCTTTACGGCGGCTACAAAACTGCCTCTTTTATATTAGGGAGGTTGTCTGCTATTTTCTTTACTCCCTACTCCCAGGCACCAGTCCTGGTATAGAACAAGGATTAATTTCCTTGTGGTACTTAAAGGGACACTATAGTCACCCAGACCACTTCAGCTCAATGAAGTGGTCTGGGTGCCAGGTCCCTCAGGTTTTAACCCTTCAGATGCAAACCCATGAGCAGCGGGTGGGGGTCCTAAAGTAAAATAATGGGGGGGGGACCTATTGTCCTCCCCCCAGCCCTCCACCCCTGGGGTAGGGGCCCTAAATTAGAATAAGGGGGGGGGACCTAATGTCCTCCCCCCTGGGCCCCACCCCTGAGCGGTAGCTTGGGGGCCCTAAATACTAATTAGGGGGGACCCAATGTCCTCCCCCCTGGCCCCCACCCCTGTGCAGTGGGTGGGGGCACTAAATTAGAATGAGAGGGGGACCTAATGTCCTCCCCCTTTGTCCCCACCCCTGAGCGGTAGATGGGGTCCCTAAATACTAATGGGGGGGACCTAATGTCCTCCCCGCTGAGCGGTGAGTGGGGGCCCTAAATACTAATAGGGGGGACCTAATGTCCTCCCCCTGACCCCCACCCCTGAGCGGTGGGTGGGGGCCCTAAATACTAATTAGGGGGGGGGAAACCTAATGTCTTCCCCCCCGGTCCCCACCCCTGAGTGTCAGGTGGGGCCCTAAATAAAAAAAAATAACCCTACCCCCAGGTGACTAGGGGTCCCCAAACCCCTCGGCAGGGCGGGGAAAGGGTTTTAGCCTGTGCTCTGACAGGTAAATGAAGAGACTGACTCAGTCTGTGCGGAGCCCTCGCCGGGTGAAGATGGATTATTTTTATTTGCGCTTCTTTTTTTGTTTTTTTTTAACAGTCGGTTATTATGGATTTTTATTTGGCCTTTTTGGGGGCTGAAAAAAGAAGAATTTAGAAGAAAGAAAACATCAAATGGTAAGTTTATTTTTTTGCAGGTACTTAGTTAAATGGTCCCCCTTTATTATTTTTAGGGTGAGGGGGGTAGGTAGGGGTTAATTTTTGGGGGGAGACTAGGGGTTTGGGGACCCCTAGTCACCTGGGGTAGAGGGGGGTTATTTTTTATTTTTTATTTAGGGCCCCCACCCGACGCTCAGGGTTGAGGGCCGGGGGGAGGACATTAGGTCCCCCCTAATTAGTATTTAGGGCTCCCACCCACCGCTCAGGGGTGGGGACCAGGGGGGAGGACATTAGGTCCCCCCCCCCAATTAGTATTTAGGGCCCCCACCCACCGCTCAGAGTTGGGGGCCAGAGGGGAGGACATGAGGTCCCCCCCCCTTCATTCTAATTTAGGGCCCCCACCCACCGCTCAGTGGTGGGAGCCAGGGGGGAGGACATTAGGTCCCCCCCTAATTAGTTTTAAGGGCCCCCACCCACCGCTCAGAGTTGGGGGCCAGGGCGGAGGACATTAGGTCACCCCCCCCTCATTCTAACTTAGGGCCCCCACCCACTGCTCACCCACAGGCTGCTCACTGTTTAATAGACATGCCACTACTCGCGGTATTTACTAATACTAAGTAATCTTTACTTCGTATTAGTAAATTTGTCTGAAAGACCAATTTAGGTCTTTCAGCCTTTTAGTAGATAACTCTCGAATTCCCACGGTATTAGGGAGCTATCTACTTTTTCATTCCTGTCATTACATTGACTGGCCAAGTAACTTACATTTTATTTGAATGTGTGTTACTTGATTGTTGTAAGTGTTGCAAATGCTTACAGCTGAATCCTGGCTATGTTTCTATACTTTTTATTTAAAATTGTATACAGTGTAACATTATTCTTCTTCCACTGGGTAAGTATATTAATACTTAGGCAATACTGTGCTTCGGAACTTCGACACTTTGAAAATTCGGTAATTTCGGAAGCTCGGCAATTCGGACATTCGGCAGTACCCGAATGTCCGAATTGCCCGAAATTAGTCCGAATTCATATTCTGCCTGAAACGAATTGCACATGTCTAGTAGGGATTACTTTTTCCAAGTATTTTTCCTATGCCTGATGCCGTGGTCTGCACGAGAGTGCCGAACTGCCAGGAGCAGAAGAGGACCTGAAGAAAGACAATGGTGATGGCTGCGAGGAACAGGTTCAGGTAAGTAAAACTCACCATTGCTGCCACTGGATCCCTAGTAGCAATCTGTATCTTTGTAATTATACAAAGTGCCCAAATTGGGACAGTTCCGCTTTTATAAACTCAACTACTCCAACGCCACATCAAGATTGACATTTGGACTTTGCTATACATAATTAAGAATTAATAATAAACTTAATTTTTAACCCAACCAAGATCGCTTTCAGATCGCTTTCCAAAACAGTCAAAGTAATGGATATATCTCTAAGTGTCCCAGACATTTGTTTCCTGGCAATATGTGTAGGTTACTGGTTAATCAGGTTAATTTAATACATACAGTTTAAAAGTCTCTCTCTTCAGTCCAGAAGCTGAGAAAGTCTAAATAAAGTTTGGACAACTATCCTGTCTCTTCCCACACTGTGATTCTGTGAGCCAGGAGTAAGTAGAGTGTAATAAATACAGATTATATAAAAATCACAAACTGAACTTGCCCTACAACAGTTCTATGCCCATTGCAATGTTAAGCAGATTATCCATCATTGCAACAAACGGTACAAAGAATTTGAATTCAAACACGACTGGGTTATGGTCAACGTTCCAGTTAGCCAACATAATATATACATACATACATTTATATATATATATATATATATACACACACATACATACACATACATATATACATACATACATACAAAGCATTACTCACCAGTTAGTGTGTAACCGCAAACTAGGACACGTTCCTATGGAAACCCTAAAAAAAGTAAATACACAAAATGTGTCACAATTATGCCAAATTACAGGCATTAAATACATCCAGCACCAGAGAACAAATGTGATCCCAAAACTTACAATATGTAGACCACAGATCATTAAATGTATCAGATTTATTATCTCAATTGCTAGCAATCCGGATGGTTAGAGTACAGAGTCCAAAGAGGAGCAGGCTGTTTGGCTCAAACAATATTGTTCCCTATGTAAGGGGCAGTATGTCGAGCAATGCACTACGGGTCTTCTGAATGAAGGGACATCAATCTATAAATAGGACCGTGCACCTTGAATGTGATAGCCTCCAGTCAAAACACTTAGTGAAACAAAAAACACCCCTTCTCTAAGCTACAAGGGGGTAGGTGAAAAAACAGTTCTATTTCTAAAAAAAATGTACATTTTTAAATTTGACTGTTTAAATCTGCTAAACCTCCCATATAAGTGTGATAATGGGTGGAAGGTGGAAGTCAAATATCAGAAAAGAGGCTTGTAGAGATAAATTAGATCTGGTAGTAATGAATTTTGGCTCGAGACCATAGTGAGTGGGACGGACGGAGAGCACATGCACACACTAAAAAAATCCAGCGCACTCGCTCATTCAGTAAACAGCAATTTCAAGGACATGGCCTGGACTCCCAAATATATAAATGAAACCAAGAGGGCTGCACTCACCTGAACATGCATACATTAAAGGATGCTGCTGGGGCCAATTTATACAATATACAAAATCCATCGCACTTGCTCATTCAGTAAACAGCAATTTCAAGTCTCCCAGAATGTAATAGTTTTATTTTAAAACACATAGGCAAACAATAATAGGGGTTTAGTTACAGTATATGATTATACATTGCATGCATACATACACACAACACTAATCTTCTATACTTATCAATGGACTGGCAAAAACAAGGCATACTAGAATAAAAGATCTAATATTCATGTGGTTCTGATGTGCATGTTGTATCTACCACTGTACAGAAATCTCTCGGTCAAGGGCAGACTGACCTAAACTGCTATCCTTTGCAAACTGTTAAATGATCTGCTGAACAGGTTTATCCAAAGCACACACATAGACAACTAGAAAAGTAGGTAATCTATACATCAATATACTAAATTAGAACACTGCTTTCTACCAATGAGAGAGAAGCAGGATAGAAGCTCAATGTCCGGTCTGCTACCCAATGCATATCACACAGCCACAAACACATTTTGTGCATCAAAGCAGTTTTGACCGTTCTGTTTTTAAAGGAAGGTTTAACAAGCTTATCTATTTAATAGTCCTAAAAAAACTTGTAGAAAAAAAAGTAAACATCTTTGAATGTTACTTACTGGTATTACGTTTTCATAAAAGGATTTTCTAAGCACCAAAATTACTTTAGCTTAAGTGACACTGCATGCACCCAGACCACTTCAACTCATTGAAGTTGTCTGGGTGCAATGTCCCATGTCCCTAAACACTACAGTGGTAATTCCACCAATTTCTGAGAAACTGCAATAATCACCTATCTGGGTTAACTCCACCTCTAGTGGCTGTCTACCAGATAGTCACTAGAGGGACTTCCGGGTGCTTAGACGACTTCTGGTCGTCTAAATGATGCTGGACGTCCTCACGCGATGCATGAGGACTTCCAGCGTCACTGGAATCCCTATAGGAAACCATTGATTAATGCTTTCCTATAGGGAAATCCTAATGCGAGCACAGCCATTGCCGCGCATCCGTATTCGGTCTGGGAGTGTGGGCAGAGCGTGACCCAGCTCCGAGGGACATTGGCGCTGGATTCAGGTAAGTTACTGAAGGGGTTTTAACCCCTTTAGCGCCGCTGGAGGGGGAGTGCGAGGGAGGGGGGCACTGCAGGATCTTATAGTGCCAAGAAAACGGCTTAGTCCCTTTAAATGGCGTACAGATAATATGCCTCTGTAGTGCCACTGCATAATTCTCTGCCATTCAAAAAAGTTAAATAATTTTGTTTATGCAGCCCTTAACACACCTTCTGCTTTGGAGTTTAGAGTGCCCCTATAACCGCTAGGTTACACGTGTATTGCAATTTTTACTAAGCATACTGCAGAACTGCAACGCCAATTACACAAACACCTATGATTCACTTTGTAGTGTCAGGTGATTACATAGGAATTCTCCCAAATAATTTGGTCCCACCACTGACAAACCATTTGGAGGATGGCGGGGGGGGGTGAGGGGGGAAGGGGTGCTGGGTATCAGTAATTTTGAAGAGATATCTATTTGTATCTTTATTTTGCGTTATACTAAAGCTGCTTACATACTCTGTTATGGATCATTTCTCTTGTCTAAATATGATACAGGATATTGTTACATGAGTAATGCACAGCTCACTTGGTTCAAAACAGCTGATTTTAAAAACGACTACAGGAAGTGGTAAGTAGCATCAAAATATCAGGATATAGGTATCAGAAGCATTTTCTGAAATGTTTAAAAAAAAATGCATAATTTCCCAGTTTAATAATAATGAAATAATTTAAACATATCAAGCTCCAATGTGTTCTACGAATTGTTTTAAAACACAGACATTTATTAGGTAGTATAGCGTTCTTGTTAAAGGTCACATGTTGCTGGTCCACACCCTACATCATCATTCTTCGTTAACTCATTTTTACAAAAAGTGTCAGTCACAGAATGGAGGAAATATAGCATTAACTAATTTTAAAAATAAAGAAAAACATTTTAAATTTAGATTTGCATTAAATTTCTATTGCATGTTATTATACCCATTATACCTATACAAAGTAAGGTACAAAAATAGAATGACAGATTGTAAGTAGTCTTTAACAAATAGACAATACTGTCTATTTGTCATAGGAATTATTTTCAAGGATGAAGTGGGTTGTAAGAGAATGAAGGAGTCATAAATCCTAGATTTTGAAGATGTGCGGTAGTCAGGGCTGGACTGGCCCACCGGGATACCGGGAAATTTCCCGGTGGGCCGTCAGCACCTGGGGCTGGACAGACAGCTGGCTTTTCTGGCGGCCGCAGGGGGGAGCTGGCTGTGCTGTCACTGTTCCCCCGACCTTGCGCGCTACCTAACAAGAACGGGGCCGGAATATGGCATCATATTCCGGCCCCAGTCTCATTAAGCTGCACCATGGGGAGCAGAGACAGCACAGCCAGCTCCCCCTGCGCCGCCAGATGAGCCAGCTCTCCCCTGCGGCCACCAGCAGACCTGACCCAGCTGTCTGCCTTGCACCACTCCCTGGTCGGTCGCTCACAGGTAGCTATATTATGTGTCAGTGTGAGTGTACGTGTGTGTGTGTGTCTGTCATGATGTGTGTGTGTGTGTGGGTGGGTGTGTGTCTGTCTGTCATGATCTGTGTGTGTGTGTCTGTAACATGGTGTGTGCGTCTGTCAAGGTAAGTGTGTGCGTCTGTCATCTGTCATGGTTTATGTGTGTGTGTGTATATGTCATGGTGTATGTGTGTGTTTAGAAATAGTGGTTTTACTTACCTTTTTTTACGACGCCGTGCTGCAGGGCTGGCATAGATTTTTTTTCCAGGGCTGCTTTGTATCCCCAGTCCGGCCCTGGCATTAGTGTTATGTAGCAGAGTAGTGTACAGATCCAGAGCAGATTTGAAAGCATCCTATCAAAGAGGGAGGTTCTATTTCAGAACTTAGAAGCACTCATCTTATTTGCAAAGTGCAATTGTAAAGTGAGCAGCTTTTACTTTAAAAACTTAAAGGAGAACTATAGTGCCAGGAAAACAAACCTGTTTTCCTATGTTCCCCCCCCCCCCCACTGGGCTGAAGGGGTTAAAAGCCCTTCAGCCACTCACCTTAATCCAGCTCCCTCAGCACTGGTGAACTCTCCTCCCCCTTCCGACATCAGCTCCTGAGTGGAGCAGAATGCACGGCCAGAGCCGGGCGTGCATTCAAACTGCCCATGGGAAAGCATTACTCAATGCTTTCCTATGGACGCCCAGCGTCATCTTAGCGTGATTTTCAAACTGGGAATCGTGGAAGCAGCCTATAGTGATTGTCAGGTAGACAGCCACTAGAGGCTGGATTGACCCTTAATGTAAACATGGCAGTTTCTCTGAAACTACTTTGTTTACAACTGCAGAGTTAAAACTAGGGGGACCTGGCACCCAGACCACTTCATTGAGCTGAAGTGGTCTGGTTGCCTATAGTGGTCCTTAAAGGGGTAGGCAACCTTTGGCACTCCAGATGTTATAGATTATATCTCCCATAATGATCTTTCAGCCATAATGCTGGCATAGCATCAGGGGAGATGTAGTCTATAAATCTAGAGTGCTGCATATTACCTACCAAAGTATGAGGAGGAATGGTTAGAAAATGTTACACACGGATCAGGATGGATAGGCATTCAAGAAACAGTAATTAGAAGCAAGTCTGTGAGTACATAGAAACAAAAAGAAAGAAAAAAATAATAGTAATAAAAAAAAGTTTCCTCGCAGATGCCACCATATTTCTCCTGGCACTTCATTAACTAGGAGCCGCGTCACTGTCCTACTCATGCGATCCAAGAGAAGAATCTTTTTCCCCAAGATCCAAATCCAGATATAGCTGTGGGATCTGGCAAAACCAGGTGGAAGAAGATCTTTTTGTCATTTTTCTTCACCATAGGACTTGCACCATAAAACAATGCAATTTCCTTTTTTCTTAAGATATTTTTGCTTGTGGAGGAATTTCAACACTATCAATATTTAAATTTTAGAAAAGGATTAGATCTTTATGAAATATTCAGTAATGACAGATCTGTTTTAAATATTCAGCAACTGACATCACAATGAAGTTTAGTTCAGGCCGACAATGCTTTGGAAGAGAAGAATCCGAAACACTATTGTGCATAGCACTCTACGCTGGGCAGGGAACTGCGCCGATATGTGTGTTTATAACACAGCTTTTGTAAGTGGATGCTGGTGTGAAGCCTGTGATAAAGCTGTGTACATTCACACCTGCAAATATGTTGAAGGCTCAATAGGTAAGGTGGACTTTCCCACAACATCTAGATAGAAACCGCTTGGCCACCCATGGTTTAAGCTTTTCTAATCATATTTCTTCATGGATGGGTTGGACATAAATTAGGCTTGGTTTCTAGGCCTTGCATCATGTCCTAAATCAGGTTGGAGATATTTTTTCTGCTACTCAAGACAGAGGAACGTGTGAAAATTCTGCTATTGTACAACAACAAAAATTATCCACAATATTCTGGATGTTAAAACGGAAGAACACAGGGGAGGTACAATAGAAAAATAATTAAATAAAATATAAAAGTGAGAACTAGTCAAACTTAATTAAAACCAGCAAATGAGAAAAAAAAACAAAAAAACACATTGGTAGAGTGCCATACTGTAATAATTAACATCAAGATGTTCACAGCAAACTAGGGACATAAAAATGCCTGCTCCAAGCTGTAGTTTGAAGTTATTGTATTTGTCTCCAGAAACTAAATGATTTCCTGAGTATGGTTAGGAGGATTTATTTGAAGATTTTGACGGTTGTAATTCATTTGGAGGAGAGACCCTTTGTAAACCTTGCTGACAACTGCCAGGCCAACAGAACCATATGTAAACATTTAAATCCCAGTCATGTAATATCATCTGCAGTTCCGGGAAAGTAAAACAAAAAAAATAAAAAAAATAAAAAACACTACGTCACGAGAACATTAAAATAATTGTATTACTTGTGTGTCATTCAGTGTTGCAGTACCATGAGTGAATAAGCAATACCTAGTGGTCTTGCCACATTTAAGAGGAAGAAATCAAGAACCATAATCACTACAGCCCTCTGTAGTAGTTATGTTGCCAGTGTGTCCTTGCGCCATACTATGGTAAGATGTTAACTGTTTTAGTATGACTTGACAGCTGATCTGGGTCCTGCAACCGATGTTCTCCAACAGGAGAAGCCAGATGTGTCTGTAGAATAAAGCACAATAAACGTAAAAGTGAATTGCACATATCTAATAATCCCCAATAGGTGCTCCAAGGGAAGGAGAGGCAAATTTCACATATTAAAGGGACACTATAGTAACCAGTGAAACTACATGTATTCCTAACCCTATAGTGTTAACACGACCATCTAGCCCCCCTGGGCCCCTCATGCCTCCATAAATATAGTAACAATCTTACTGTAGTCAAGCCAGTAGCTGTAAATCAGCATGCTGAGACTCAGGAAAAACAAGCAGTCTCCTGACATGTGGTAGCCTGATCCAATCACAGTGCTTACCCATAGGATTGGCGGAGACTAACAAAGAGGCAGATCAGAGGCAGAGCCAGCATGATTCAAACACAGCCCTGGCCAATCAGCATCTCCTCATATAGATGAATTGAATCAATGAATCTCTATGAGGAAAGTTCAGTGTCTGCATGCAGTGGGAGGAGATACTGAATCACAGGATCCTCTTGCACAGCAGATCTGAGTGGATGCCTCCAGTATTATGCCTCCATCAACTCAGAAGTCCCTCTGGTTCACTCTAAGGGACTGCAACTGGAGGTGTTCCTAGCTTTCAATGTAAACACTGTATTTTCATGAGAAAGTCTGCAGGGAGCTATAGTTCTCACCTGAACAACCTCATTAAACTGAAGCTGTTCAGGTGACTATAGTGTCCCTTTAATGTTTCCCCAAAAAGAGACAGGACAAACAATGGTACCCAGGGCCAGATTAAGAGCCAACTGGCCCTGGTGGTAAAAAATTATGATGGGCCTAGTTACAGAATCTTATCGACAGAAAACACTAGCAGTTATACCTCCCAAGCGTCATGTATCTGGTAGAGGTGGTGCTGGAGGGAAACCCAAGGATATAGCTATCAGAAGACACATACCCTTTGATAATATCTCGCTTTTATCTTTCAAGTAAAGCCATACCCTCTAACAGCAATGTCTGGTGAAGCAGGATTTCGGATGGCGGGGTAAAAGGGTGGGCCACTGATATGAATCATGTAACCAGTACCGCCCAAAGGAACAAATATGCCCAAAAAGGGAGCGTGTCTGCACAAAGAATTTGACAGTCAGCCTGGCATGAATGCACGTCAGGCAACCTACCAATCATGCAGGGTGACCAACCAATGGCATACTGTGCAGAGAGCACCCTGAGCTTGACATAAATGCGTCTAATGATACACTAACTTTACGCTTTATAAGGACTGTCCCCTAGCACTTGCTGGTCCACTCCTCTCCTAACTTACTTACTAGCGGGCAGAAGCTCCTGTAATACAGTCTGGGACAAAGAAAAAGTATACATAGGGGGAGTAGAAGAAAGGGAACATGCCACAGTGTTAGAGAGACTGAAGCAGCAAGAGCATTTGCATAGTGTTAACTAATTTTATTGTAAGCTAGTCCACACCAGTTTTGTTCCCCTACATCCCTATTAAGTTTCCATACTTAAGCAAGAGCATGTGAATGGTAGTAAAGTTTTTGTTTTTTAAATCAAAGGGCCTATTCCACAGGCATTGGCGTTGGGCTGCAGCTCCATCAGCTCCTATGTTAATCCGGACCTAATGGTGGCTTGAAGCAGACTTTAAATCGAATCATGTAAAGAAAGACAACGTGTCGTCTCAGCTATGGAGCCTTTTATTAAGCCCAAGTAGAATAAACCACAACCTATGCAGGAACGCTCATTGACTTAGTTTGCTCAGCTGATGCTCTCAGGCAGTAAATGTGGTCCTCAGTGGCCTTGATTTACTCTACTTAAAGCAATATGGATTCTCCTGCAGACTGCCGACAAGACAGAGGTAAGTTATCAAACTTTGAAAAATGGTTTCACATTTGACTGTAGGATGATTCCAAAGCATTCCTGGCATCATAACTACAACAAGCTTACCTGAACTTGTCCCTTGCAGCCACCATCCTCTTTCGGCCTATTATGCAGCGCCAGGACCCGATGTCACTGCTATACTCTTGCGCAATAGTATTGTAACGCAGGGCTTGACAAATTTGTTTGGAATCTAGGAGCCAGTCATTTTCAACAAGAAAATGCAATACTTAAAGGAACACTATAGTCACCAGAACCACTACAGCCTGATGTAGTTGTTCTGGTGTCTATAGCCTGTCCCTGTAGGCATTTTCTCCAACCTCTGCATGGAGGTGCTGAATGTACCTCGTAGAGATTCATTAATTTAATGGATCCCTATGAAGAGATGCAGATTGGTACATTTGCTGCGCATGCACAAAATACTCCCAATGCTTTCCTAGGTGAAAGCATTGGCTTAACCAAGATTGATAATCTCAGCCAAGATTGATAATCTCAGCCATGGGGAAACTGGCACAGCGTGAGAAAATGGGGAAAAAAGGTGAGTAAAAACGATCGGAGGAGGCAGGTACCTAAACGCGCAGGCGCACACACACTGACAGGCTCACATACACGCTCAGGCTGACAACAGGCTTGCACGCACAAACTCCTGACAGGCACGCGCGCACACACACACACAACAGACTCGCTCGCTTACACAGTCTCTTGACAGGCTCACACACACACTCTTACACTGACAACAGGCTTGCACACTGACAGGCTCGCACACACGTGCATACACATACATACATACACACACACTGACAGGCTCACACACACACACTGACAGGCTCTCACACACACACACACACACACTGACAGGCTCTCACACATGCGCACACACACACACTGACAGGTTCTCTGACAGGCAGACACACACACACACACACACACGCACACTTTTGTTTGAATTGAAACCCACTCAGCCTCCCTACCTTTGGGAGAGCTGAGTGGGTCTTTCCTGAGGTCCACTGGGGCTGCATTTTTCCTGTGTGCGAGGGAGCAGTACTCTGCCTGTAGCTCCTCTCTGCTCCCTCGCACTCTGTTATGATGCCGGGGCCGGAATGACGTCATATTCCGGCTCACGGCATCATTACACAGCGCAAGGGAGCAGAGAGCAGCTGCAGGCAGAGTACTGCTCCCTCGAGCGGCCGCCCCTCACCATGCTCCCGCGGTGGGCCGCCCCCCTCCATGCTCCCGCGGGCGGCCGCCCCCCCCTCCATGCTCCTGCGGGCGGCCTCCTGCAATATCTAGCACATCCCAGGCGCCAGGGCGAAAATTTTAGTCGCCATGGCGACCTGGCGCCTGGGATTTGTCGAGCCCTGTTGTAACGTATACTCACCGCCTTCAAGCCGCGCAGTCCTCCTCCTTCCGCATGACATCTATATATAGAGTGTAGGCGTGATGTAACGCCTGTTCTTACAGTGACCACATAATCATTACGACGCTAAATTATTTTGAGTCACAATGATGATGTAGATTAATAAGTACAGAGGTTAGCCTATTTAAGGCTTGCTTTGGCCCCTATTCTTTGCCCTGTCTTGGTTTCTTGTTAGATCCTCATTAAATGCTCCTAGAGATTCCTTTATGATTTCCTGTGTTTTACCTCAGCTTTATATTTGACTTGTGATTTTCTGGTATCCTGACCCAACTTTGTTATAGTTTGTGTATTTCTGACCTTGATTTATTTTTTTACCTTTTTTCACACTATATTAACACATCATTGTCCGGCCATTCGAAGGCTCAGTAATAAGTCTTTCGCATCAACCGTTTGTGAGGTTCCTCTTTCCTGCGTGTTGGGGTACGACTCCTATGACAAGTATAACATGGAGTCATGCATAGTCAGAGCCAATTTCCCGCATCAGTCACTGGTGATGGTTGGGGGTTTGATACTTCTTTATAGCGTTTGCTCCTTCCAGTTTCAAAGTGTTAGATGGAGGAAATATACTAGGACAAAGTAGTCCATAAATTGTCTTAGCACATCTGTCATTTCAGTGAAATTTTAACATAGTCAAAATGAGTATTTCATTAACCCCTTACGGATGACAAAAAACGGTCCTTAAAGACAAATATGAGCGCTGGAAGCGATCGGGATCACTTTCAGCCGCTCTAAGGGTATTGCAGCGTTGCCTCTATGTCGAGGCATCCTGCAATACCTCTCCTGACTGCAGGGCTGCCGAGTTGCCCCACGTGGCGTCCAGCAGTGTAGCTGAGCATCAGAAGCCATCGGGAAGGCTTTTGATGCTCTGCCTGTGTGCCTCAAAGAATCAGGGCACTCAGTAAAGACTTAAAAAAATTTAATAAAATCAATTAAAAAATCATCATAGAGGCATCCAGAGTTTTCCCCTAAAATAATATTTATTATTACTACTATGATCCCGATTTGTCTGGTCAGGTCAATATTAGTAAATATTGACTCTGATCAGTGTGGATCTCCCTCCCTCTCTTCACTTGTGTTTTAGTGAGAGAAATCTGTGTTTAGGTAAAGAGATTTATGTAGTTTTAATTAGGGATTAGTAAAATTGTGAGACCCAAAGGCTCTTTTAAGAGCCATTGACCCCTATCTTGCCAGTGATCACTATAAATCACTGGCTCTTGCACAGCAGCACTTTTTTTGCTGTCTGTATTTATTTAGAGGTTAATTTTTTTGTGTGATTCTTTTGTGACATGTCACTAAATAAAGTGATTGTAATCATGTCACATAGGTTGTATACGCGGAGGAGGCATATGCCATCCTTGCGTTAGAGTCTGACGCGTCTATGTCTGACTCCGACCCTGATTCTGACCCTGCCAGGTGCTCAGATACATCACTAGATACAGTGTCTGCTGCTAGTAATGTATCTAGTGATATATCTGAGGTTGCTAGGCCCCCTGCCAAAAGGAGACGTATTGCTCCAGCTGGCAGTGCTGCTGAAGAGTGGGTAGCGCCTCATCGTCAGATGAGGCCAGATATCCCACCCTTCACCTCAAATCCTGGAATCAATGTGGATGTAGTAGGATTTAGCCCCCAACTGTTTAGAGATGTTTCTGGGCAATGATGTATTGGGGAACATGGTCGCCCAAACTAAGGGATATGACCACCAATTCTGTGCTTCAAAGCCTGACTCTTTATTTGGTAAAGCAGCAATGGGCCCCCATCGATATGTGCCAGAATTAGAAACAATTCTGGGCATTGACTATGTTGATAAGCATCTTAAAGAAGCCCTCCATCCGCTCCTACTGGAACAGTAGCCCCATCTGCTCTACTCCCATTTTATGTGTACATTGATGCCAGTAGTGAGGGGATATCATTAATTTTCTGTGACCATACAAAAGACGGCCAGAGGAGAACTCACCCATGCTTGAGAAAACCTTGAGAGGGGGGGGGGCAAAAAGCGTGGCACTCCAAACCCAGAAGTATCTGCACATGTACAGAGAGTCTGCGATCGGCTGGAAAACACAGTGAGATAGAACTTGTATGGTTTATCTACCGATGCCCAGGATTTTTAACTACTCCTGTACAGTGAGAGTCACTTTTTAATCCTATATTTGTTAAGCTGTGAATAAAGCATTTTTACTTTACATCTTCAGCTGATGGTGAGTTTGTGAGACATCCCACATTTGGATTCAACGTACACCAGGGTCTGATCCTCCGGGTGCCTGAGTTTGGAGTGGTACTTCAACCACTCCACAACTGTAAGTTTATTCTTTATAGACCATTGTATTGCATATTTTAGTTTTACAATATTGCACCAGGTCTGTGTTGTTATGTATTTAGATCAGTGATACCTGCCATTAAGGAAAAGTGCAAGTATACACTTGTTTGATGCACCATCCCACCTTATCACAGTGTGGTGTATCACTTTGGCTATAATCAGTTTACATTTGTATAGCTACACACCACTGTACCCATATTGGTGGCAATTTGCACATTTTGTATACTAGGGCAATTATCTATTTTTTCACTGCTATCTCCTATATTGTTTTGCGCACTTACTACTTTGGCTTTGCTTGTTGAATTAACACTTATTAATATGAGCACTCTGGGAAAGGGACAAAAGGATTAATTAAAAGTAAAAATAAGAAAGGAGAAGGGGAAAAGACCTTTGCGCAAAAGTTATTGTAAATAAGATATCCAAAATATTAGTAGCAATGTAAAAAGTAATTTAGGGTTGTTGTTTTTTTCGTTTTTTTTCTCCTTGGATTTAGTAAAATAAGATAGTCTGAAACAGACCCATGAAGATTATCTTACGCAATGGCGTAGGTTTCAACCAAGAGCAAACATTTCCGGTTTACTTGATGGTTGACTGTAGATATTTTTCTACTTTTTTAAAGAAGGAACTTTTTTTTTTGTTTTTTTTGTCAATCATATTTTATTGAAGCATGTAGTAGTATTACAAGTGTAAACATTTGTAATTGAAAAGCTTAAACGTTAGGTAGTGGTAATATACACAGCGAGTAGTAATGGTTATCAGACACCAGATGCATGATAAGTAATACAGCCTGTCACATGTAAGGTTGCAATGTCACATTTTACATTAAAAGGATGAAATCAAGTGTATGCATACAGTGCTAAACAGCTGGACTGTGGTTAAAGAAAACAGGCTAGTCTAAAAAAGCACGGAGCGTCGATTTAGCAAAAGAGAGTGCCCAGAAAAATATAAGACACAATATTGGGAAGATGATTGCAATACAAAGGAATACATGTTAGTCAAACAGTAAACTCATGAATGTTGTGCTACCACTGGGTGTCAAGTAATAGGAGAAAACATAACTTAATAAAGATTAGCAGTCCGGAGTCGTGCGACCCCACGAGCAAGCCAGTATGGTGGAGTAGTCCGAATTCCGGGTTCAATAGGTGAACATTTATTCCCCTTCCTCCCTTTCTTTTGTTTTTGGCATTCTTTATTTATTTATTTGTTCATTTGACAAATTGTCCGTGCAATACAACTCTCAACATATTTGGGTGTGTAGCCCTTAACATGGAAGCGTTAAATTTTCAGCATTAGTGCGTATTCAGCTTTACCACTGTCGTGGTGGGAATAAGTTGGTTCTGGACCGGCACGGCGGCGCTTCGCTGGGGGCTACCTATTTCTTTTTTTTGTCGCTGATTAGTATATGTGGAAAATGTGAAAACATTTTTGTTTTTAAATGTTGTCTTTTTGGAAAACACTACTTATCTAATAGAGGGCCACTGAGGGGAGGAGAGTCGCAAATCATCATATATATTAACATATTTGCTTTAATTCTAGCAGAAAGGCTAAAACCAACTTTAAATAATTTGATTCATAGACCAAATTGATTTTATTCCAAATAGATTTTCAGGATCAAATATAAGGAGACTTATGGATATAATGGATTCAGTAGAAAGATCAGGTGTTTCCCTGCTGACTGTCAATTGATGCTGAAAAATCTTTCAACAGAGTCAGGTGGAGATTTATGACTAAATCTTTAAAAAGATTTGGCATAGAGGGCTGGATGCATAAAGCAATTAGGTCTATGTATTATTCCCCACTAGAGAGAACTGTTGGACATGGTATTCTATCAGACTGGTTCGCATTAAATAATGGAACTAGACAGGGCTGTCCACTTTCTCCAATTCTTTATGTCTTATCAATTGAACCGTTAGCAATGAAAATCAGAGAGAATCCAAAAATGTAAAGCTTTTCTATAAATCAAACAATATAAAATACATTTATAAGCAGTTAATGTCCTCCTGACATTGACAAACCCAAAGCAATCTCTAACAAGCCTTATGGAAGAAATTTGTACTTTTAGCAAAGTGTCGATTATAAAATCAACATACAAAAATCCACAATTCTATTTAAAAAGGTCCAGATTAAAAAATAAAAAATAAAAATCAAAGAAGAAATTAATATATAGTTTTACATAGATAAAACATAGTTTTCAATATCTGGGTATCAAAATTACAAAAAAAAAATCTAAATAATTTGATGGAATTTAACTTGATAGAACTGTTAAAATCTACAAATCACTTACTAAAAGAATGGAGAAAAGTGGAGCTCTCCTGGTGGGGCCAAATAAATTTAATTAAATCATACATCCTCCCGAGATGGTCCTATTTATTCCAAATGATCCCCATGCCAATCACTACAATTTGGCTAACAATAAGACCCCAAGAATAAGGCAGAAAACAGAATTTTTTCTTTACCGTAAATTATTTTTTTCTTAATATGTTGGCAGTACATGTGGGTTTTGCTCCTTTCCTGTGGACAAGCATCTAACAATATTAATTAAATCAACAAACCCCTCCCCTTGCCCAATAAAAGGGCTATCCGGCAAAACCTACCTCAGTAAGTAGCAAGAAAAACCACAGATAAAACTTTTACTCTAATAAAGAAACTGTAATATAGAGGGAGGGAAGCTGTACTGCCACCATATTAAGAAAAAAAGAATTTACGGTAAGTAAAAATTTCTGTTTTTTCTGTCATATGGTGGCAGTACATGTGGGATATAGCAAGATCCCTAACCCAGGCGGTTCCAATGTCACCCCAGGTCACAACCTTTATACCCAAAGGCAGTTTCAGAGGATGAGAATATCTCTAGCCTGTAGAGTTTAATGAAAAAGTGGAAAGGCAGCCCTAAGATGGTGCCTCACAGATGTCCACTGGAAGAAACAAGAGCACTTTACTGCCCCTGAGGCAGCCAATATCCCAAGTGTAAAGAGTCGTGAGAGAAACCGGAACTTGAAGACCACCGGGAGAAAACTGCCAACCTACTCACTCAACTGCGTCAGTTGAAACAAAGAATTGCAGGAAGCACCATATCCTTGTACTTTTTATTGGAGGATAACAAACAGATGGCCAGAATACCTGAGCTCTTCAGTCCTAGGAAGAGAGATCTTGCAATGCTCCTTTAAGATACAAGAAAAAACTATTTAGGCCCGAGGAGAGGTGGCACAACCACCAAAAGGAAAGCAGAAACAAACGGTGACTCGTAGTACAAACCCGTAGGAAAAAAAAAGGTTTAGTGTGAAGAACCACCGTGTCCACGAGCAATACTGAAAAAAAATCATCTGGGGATGAAAATGACTGAAGCTCACGTGAACCTTCTATCCGGTATGATGGCCCCCAAGAAGGTGGCCTAGAGGAACGAAACTTGTAAGGGAAACCTTTTCACAGGATCGAAAGAGTGTTACCAAGAGCCAGTAAAATTCAAGGATAAATCCCAGGAAGGAAAAACAGAACTCTAGGAGGATGTCTGGACCTGGCAGATTACAAAAAAACCTTAAGCTTAACATATGGATGCAAAAATCTTATTTCAGCAGGATTCTCAGGATTGAGGCCTGAACCTCAAAGCAGAAACACCGAAGCCTGCAGAACAAAATCCTGAAGACATTAAAGCATGGGTCTACAGACAGATGAACACACAGGCAGTGGTGTTCCCAACACCAATAAAAAAACCTGACCCTTATTAGAAAGTAGACCTTTAAAGCAGGAAATATAGTTAATCAAGCAACACAGCCAAATCTATCTTCTTGCAGACCTAGATGATGAAAAAGTAACCTAGCAGTAACCAGGCCATTAACCTGAAGCTCTACAGAACCACTAGGGTAGATTCCTATTCATCATGAGATCGTTCGAGCTTGGAAGTTACCACTAAGTGGAGGCCATCTTCTTGAATGTACGGAATCAGAACCTTGTATGGTCAGAATGGAATAAGAACCAGGATAAGGCTCCGACAGCCCTAATTTTCGAAGACAACTTGGAAATAGCGTAAGAAAGACACATGCCAGCCTGACATTACATTACAATGAGAGTTATTTATCACAGAGGGACCTACTCTGAACAGGGAGGTGACTTGGGGAACCTTGTTATTGAAATGTTTGCCACCAGGGCCATGTCTGGAACACCAAATTTCCTCTCCCGACTGTCAAATTACATGGACCCAGGACCAAACTTTCTGATTCCCTTTCTGAGCTCGACGGCTATGTCATTGTCAATCCCTCTGAATAGAACTGCCGAAATATCTACTAGATAATTTTGCACCTAAGCAAGATAACCGCGAGAAAGAGCGCCTACTCTGGTTCCTCCCTGCCGGTCGACTTATCAAAACCTTTGTACAAGTGTCCGTATGAATCTTTACGGCCTTCCGCCGTATCCAAGGACTGAAGAGGTGAAGGGCGGGAAGCACAGCTTTAAACCTCCGAAATCTGTGATTTCTCCCTTAACCATTACCACGAAACATGATGTGGACTAGATAAGAGCATCTGTAGTGATCCCCAACAATCTTTAGACGGAAGACAATCCTCCTGAAAGGAACTCTATCTAATTTGAAAAACGGATCCCCTGCTACCAACTCCCTTTCATCTATGATAGGGGAGAGAAAACCAACAATGTATTAGACTTGTTCACGAGATCTAGTGACTCTTTGAATAAGAAATAGAATCTATGGATTGCTGGTAGAATCATCGGCGTCAGAAATGTTTCCCTCTGTTTGCTCCGTCCGATCTCAAAAAAAAAAAAAAGAAATAATCGCCTTTATTTACACAAACATTACTTTCTTTAGAAAGTACCGAGGCCACACTCTGTACTCTCCTGTTTCAATTTATCGGAATTTGCTCAGTATATTCTTAGTCTCTAAATTGTGTTAAGATTTTCTTCACGTGAGACCCAAACATCTTCGGCTTACCCAAGGGAAGCTCACAAAGGATCGATTTTGATGCGGTATCAGTCGTCTATGATCTCCACCATAAAACTACCAAACATCCGCAGTCATAAAGAGAAAAGGGGATTTACATTACACAACTGCAAATTCTGGAACGATTGGAGCAGAGGTTAATCCTGTCTCCAGGAATTATGTTCTGCAGTGCGCTGAGCAAAAAAGAAATAACTTCCGGTTATGGCAGCTCCTGCTAGTAAAGCTGTCTGATAGGTTTGCCCTGAAATCACATACCTTGTGGGTGTCTCTTAACCGTCCAAAATGCCCGAGATATCAGTCACATATACTGAATCTGTTTAAACAGAAAGCATACCTAGACAACCTATGCTATTTACCAAGGTTACGCAGCTCATGTGGATACATATACAGAGGCGGCGTCCTCACAGAAGCTCACATATAGAGCCTAATAAGGATACATAAACTGAGGCAATAACCTCCTGGTAACTCATCCATAGAGTATCTAGTGAAGACATATACTGAGGTCCTGTCTTCCCAGTACCTCATACATAAAGCATATAGAGCAGTGATGGCGAACCTATGGCACGCGTGCCACAGGTGGCACGCCGGGCCCTTTCTGTGGGCACGCAGCCACAGGTTCGCCATCAATGCAGAGTAGGCGCCTGCCCGAAACGGCAGGCTCCTACTCTGCTTCCGTGTCGGGAGGCAGGGGGAGGGCTCCAGGAAGCAGCTCCCCTGTCCTCCCGCGCGATGCTGTGTGGAACGTTGCCGCGCGTTACCATGGCAACGCTCCACACAACATTGCGCGGGAGGACAGGGGAGCTGCTTCCTGGAGCCCTCCCCCTGCCTTACCACCACCGGACCACCAGGGATCGCTGTGTCCCCCCCTCCCCCCACTTCATTAAAGGTAAGAAGGAGGGAGGGGGGGGTATACTGACACAGCACCCATACCCCCCCAGCAGTAACCCCTACCCCCCAGCAGTAACCCCTACCCTCCCCAGCAGCAGCACCTACCCCAGCAGTACCCAGCAGTAACCCCCTCCCCAGCAGTAACCCCTACCCAGCAGTACCCCTACCCTCCCCAGCAGTACCCCACCCAGCAGTACCCTCCCCAGCAGTACCCTCCCCAGCAGTACCCCCTAACCCAGCAGTAACCCCACCCTCCCCCAGCAGTAACCCCTACCCCAGCAGTAACCCCTAACCCCCAGCAGTCCCCAGCAACCCCTAACCCCCAGCAGTAACCCCCCACCCCCAGCAGTACCCCCAACCCCCAGCAGTACTACCCCCCCCCCTACCCCACAGCAGACACTACCCCCCCACACACAGTACCCCTACCCCCTCACACAGTCACACAGTACCCCTACCCTCCCAGCAGTACCCCTCACACAGTACCCACAGTACCCCTACTGCAGCCCTACACACAGTACCCCTAAACCCCCACACACAGTACCCCTACCCCCCACACACAGTACCCCTACCCCCCACACACAGTACCCTTACACATATAGCACACACACACAGCACCCCCCACACACACACACACAGCACCCCTCACATACAACACTCACACACACACACACACCCCCCACCTCAATGCAGTATGTGTGTGTGCGTGTATTCAGCAGACTGTGTGTGTGTACTCAGCAGTCTGTGTGTGTGTACTCAGCAGTCTGTGCGTGTGTACTCAGTCTGTGTGTATTCAGCAGTGTGTGTGTATTCGGCAGTGTGTGTGTGTGTGTATTCGGTAGTGTGTGTGTGTGTGTATTCGGCAGTGTGTGTACTCAGCAATCTGTGTGTGTGTGTACTCAGCAGTCTATGTATTCAGCAGTCTTGTGTGTGTATGTATTGCATTTGTTGGAGATACTAACAAATATAAGCTTAATTTTATCTATTTATATCATTATTTAAAATTTGTATCATTGAACTCTCTGTGTTCTTTTAAAACAAAAGTTATTAGTTCGGACAACAGTACGAGTTGTTTTTTTCTAAACTTAAACCTCAGTATTTTGGTTTAATTGCCGTGTTGGCACTTTAAGGAGAAAAAATGTTGGCATGTATTGCGGTTTGGGCACTCGGGCTCAAAAAGGTTCGCCATCACTGATATAGAGGATACATATACCAAGGTTATGTTCTCATAGTAACTATAACCTAGGGCATGATACTGAGGCTGTGTTCTCAGAATACATAGAGTATATAAAAAGGTACATCTACCGAAAAGTGAACCCTCATAGAAACTCACACACACACACACGCACCCCCCACCTCAATGCAGTATGTGTGTGTGCGTGTATTCAGCAGACTGTGTGTGTGTACTCAGCAGTCTGTGTGTGTACTCAGCAGTCTGTGTGTGTACTCAGTCTGTGTGTATTCAGCAGTGTGTGTGTATTCGGCAGTGTGTGTGTGTGTGTATTCGGTAGTGTGTGTGTGTGTGTGTGTATTCGGCAGTGTGTGTACTCAGCAATCTGTGTGTGTGTGTACTCAGCAGTCTATGTATTCAGCAGTCTTGTGTGTGTATGTATTGCATTTGTTGGAGATACTAACAAATATAAGCTTAATTTTATCTATTTATATCATTATTTAAAATTTGTATCATTGAACTCTCTGTGTTCTTTTAAAACAAAAGTTATTAGTTCGGACAACAGTACGAGTTGTTTTTTTCTAAACTTAAACCTCAGTATTTTGGTTTAATTGCCGTGTTGGCACTTTAAGGAGAAAAAATGTTGGCATGTATTGCGGTTTGGGCACTCGGGCTCAAAAAGGTTCGCCATCACTGATATAGAGGATACATATACCAAGGTTATGTTCTCATAGTAACTATAACCTAGGGCATGATACTGAGGCTGTGTTCTCAGAATACATAGAGTATATAAAAAGGTACATCTACCGAAAAGTGAACCCTCATAGAAACTCACATATAGCGCATATAGTGGATACATCTACTGAAGCAAAGTCCTCACATTAACTCGTCATAGAGCATATAGTAGATACATATACAGAGGCTGTGTCCTCATAATAAACACATACATAGAGCAAATCACGGGTACAAATAATGAGGCAGAGTCCTCCTAGTAACGCATACATATCGCCTATAGTGGTTACAAATACTGAAGCTGAGTCATCACATCAACTCGACAGAGTATATAGTGGATACATATATAGAGGCTGAGTCCTCATAATACTCTTGGCAAATAATGGATACATATACTGAGGCTCAGAGTCCTCACAGTAACTCCTAAATAGAGCATATATGGAGGCTGAGTTCTCATAAAAACGCATTCATAGCGCATATAGTGAATACAAATACTGAAGCGGAGACCACACTTCAACTCGTCATAGAGCATATAGAGGGTTTATCTACTGAGGCTGAGTCCTCACGGAAACTATACATAGCGCATTAGGTGGATACATATCAAAGTGTCATAGAGCATATAGTGGATACATCTATAAAGGTTTTGTCCTCATAAAAACTCATACAATGAGCCTATAGGGTGTACACATACTGAGGCTGAGCCCTCATAGAAACTCATGCACAGAGCATATAGTGGATACATATACTGAAGCTGAGTCTTCCTAGCCACCCTTCATAGAGCATATAGTGGGTACATATACTGCTCACAGTAACTCGACATAGAGCATATAGTGGGTACATATACTGCTCACAGTAACTCGACATAGAGCATATAGTGGGTACATATACTGCTCACAGCAACTCGTGCACAGAGCATATAGTGGGTACATATTCTGCACACAGTAACTCGTACATAGAGCATATAGGGGGGGGACACTGTGTCTTTGCAGGTTTGTCCATAGGGTTTAAATGACAAAACTTTCACTATAGGGAAAGCGGTCCAAAACATTACCCATCCTGAAATAAAAGCTTGTTATCTCCGTCTTCTTTCTTTTCCTCGTAGCTTCATTTGTAAATTAAGTGTATAAACTTTTACAGAGATCATTTTGAAGGAAAGATTAATTAATCTTAACTCAAAATGCCTCTGAGCCGTGTGGGGAGCTGGTGACACGGCGTACCACTTCTGGCAAGCATCCATGCTGTCAGTGGGTACTGCACAGCTTCATCTACGCCGAGCATCACATTTCGCGGCTTTTTTTTTTTTTTTTTTAAATAAAGTTTTGGTATGCGCATGCGTATTTGCGCCACCGGAACTTTTGGTGGAACGCATCACCTCCCGGGCGTGCGTTACACCACTGTGCGCAGGCTTCTATCAGTTGTACCTGTGCCTCAAGACCGCCTCCAGGAAGTTATAATTATAACATTAAAAATTGACATTCTACAACTAACAACACAAGATTTAGATTTAAAACTATGGAAACAAAAAAGGAATTGTGTTCACATTTCATTTTGTTGAACGAGGTCAAGTTAAACCTTTTGCAAAACTTAGGGAAGAATACGATCTCCCCAGTTCCCAGAACTTTTAACTATTTAAGAGTCAAAAACATTTTAAATAAATACCTAGCTCGAGAATATACAACTCCAATTTTTAAATTGGAAAAATTATTTAAATTATACAAAAACTAAAAAAAAATATCAAAATCAGAGCTGGCAGCAAATATAGATATTACAAAAACAATTCCAGCTATACTTCAGTGGGAAAAGGATCTGGGAATAAGGACAGATAAAGAAGAATGGATAAAATCATTATCTAATTCATTTTCAATAATTCATTGCTTAAATTTAATTGAAATGCAATACAAAATAGCCAATAGATGGTACTGGGTCACAACTAGATCAAAAAGCTTAACTAATCCAGGGCCCGACAAATCCCAGACGCCAGGTCGCCATGGCGACTACAAATTTTGCCCTGGCGTCTGGGATTTGTCAGCCTTTTACCTAAAGTGGCCGGCTGGGCAAAAAACAATGAAGCTGGCCGGCTACCCGCCCTCAAGAGCATGGTCAGATGGTATTAACCCATGTGTGCTTAGGAAGCTTAGTGAAAAATATTCAAACCACGGTTTATAATTTGAGGATTTTTCTCTCTGGAATTGTTCAAAAGCTCAACTCGGAAACTACAGACCCATATGTATGTAAACAGGTTTTTTATCCTGAGAGCAATCCTATTGCCAAGACGATGTCAAGAAGAATGTTGAACGGTTCCCCTGGCTCATAGGTAGCGATTGTTCGCCTAGTTCATGCAAACAATCCTACCGAACAGCGCTCTCCTGTCTTGTCGGGAAAAGAAGTTGGCATTCCTGTAAAATCACTAGTGTTCGCGAGGTCGAGTGCCCGACTTATAGTTCCAGACACTCGACGACCAAGTCCTGCTGCCTGCGTTCATGCGACAAGATGGACGCTGTTTTCTCCAGCATGTGTTGTTCGGTTATATGAACGGCGGCCACACAGGAATAGCACTTAAGTCTGTGGTTTCTTTGAAGTTCAATGAGCCAGGGGGTGGTCGGTGTTCGGTAGATTCATCTACCGAACACAGGGGAATTAACTAGGATAATAAAATACAGTATTTTGTCACAAACACATAGACAACATAAAAGACAAAGTTTTAAGGGTGTGTTCCTGGACCCTTACGTGTAATTTACTAAACAGTGAATTGAAAGGTGTTCACATGTAATTTATAAAATACAGAACCTACACTGCTTTTCACAAGAACTTGACAGAAGTGATATAGGTAGGATCCCTCCCTGGATTTCATGTGAAATATAAACAGAAGTGGTAAGACAAGTTCCTGCATGCCAACAGTTCTCTCTATAGACAAGCTGAAGGCAGGCATTGATGATGTCAACGCACACTTCTAGTTAATGAGCTATTTTAGGTATACCATGTGTAACTTGCAAAGTACATGACATATCTGTGCATTGTAAAACTAGCTTCTGTAAGATAAGTGGAAGTTATTAGAGTAGAGTAAAGGCACTTTAATACAGAAATATTATGTAAGTAGATGCTGCAGAAAATGAAGGTGCGTAAAGAATAGATTCATAAACACTAGAAACGTTTCAATTCAAGTAACTTTTAATCTATCCTGTAAGTCTACATTTGTCTTACTATTTATAACAAGACAATGTATTTTTCAATAATATACTATTGTGTGGATGACATCTGTTAGCAACTGATGACATCAACCTATAGATTAACAAGTATAATGTATTTTGTCTCTAAAGCAGATGTGTTCAGTTTAACTATTTTGGTCTAAAATGTGAAATTCACTTTGAATTTCTAAGAATAGGCACTTTTCTTTTGTAATTTTTTTTTTTTTTTTAAAGATTGTTAGAAATGTAAAAGAAGAACACTTAATGTGATAAATGAATACTCTCCCTCCTGATGAGTTCCTTAACAGGCCTCAGATCAAATGTCCTGCAAAAAGCTCATTTTATCTCTATTAATAGAGTAAGACGTCTCACAGGCTCTCTTTTGACCTCACTAGTCTCCAGAGATACAGACCTACAATTCAGTATACAACAACTTAAAAGTTTCTGAATTATGGTGAATAAGAATAGAAAGTTTCACACAAAAGCAGACCATAGTGAACTCCAGGTGTTGGGTTGCCACTCGTGCCTAGAAATATTATCTGGGATCTAAATTGGAATATGCAGGTGTATAGTATTTTATCTCACATACGAATGCCAGTTAACCACCTAATAAATGCTGTACAGGGGGCAGTGCCATGGGACACACACACACACACACCTCATTATGCACTCTAACATTTACTGGATTAGTGTGGCTCTCCTCCTGCTAGGCGCGGCACAACGCCACCATGTCTGAAATATTGGAAAAAATTAAAGTATCTGTAACCAATTGCAGGGATAGCGGGTGGACAAATGCAATCGGCTGAGTAAGTCATAATAGCGAAAAATGGAAAAGTCTTTATATAAAAATGTTTTTATCTGGATGTGTCATGGAAGTCATGTGAGTGTTAGATGTTGTTATAGTTTGGTGTTGAATGTGATGCATAGTGTGTCACGTGGATCCTGTATGCCATTTAGGTGTAGTGTCATTACGTTATGAGTGCTAATTAAAGAATTCATTTGTCAAGTTAGGATTTAAAAAAAAGAAAAAATATTTTAAAGGGATACTTGAGGTTGGAAATTCGCATTCAATCCCGGTGCTTATATTGCTCTCAATAGGAGTGCCAAGTATACCCTTATAAACCCCTCTCCAAATGCCGAGCCTGTCTTGTGTTAAACAAAAAACATACTTATTCTGTAGTGCTGCCATAAGTAGTCAAACAGTGTTAGGACAATTTTACTTTATCTGTGGTCCACTGTGCACTGCTCCCCATCTCCCTTGCGGACTATAAAGTCAGCTGATCGCTCTCAGCTAAGCTAATGAATGTACTGCAGGTAAGAAGTCAAAATATTCTATAATGGTTTCACTACTGGCACGATAACCACCACAAATCTACCACTCTTTATGTATAAGAAAAATCTTGACATTAACACCAAATTTTCCTCCCTCTAATCTCAGTTTGTGTCCAAACATTCTAGTATCTTTCTGTCTATGGAAATTGTTACAGTTACATACACATACATATATATATATATATATATATAAATATATATATATATATATATATATATATATCAATATCAAAGAGCTTTTTGAGAAATATGCAAGTTTAAGGTACATTAAAAGTGCCGGTTTGACTTCCCCATGCCAAAATCAAATAAACATAGTTTAAAAATATGAACACATTTTATATTATATTCATGTTCTGAATATCAACGCTAGTGTTTGAATAATGTCCTCTGCTTTCTCTCAATTTAACCGTTCAAAAAAAATAAAAAAAATAAAAAAAAGTCATCAAACCCAGAATGGTTTTTTTTTTTTTAATCATTGAAGTTAGTGACCATAAACAAAAAATAAACAAAAAACAAGAGGTCTGTCTGGCCTAGTTCCCAAGTAACAATTAGAATATTTCCAGTTTGCTTTTCATGTCTCTGATTTCATCAACTATGATGAATGTCCACTGAAGACCTATCAGGATCAGCGTGGAGCCTAGACGTGCAGACTAGCCATGTACCAGTCTTTTGAGTGGCAGGGCTAACGGTAGAGGAGTCAGAGATAATGCAGAGTTCAAGGACAGTAGGGCTAAGGTTATACAATATATACAATACAATATATGACAATATAACAAGCCAAGGTCAACGGATAACAGATCAGGAGAAGCGATTAAACAAACATAAATCAGATATCAGGAATAAGATACACAAGGAACGCACTCTTGGGCTACCAGACACTATAGATAGCTTTTGATGAAGGATGGCAATGTGGTCCATTTTAAATCTTCTGCATATTTTTACGCTAAAATAAACTGTGAAAAGCAACTGAATCAACTACCTTTTCATTATGTGCAGGGCTGAGAAAGAGTCCTCATAAATCCAAGTAAAATTGACTGATCAGGGAGTCTCCAATCCCTTGACCCATTGCACAGTCTCTCTTAGGGTATAGCTCTAAGGGAATCTTAGTAAATCTGGCACAAATAAAGTAAACCACTAGGGTGAACAGGTAAAAGCATTTACTATACACCCCAAACTCTTAAATATGTGTGGGACATGGGGTAACACATTCCCAGAAATATTCCCTAGAAGTGAAATCCTTACACAAGTAAAAATATAAATAAATAAATGCATTATTTCCGTAGACTGATAGCTTGATATGTAGAAACTGAAGGCTGCTATAATTTCATAAATAAGAGTTTATAGGACCCCAGACCACTTTACTTTACTGAAGTGGTCCAAGTGCAGTGGCCATTTAGTTTTAACCCTGTAATTTAAAGGACCACTATAGTGTCAGGAAAACAAACTCGTTTTCCTGGCACTATATAATCTTTAGGGTCCCTCCACCATCAGGGACCCCCTCCAGCTGTGTTGAAGGGGTCAAAACCCCTTCAGCCACTTACCTTTATCCAGCGCCGGGCTCCCTCAGCACTGGTGACCTCTCCTCCCCCTCCAACGTCAGCTCCCGAGTGGAGCCGTATGCGCATGCGCGGCCAGAGTCTCGTGCGAATTAAAAACGCCCATCGGAAAGAATTTTGTGCTGGCCCCGCCCCCTTGGTGACTTCATCAAAAATGAAATGAAAAAGATTTTTAGCCAAACCAATGCTTTCCTATGGTGATAGCATTGGATTGGCTAAAATCGGCAAGTGGGCAAGGCCAAACGCCATTTTGGCCAATCAGCACCTCCTCATAGAGATGCAGTGAATCAATGCAGAACGTGGGGACGCTGAACGGCAGGGCTGCTTACTGTGCAGCAGTGAGCCAGGAAGCGCCTCCCATGGCCATCTAAGGAATGGCCACTTGGAGGTGTCCATAGGGGCAATGTAAACACTGTCTTTTCTCTGAAAAGGCAGTGTTTACATGAAAATGCATGAAGGGAGCTATTATACTCACCAGAACAACGACATTAAGCTGTAGTTGTTCTGGTGACTATAGTGTCCCTTTAAGACACTGACCCTAAGCAGTTAGTTGGAAACTATAGCGTTAGGAACACGTTTGTATTCCTAAAGCTAAAGTGTTCCTTTAATTTGTTATTCTAAGGATTGATGCACTAAAATCCTCAAGTCTGTCTCTGAACTGTTCTTATCTGGGAGGATTTTGTTTACCATTCAGCTTATGATAGCTATTGCAAAAGTTCTCATAATAATGTGGTTTACATTTCAATCAACCCAAAGACAAACAATAGCTAGACTGACAGATTGTATGCCAACTTACATTGTACTAAATAGCAGAAGTGACTTCTTATTCAACATGACTAATATACACAAATTCAAAAAAACTGGGAAATTTGAGAATAATCAGCTTCTACACTTTCAAAACATGTACATGCTCAGAAGTAGTTTATATTTAAACATTTAGGTAGTCTGCCCCATTAATAGTGATATGGATTTTAATAAGATATTCCGTATACTGAATATTAACATAATTAGTTTGCTTCATATCTATATTTTAATAAAAATGTAAGCTGCCAAAATGGATTTTGCACGTGGACGATATTAAGTTATGGGACTCTGGTATAAATAAATAGACACTGCAATGGACATACAGGCACACTTGAAAAAGCCCCAGGATGAGGGGCAAGACACACGATGGTGATTTCTGGTTCAAATGACAAATGGGCTGGTTTGCAGATAAGTTGAGAGTGAGGATCATGGTTTGATGATACTTGACCTTGTTGCTTTGTGCCATTTTTGAACGTTTGACACTTAACGATTTCATGCATCATGGTCAATTAAAAAACTCTGGTCTTGACTTGTCTAATACACACCAGCTGTTTTTAAAAAGTCCTTTTCTTAAAATAAAAGTTGTTATACCGGAGTCTGGTGATTATACTGCCCCTATTAAATTAATTATATAGTGTAAGGGATGCAAATCTGTATTCCTTACACTATAGTTCCCTCTGGTTCCCCCCCCCCCAACTCCCCACACCGAACATAAAAAGGGTTAAAAACTTCTTTTAACACTTACCTAGTTCCAGCTCCGATCTCCCTTCTGCGCTGGATCGGCGCTCGGCCTCCTCAGACGTCACTGGACAGGGGAAGGGAGGGCTAATGCACATGCACGGCAATCACATTCGGCCCTCCCCACAGAATTGTTTTAATGCTTTCCTATGGGATTTAACGGACAATAGATGTCCTCATGCAGAGCGTGAGGAGATCCAGCGTCAGTTGGACGACCAAAAGTCAGTTAGCCACCAGGAAGTGCCTCTAGTGGCTGTCTGATTGATAGCCACTAGAGGCACACTTAGTGCTGCAATGTAATTATATGTTATCTCAAAAAATGAAATGATTTACATTGCAGGGCTAAGTAGGACTGGGACATTGCACCCAGATCACTTCAATGAGATGATGTGGTCTGGGTTAATATAGTTTCCCTTTATTAATTGAAGAGTCCACAGATTACTTTGGATCCAGCACTCACAAGGACCCTGATTGTCCCATTGCCTGACTGTTTGAGTGGCACAGAGCCACTCATACTTTATGTTAATTCACATAGGATATATATAGTATTCCACTTCCTTATTGTTTTTTTTTTTTTAAATACTTTTTCCTTTGCCTTAGAAGAAATATAATTTCTTCCAGTCTACATCAGTGACCTCAGGTCCTATGTATAGTCCTGCTTATGATTTCCAGACAATGGTTTGTATTGGCCCAGAATACCTTTGTATAATGCTATCATATCCCCTCTGAGGAGCTGTTTTTCTAAAATAAAAAGAGTTTTAAATTTGTTAACCTTTCTTTATAGCTAAAATGTTCCATTCTTTTATTAATTTTGTAGCCCGCCTCTGCACTTTTTCTAGTGTCATAATATCCTTCTTTAGAACAGGTGCCCAAAAATGCACTGCATATTTAAGGTGTTGTTTTACCAATGATTTATTAAGAAGAAAAATTATATTTTCATTCCCAGAATTAATGCTCTTTTTTATACATGACAATACCTTACTGGCCTTAGCAACTGCTGATTGACATTGCACATTGTTGCCTACTTTTTTGTCTATAACAACTCCCAAAGCCTTCTTATTTGTTGTTATATTTAATTCACTACAGTTTAGAGCAGGGGTGCCTAAAAGATGTTGTAGAACTACAACTCCCATGATACTTTGCATGCATGTATAATGCCTTTAAAATGGCAAAGCAACATGGAAGCTGTAGCTTTAAAACATCTGGGGATCTACCTTTGGGCACCCCTGGTTTAAGGTGTAAATTGCTAGTGCATAACTTTGCATTTATCTACATTAAATGTATTTTGCCATTTGCGTGCCCAGTTCCCCAATCTATCTAAATTCCTCTGCAGCGAAGTAATATCCTGCACACATTGCAGAGGACACAAAACCCTATAAAGTAATACAAACACTGAAATATGGCTTTCAATGCCTGTTTCAAGATCATTTATAAATATGTTAAATAAATGCGGTCCCAGAACAGAAGCCTGACGGATACCAATTACCCCTTTTTCCAGCTTGAAAATTTACCGTTAATGACAACTCGTTGTACTCGATCCTTAAGCCAATTTTCTACCCAAGAACAAGAATAATCCTGTAGACCAATTACTTTTAGTTTGAACACTAACCTATTATGTGGAACTATATCAAACTCATTGCAAAACCCAATTAATTCACTTCAATTGCAACACCCTGATCTATACCTCTACTTATAATGCAATTAAATGGATACTTTAGTGCCAGGAATACAAAGCTGTATTCTTGGCACTATCGCTACCTCTGTATAGCTCTCACAATGCTTTGGTCAGCAACTGTAGTGCAGCAATACATGGTAAATAAAACGTTCTTCCCAAACTCGTATGAGTTCCAAAGTAAAATGGACAAGTTACAAGTCAGTGTAAACGATCGTTCCTATAACACAGGTACAGGTTTCATGATCAAAATATTGTTCTGAGGGATTTCTTGGAAAACATTAAAACACATTAATATGCACTGTTAATTGGATCATACAAGGCTGTAACATTATTTTCAAGCATTATAAATAATTAATGTGAGGTGTGAGAACATATGTTAATTGTATTTTGCACTTACATCAAGGCTATTGGAGATGATTTGTAAGGTCTGTACGGTATACTAATAATTTAAAATATAAGCATGAGAGAATGTGCCACAAACATTATGCTGAATCATAAAAAATGTTAAGGTGCCAATATATTCCTAAACATGGTGTAGCGGACACCGGGTAACCCCTTCCTTTAGCAGGCATCCATTTCACCCAGTAACTGGACGAGACACAGCTCTGGGAGTACAACACTGACAATGCTTTATTGGTACAGGCTTAATTTATAAACAGACCCCCACAGGGGGTCTCCATTCCATTCAGCACAAGTCCCTCAGTCTTAGGCTGGAGGCGGATGGTTTACAGATAACCATCTCCCGCTCTGGGAGATACCAACAGTACAACATTTACAGACAATAGGACAAATTACATACATGGGGGAAACTAAGGGGGCTCCGCACCCCGGGAAAGAAAAGGGGTACACACATAAAATATACATCCCCGGAATAGCCTTGGTTCCCAACTAGGATCCCTGCAAATAACAGGGCAATCGGATTTACAGAGGATGAGAAATCATCATATAAAGTCTGGGCTCGAGGCTCTGTACATCCTCGCAATTCGTTCCACAGAGTTGCTTGGTTTAGACCGGTGAATTCAAACTTAGTGCCTAAGCCAAGCAACAGCCAGTCCGGAGAAAGGGCGCGGACCAAATCGCGCCAATCAGTGCTCAGGGAGGAGAGGTGTTCGGCTAGCCAATCAAAAAAAAGGGCGCAAAACCAAATCGCGCCAATCAGCGCTCAGGACAGGGAGGTGTTTCGCCGGCCAATCAGGAGAAAGGGCGCAAAACCAGTGTGAATGGCAGCCCTTCTCCTATTGGCTGGTACTAACTTCCAGGCAGCCAGCAGGACCCTGGGGCTGTGAGGCCGACTCACAGTTCCAGGGATTCTCTGCTGGCCTCGCATCTCTCTCTCCAGTGGATATCTCCACGCAGGAAGCACCAGAGATAGCGCTCATTGGGCAGCCACTAGCCCGGGTAGTGATTAAGCTCCTTTAGGAATAGGTAGGGCGATCCCCCGCCAGTACCCCAAAAGTGTCCCCACCAACCTCAGAAACCCGTACGTGGAGTTCCGGTACGAAGACCTTGCAAGGGAAGTCTATACGAAATGGCAGCCACCCAGGGGAGCACTCATTAATTACTTCCCTTGCAGTTTTGCATGTATGTTATATTCTAATTGATTGGTGTGACCATTCTAATTGGGTACCGGGGTGGTCCTCATTCGGGAGACAAACGGATTTTGTTTGTATGAACGCTCCCGAACGGGAAACCGAGCACAGTACGAAACACGGGGAAACAAATAAGCTGTAGGCACACGAAATCCACACAAATAAGCAGTGGGCACACATGGATATGTCACTCAGTGACGGCGTTCCATCACACATGGAACAAGAGAGGGCAGGCAAAAGTGAGTTCTATTTACCTGAAACTTTATGAAATACTATTTTTTTTATTTATTTTTTATTTTATTGGGGGAGGGTTGGCAGGGGGTGGTGATTGTGCTACTTTAAGGGGGTACAGGGCACACAAATAATAAATAAAAGTTTTAAATCTTACAAGCCTACTTAAAATCATCTGTCCTAACAAATATGGGGATTGATTACACCATATGGCCATACAATGGAGGGCTAGCACAGTAAGGCCATATGTTTAACCAAATTCCCTTATTTGTTTGTTTAAGTGATTTTAATGAGCCTTGTAAGAAAATTAAAACTGCATTTTGTTTTTGTGTGTGCTGTTTCCTTAAACTGTATTGTAGAGGTTGGAATTATGGCTGTTGGAATTACAATTTAGCAGGTTTATAGAAGCCAAATACTTTTGATGAGCCTCTAATTGAGATTACATATATCCCAATAGTTAGGATGGCTGTCGAGCTGTCCAAATGCCAGTAATATAAGCAGTGCCAAGCACTAATTAACCAGCTGTACATGAAAAATAATGGTTATTTAGACGGGGCAATAATAGTCAAAAACAGTTACTTGAGCTTTTTCTTTTCTCTAGTAGTGACAGGGCTTCAGAGAGACAGCTAGAGTTATGAGGACATGTTTCACAAAATGTGACTGTACATCAAGAATGCATTAAAAATATATATTATGCAATATATCCCCCCTCTCAAAATCTATTTATTGTTACATCCCCCCTCTCAAAATATTGTAAAGCGCTACGGAATCTCGTTGGCGCTATATAAAT
This sequence comes from Pelobates cultripes, assembly GCA_933207985.1. Lineage (NCBI taxonomy): Eukaryota > Metazoa > Chordata > Amphibia > Anura > Pelobatidae > Pelobates > Pelobates cultripes. The sequence goes on from OW240923.1 coordinate 66,759,586, forward strand.
GGCAATAATAATAATAATAATATAACAGAATAAAGCGTATACAGCCTCGTTATTTTATCTGAAAATCCCTGGTAGAGATGTTACAAAGCTTTTAGGCATTAGTGGAATTAATTCTAATTTTAGCAAACACCTATGAAACAGCTATGCTGGTTAAAGACCTAGCCTAGAAGTACATACATGATTATAAAAACTACACTATTAGAAAAGAAATAGTTGCAGCAGTCATTTCATGTTTTTCCCCTAACTTTCAGTATACAGTCTTTAAATAAACTTTATCCAATCTATGAAACACATCTGTGGGGAAAACTGCAAGTAAATAAGTGCTTTTTGCACTCTTATTATATTGATTAATGGAAGATAAAATCAGGAAAGTAAAGTATGGGCTCCCTTGCTCCACATAGAATTTAACAAGTAATGTATACACACTGAATAGAAGGAAGAGGATAAAATGGTGTGGCTTTAAGCAAAATATTTAAGTATCAAAGGATAGCTGACTAATACTGTAAATAAAGGAAATGGTTCTTCCTAAAAATTGTAAAACCTAACCACATTTGATGTCATGACTTATTTATGGATAGATATTGAGAAATAAGATAAATAAATTGGGAATCATACCTTAAAGGTATGTCCTGGAATGCCCAATATAGATTAAAACAACAGGAACCCTGTGCTTGTTAATTGATGGTGTAAAGCACATTTCATCTGAAAACCCTACACATGTATATTAAAAAAATAATAATAATAATTATAAAAAAAAAATAATAATTCATCATCCAGAATCATTCCAAACAACAAGCCATGTGCTTCTGCCAGAATTGTGATGTACTGGGGAAATCTAAATGATGTGCTTCGTTCTACTCAGCAGATAGGTGGGGAGTGCACACAGGAAGCGAAATGTGACATCCTCTTGCAGTGGATGTGGTTGATTTACAATTTAAAATGTAAAATTAAAAAAAAACATTTAAAAATGGTAAACAGAGTAAGCAGTGTAGTCTGGGCCCACATCATTTCGCATGTGCACACCAAAAAAAAAAAAAAAAAAAAGGCAATTTACTGACTTACTGAAAGAGAGGAAATATGAACACTGGGATATTTAGCATATCATGCAAGCACTTACAGCACATTAAATTAAATGATTAATCCCACATCTAAACCAGTATAGACACACACACACACACACACACACACACACACAATATAAAAAATATATATATAGAGAGTGTGTATATATAAATACACACACAGCAATGTATATGTATCTGCATGCACACACAATGTATATTTGTATTTATGTCCATATAAACCTTGGTCTCTCTATATGATTGTGTGTAACTGTGTATATCTATATATAGGTGTCTGAATAATGTGTACGAACTATGTATACCTAGATGCACATAACGGAAAGCATCGCATCCCATGCGGACTGAGCACAGAGGATGCTGACACCAGAACACACAATAAGGTGATCACATACCGCTTCTTGTGGTCAGGGGTTCCGGAGTCTCTACGCTCTTTCCGTCTGCTCACCCCCCGGTCCCTCGCATTATCCTCCCGTTACACTGGAAGCTATTGGGGAATCGAGAGACCAAGCGCAGCACTTAGCCTGACACGGAGCCACGCCCCACCTGTCAATCACATGCGCGCGTGCGCACTGAGCACGTGCGCGTGGCATGGATGGAGTTGTAGTCCGGCAGCGCAATTGGTGGATGAGGGTGCAGGGCGTATCACGGTTTACTTCAATAGCGAGTGTGTAGAGCTCAACTCCCGTAATGGGGAATTAGCTCAAATGGTAGAGCGCTCGCTTAGCATGTGAGAGGTAGCGGGATCGATGCCCGCATTCTCCAAAGTGTTTTTTTTTTTTTTCATGAAAGTATTTATAAATATTCTGGAATTATAAATAAGATTTTGAGCAAGTGTAAATTTAGAGGATTGTAATTAAAAGAGTTCTGTAAATTACGTAGTGTGAATAAAATTATATATTCAAATAAAACATCAAAAATGTACTCAGTACTCAATCTATTAAATCGCGGAGGCATGTCTATAACAGTACTGCAAACATAAATAATAAAAAAAATTTGCAGAACTTCAGTTTGATGGTGAATTTTCATTCCCCACCCCACCAATTTCACCCCCCAAAAAATTAATATACTTCAAAGATGAATTTTTTTATTTATTAATTTTTGTAATCCGCTCAGCCACGCTGTGTGAAGAAAGAAAGGCACACAAAATGTCCTGGGGAAGGGAACAATGTCACAGAGGGGATGGAGAAGGGGACAATGACACAGGGGGGATGGAGAAGGAGACAATGACACAGAGGGGATGGAAAAGGGGACAATGACATAGAAGGTCTGGGGAAGGGAACAACGTCACAGAGGGGATTGAAAAGGGGACAATGACACACAGAGGGGTTAGGGAAGTGTACAATGACACAGAGTGGCAGGAAAAGGGTTAATGACACAGTGGGGCATAATAAGGGGACAGTGACACACAGAAGGGCTGGCAGGAGGATAATGACCCAGAGAGTAGCTGGGAAGGGGACAATGGCACACAGAAGGGATGGGGAAGGGACAATGACACAGAGAGGTTAGAGAAGGGGACAATGGCACACAAAGGGGCTGGGGTTAGAAAGACACAAAAAGAGGTTGGGGGAGAAGTAAGAAACACATAAAGGGGCTGAGGGAAAGCAAGACACCGAAAGGGGGAAATTAAGAGACACACAAGGGGGTGTAAGACACAAAAGGATAAAATGGGGGATACGATACACTAAAAGGAGATGTGTCAGGGTCAGTCTCCCTAACACGCAAACTAAGGGGCTCTTATCAATACAGAAACCAAGACGTATTACTGGAACTTAGAAAGGCTGAACTTAACGTATATATGAGTATATATTAGTTGGGTATCCTAGTTAAAAAGTAGAGAATGGTCTGTGATTACAATCTACAGACTGTTTTCAGCATTGAATGGATATTTGCCTGGAATGCAGAAGCTAAAGCATGCTGCTTCTGCGATCACAGCGTACAAAGCCCAGCACAGAACATAATCGGTAGGGGGCAGAGTAGGAGACACTCAAGGCCTGTATTGAAGAGCCCTTAGCTGAAAATGCTTAGTGCAGTTAAATGGCTGTATGCAACTTTGAGCTTGTCAGTCATTCTGGGGCCACTAAATGTGGTCCGAGCTGACAGAAGGGATTCCTAAGTATCGGCTGAGACATAGGTCTCCTCTTGTTAGCAGGGATATTGCAGTGAGTGTGGAATCAAAGGCCCATTTAAAAAGATGAGGTGCTCACCTTTAGATCTTTCAGTCAGGGCCAGATTAAGAGCCCAGTGGGCCTGGTGCTGACAATTATGACGGGCCTAATTACAGAATCATATCGACCAAAAACAGTAAAACACTCCCAAGCGTTATGTATCTGATGGAGATGGTGCTGGAGAGAAAGAAAACAGCAGCTATAAGAAAACACATACCCTATGCTAATCTCCCTATGATTTATGTTTTCATCTTTTAAGTAAATCCATAACCCCTAACAGCAGTGTCCAGTCAAGCAGGAAGTCAATGGGCGGGGTAAAAGGGTGTGCCACTGACACAAATCACGTAACCTGCCAAAAGGGGCGAACATGCCCAAAAAGAGGACATGTCTGCTCAAAGAATTAGAAGGCCAGCCTGGTATGAATGCATGTCAGGCTGCCTGCCAATCATGCAGCTGGCCAACTAAGGGCATACTATGCAGACAGCACCCTGAGCTTGGCATAAATGCATCTAATGATGCGCTCGCTCAACGCTTTCTAAGGACTGTCCCCTAGCACTCGCTGGTCCACTTGTCTCCTTACCTTCTTACTAGCAGGCAGAAGCTCCTGGTATATAGTCTGGGACAGAGAAAAACTGTATGTAGTGAGTGTAGAAGAAAGGGAACATGCCACAGTGTTAGAGAGACCAAAGTCAGCATTACCTTAAAGGATCACTATAGGGTCAGGGACACAAACATGAATTCATGACCCTATAGTGTTAACACCACCACCTAGCCCCCCTGGGCCCCTCATACCTCCATAAATATAGCAAAATCTTACTGTATTCAAGCCTGAAGCTGTAACTCTGCATGCTGTTAGACTCAGAAAAACAAGCAGTCTGCTGACATCATTAGAAGTGATGGCCTAATCCAATTATAGTGCTTTCCTATAGGATTGGCTGAGACTGACAAAGAGGCAGATCAGGGGCAGAGCCAGCATGATTCAAACACAGCCGTGGCCAATCAGCATCTCCTCATAGAGATGAATTGAATCAATGAATCTCTATCAGGAAAGTTCAGTGTCTGCATGCAGAGGGAGGAGACACTGAATGTTTGGATGCATTTTAGGCAGCCATGACCCAGGAAGGATCTCTAACAGCCATCTAAGGAGTGGCCAGTGAAGTTATCACTAGGCTGTAATGTAAAGACTGCATTTTCTCTGAAAAGACAGTGTTTACAGCAAAAAGCCTGACGGTAATGATTCTACTCACTAGAACAAATTCAGTAAGCTGTACTTCTGGTGACTCTAGTGTCCCTTTAACTATATTCATTGTCAGCCAGTCCACACAAGTTTTGTTCCCATACATCCCTCTTAAGTTTCCATACTTAAGTAAGAGTATGTGAAAAGTAGTTAGGGTTGCCACCTTTCTTGGAAAAACATACCTGCCTTGCTAATTTGCATAATTAAATATGTATGGGTGACATCACATGATTTAAGTCACAAGGAGTGATATAAGAGAAAATGCTGTAAAATCACCAAAAAACAACTTAGTTTGATTCTGCTGTATAGATGGATTCCTCCTAGTGGCCCCATGTCTCCCAGTGCCCCCATGTGTCGATTACTCCAGGTCTCAGTGTTCCTATGTATCAGTGTCTCAGTGCCCCATGTTTCCCAGTGTCCCCTAGTGTCGTGTCCCCAGGTCTCCCAGTGATCCTATGTATCACAGTGTCTCAATGCCCCATGTCTCCCTGTGTCCCCATGTATCCCAGGGTCCCCATGTCACTAGGAAGACGGGAAGACCTGGGGACACAGGGAGACCTAGGGACACGGAGACACCAGTGACACTGGGAAACTCGGGGACTCTGGCTGGGACGCATGGGGACACTGGGAAAATAGGGGACACTTGAAGACATGGGGACATAGACACCAAGGACACAGACACTAGAGACACTGACTGGGGGACATGGGGACATTGAGACATGGGGGCACTGGGAGACATGGGGACAAGGAGACACCAGGGCCACAGACACTAGGGACACTAGCTTGGAGACATGGGGACATGGAGGCACTAGGAGACATGGGGACAGTGAGACATTGGCAGACTGGGGGCATTGGGAGACTAGGGGGCACTGAGACACCAGGGACACTGGCTGGGAGACATGGGGATACTGTGTCCCCATGTGTCTGTGTCATAATGTCTCCCAATGTCCCTTAGTGTCTCAGTGTCTGCCATAATGTCTCCCAGTGTCCCTTAGTGTCTCAGTGTCTGCCATAACGTCTCCCGATGTCCCTTAGTGTCTCTGTGTCTGCCATAACGTCTCCCAGTGTCCCTTAGTGTCTGCCATAATGTTTCCCAATGTCCCTTAGTGTCTCAGTGTCTGCCATAATGTCTCCCAGTGTCCCTTAGTGTCTCAGTGTCTGCCATAATGTCTCCCAGTGTCCCTTAGTGTCTCAGTGTCTGCCATAATGTCTCCCAGTGTCCCTTAGTGTCTCAGTGTCTGTCATAATGTCTCCCAGTGTCCCTTAATGTCTCAGTGTCTGCCATAATGTCTCCCAGTGTCCCTTAGTGTCTCAGTGTCTGCCATAATGTCTCCCAGTGTCCCTTAGTGTCTCAGTGTCTGCCATAATGTCTCCCAATGTCCCTTTGTGTCTCAGTGTCTGCCATAATGTCTCCCAGTGTCCCTTAGTGTCTCAATGTCTGCCATAATGTCTCCCAGTGTCCCTTAGTGTCTCAGTGTCTGCCATAATGTCTCCCAATGTCCCTTAGTGTCTCAGTGTCTCAGTGCAGCCTTTTCCCCCATCCCTTACTTCCCTGAGCTGTAGGCTGTCTTTGCAGGGTGGGAGTTGCTGTCTGGACTCTCTGTAGCTGCACCCCTGCAGATCAGTGAGTATAGATAGGCAGGGAGGGATATGCTGGAACTTCCTATCCCTGCCTGTCTCCACATACAGTGACCCCTACTGGCCAGTGCTGGTATTGCAGAGTAATCTCTTGTTTATACTGAGAAAAATACCAGCATTTTTATTGCCAGTATCACTGCAATATTGGCACCAGCCAGGCAGCCTCAAATACTGGCTGTGCCAATAAAATAAAAGCCAGGTGGAATCCCTAAGAGTAGTGTGTGGAAAAAAAATGTAAAAAAAAAAAATATATATATATTTTTTTTTTTTAAATCAATGGGCCTATTCCATGGGCCTGGGCCTGGGCCTGGAGCTGCAGCTCCATCAGCCCCTATGTTAATCCGGCCCTGTCCTTGGTGTCTATGTCCCCATGTCTTCAAGTGTCCCCTATTTTCCCAGTGTCCCCATGCGTCCCAGCCAGAGTCCCCGAGTTTCCCAGTGTCACTGGTGTCTCCGTGTCCCTAGGTCTCCCTGTGTCCCCAGGTCTTCCCGTCTTCCTAGTGACATGGGGACCCTGGGATACATGGGGACACAGGGAGACATGGGGCATTGAGACACTGTGATACATAGGATCACTGGGAGACCTGGGGACACGACACTAGGGGACACTGGGAGACATGGGGCACTGAGACACTGATACATAGGAACACTGAGACCTGGAGTAATCGACACATGGGGGCACTGGGAGACATGGGGCCACTAGGAGGAATCCATCTATACAGCAGAATCAAACTAAGTTGTTTTTTGGTGATTTTACAGCATTTTCTCTTATATCACTCCTTGTGATTTAAATCATGTGATGTCACCCATACATATTTAATTATGCAAATTAGCAAGGCAGGTATGTTTTTCCAAGAAAGGTGGCAACCCTAACTACTTTTCACATACTCTTACTTAGGTATGGAAACTTAAGAGGGATGTATGGGAACAAAACTTGTGTGGACTGGCTGACAATGAATATAGTTAAAGGGACACTATAGTCACCAGAAGTACAGCTTACTGAATTTGTTCTAGTGAGTAGAATCATTACCGTCAGGCTTTTTGCTGTAAACACTGTCTTTTCAGAGAAAATGCAGTCTTTACATTACAGCCTAGTGATAACTTCACTGGCCACTCCTTAGATGGCTGTTAGAGATCCTTCCTGGGTCATGGCTGCCTAAAATGCATCCAAACATTCAGTGTCTCCTCCCTCTGCATGCAGACACTGAACTTTCCTGATAGAGATTCATTGATTCAATTCATCTCTATGAGGAGATGCTGATTGGCCAGGGCTGTGTTTGAATCATGCTGGCTCTGCCCCTGATCTGCCTCTTTGTCAGTCTCAGCCAATCCTATAGGAAAGCACTATAATTGGATTAGGCCATCACTTCTAATGATGTCAGCAGACTGCTTGTTTTTCTGAGTCTAACAGCATGCAGAGTTACAGCTTCAGGCTTGAATACAGTAAGATTTTGCTATATTTATGGAGGTATGAGGGGCCCAGGGCGGCTAGGTGGTGGTGTTAACACTATAGGGTCATGAATTCATGTTTGTGTCCCTGACCCTATAGTGATCCTTTAAGGTAATGCTGACTTTGGTCTCTCTAACACTGTGGCATGTTCCCTTTCTTCTACACTCACTACATACAGTTTTTCTCTGTCCCAGACTATATACCAGGAGCTTCTGCCTGCTAGTAAGAAGGTAAGGAGGCAAGTGGACCAGCGAGTGCTAGGGGACAGTCCTTAGAAAGCGTTGAGCGAGCGCATCATTAGATGCATTTATGCCAAGCTCAGGGTGCTGTCTGCATAGTATGCCCTTAGTTGGCCAGCTGCATGATTGGCAGGCAGCCTGACATGCATTCATACCAGGCTGGCCTTCTAATTCTTTGAGCAGACATGTCCTCTTTTTGTGAATGTTCGCCCCTTTTGGCAGGTTACGTGATTTGTGTCAGTGGCACACCCTTTTACCCCGCCCATTGACTTCCTGCTTGACTGGACACTGCTGTTAGGGGTTATGGATTTACTTAAAAGATGAAAACATAAATCATAGGGAGATTAGCATAGGGTATGTGGTTTCTTATAGCTGCTGTTTTCTTTCTCTCCAGCACCATCTCCATCAGATACATGACGCTTGGGAGTGTTTTACTGTTTTTGGTCGATATGATTCTGTAATTAGGCCCGTCATAATTGTCAGCACCAGGCCCACTGGGCTCTTAATCTGGCCCTGACCAAGGACACAGACACTAGAGACACTGACTGGGGGACATGGGGACATTGAGACATGGGGGCACTGGGAGACATGGGGACAAGGAGACACCAGGGCCACAGACACTAGGGACACTAGCTTGGAGACATGGGGACATTGAGGCACTGGGAGACATGGAGGCACTAGGAGACATGGGGACAGTGAGACATTGGCAGACTGGGGGCATTGGGAGACTAGGGGGCACTGAGACACCAGGGACACTGGCTGGGAGACATGGGGATACTGTGTCCCCATGTGTCTGTGTCATAATGTCTCCCAATGTCCCTTAGTGTCTCAGTGTCTGCCATAATGTCTCCCAATGTCCCTTAGTGTCTCAGTGTCTGCCATAATGTCTCCCGATGTCCCTTAGTGTCTCTGTGTCTGCCATAATGTCTCCCAATGTCCCCCAGTGTCTGCCATAATGTCTCCAATGTCCCCAGTGTCTCAGTGTTGCCATAATGTCTCCCAGTGCCCCTAGTGTCTCAGTGTCTGCCATAATGTCTCCCAATGTCCCTAGTGTCTCAGTGTCTGCCATAATGTTCCCAGTGTCCCTTAGTGCTCAGTCCGTCATAATGTCTCCCAGTGTCCCTTAGTGTCTTCAGTGTCTCAGTGTGTGCCCCTGTGCGTTCGCCATAATGTCTCCCCGTGTCCCTTAGTGTCTCAGTGTCTGCCATAATGTCTCCCAATGTCCCTTAGTGTCTCAGTGTCTGCCATAATGTCTCCCATGTCCCTTAGTGTCTCAGTGTCTGCCATAATGTCTCCCAGTGTCCCTTAGTGTCTCAGTGTCTGCCATAATGTCTCCCAATGTCCCTTAGTGTCTCAGTGTATGTCTCCTTGCAGCCTTTCCCCATCCCTTACTTCCCTGAGCTGTAGGCTGTCTCTGCAGGGTGGGAGTTGCTGTCTGGACTCTCTGTAGCTGCACCCCTGCAGATCAGTGAGTATAGATAGGCAGGGAGGGATATGCTGGAACTTCCTATCCCTGCCTGTCTCCACATACAGTGACCCCTACTGGCCAGTGCTGGTATTGCATAGTAATCTCTTGTTTATACTGAGAAAAATACCAGCATTTGTATTGCCAGTATCACTGTAATATTGGCACCAGCCAGGAAGCCTCAAATACTGGCTGTGCCAATAAAATAAAAGCCAGGTGGAATCCCTAAGAGTAGTGTGTGGAAAAAAAAATGTAAAAAAAAAAAATATATATATATATTTTTTTTTTAAATCAATGGGCCTATTCCATGGGCCTGGGCCTGGAGCTGCAGCTCCATCAGCCCCTATGTTAATCCGGCCCTGCTTTCAGTCTGGGGCCCTGGCTGACAGAGAGAATCTGCACGTATTGATTGGTACCTGAGACTCCCTGCTGTAAACATGGATTTAATCCTTCTTAAACCAAAATGCTAGGACATGTCATTACATCCAAATGGAGTTAAAATCCAGTATAGTTAGGACATAATGAAAGATGTTAAAGAAACTTGTTAGTGAAAACTGCAACCAAGGAAAAATGTTAAAGGATCACTATAGGCACCCAGACCACTTCATCTCAATGAAGTGGTCTGGGTGCCAGGTCCATCTAGGGTTAACCCTGTCACGATTCGGGGAACCCAACACGCTGGCACACACACACACACACAAAAGGTGCCGTACCGGACCTTAGAGTGGCCGGGCTAAGCACACACAGAATAGTCAGGAGACAAGCCGAGTAAAGGGAACCAGAAGACAGAATAACGTGAAACGAGCCGAGGTCAAAGGGTAGGAGAAAGTCACAGAGTCAGATAAACAAGCCAGAGAGTACGTAACCAGAAGCACAAGGTAAGTAGCAATACTAGCAAGCAAAGACCACAACAGGGCAGGGAGGAACAGGAAAGGTAAGTATTTAAACCATCAGGTTAATTCTGATTGGATAATTTCCAATCAGAATTAACATTCACACGTGGGAGATATTTAGACCTCCCACTGTGATTGAGGCACTGTGCCTTTAACGCCGGGTCAGGTGACTGACCCCGGCATGTATAAACCTGGGCGGTCTCCCAGCGTGCAGCGTCATGCATGCTGCCGCTGGGGGATGTGGAGGGAACGGCGGGCGGCATCCGAGGCTGGAAGGATGCCGCTCGCCGTACCCACGAGGTGGAGGGAACCGCGGACGGCTGGAGGGTGAGTACTGCGAGCGGAGTGCAGCCTCCCCTCGCAGCCGCCCGCGGGAGCCTGACATTACCCCCCCCTTGAAGACCGCCCAGGGGGCGGGAAGCGGAAGGCTTCAAAGGAAAGCGGGCATGAAAGGAGCGGACCAAAGAGGAAGCATGCACATCGGAGCTTGAAACCCAGGACCGCTCCTCAGGGCCGTACCCCTTTCAGTCCACCAAATATTGCAGCCGACCCCTAGAAACATGAGAGTCGAGAAGGGCAGCCACCTCGTACACGTCGTCAGAGACAGCTCGAGGGGAAACGGGCCGCCCGAGGGGACGAGAGAACCGGTTACACAGCAAGGGCTTCAAAAGCGAGACGTGAAACGTGTTCGGGACACGCATGGAAGGAGGCAGATCAAGGGAGTAGGAAACGGGGTTAACCCTACGTAACACCTTGAAGGGACCAAGAAACCTGGGGGCAAATTTCATCGAGGGAACCTTGAGACGGAGGTTCCGGGAGGACAACCATACCCTATCACCCGGAAGATAAGAAGGGGCCGCAACCCTACGGCGATCAGCAAACTTTTTCTGAGCAGCTGCTGAACGAGACAGCGCAACATGGACCTGATCCCACGTCTTCCGCAAAGAGGCGAGGTGCTGGTCCAAGGCGGGCATTCCCTTGTCGGAGAACGCACCGGGAAGGACAGAAGGACGAAACCCATAAGCAACCTCAAAAGGACTTAAGCCAGTAGACGAATGAGTCACCGTATTCCTGGCAAATTCAGCCCACGGAAGAAGGCGAGACCAGTCATCCTGGTGCGCATTAGTGAAGCAGCGCAAATACAATTCCACAGACTGATTAGCACGTTCGGCCGCACCATTAGATTGCGGGTGATAGGAGGAAGAGAACGACAAGGAGACCCCCATCTCAGCACAAAAGCCCCTCCAGAACCGAGAGACAAATTGAGGGCCCCTGTCAGATACGATATCCTGGGGTACCCCATGCAATTGGAACACTTCTTTGGCAAACACCTGAGCTAACTGAACCGCAGAAGGCAGTTTCTTAACCGGAATGAAGTGCGCCATTTTAGAGAACCTATCCGTCACAGTCAGTATCACCGTCTGACCATCAGAAAGAGGCAGGTCTACAATGAAATCCATGGATAAGTGGGTCCATGGTTTCTTGGGTATAGATAGAGGCATCAGAAAACCCTGGGGTCTCACATTAAGGGACTTACATTGCGTGCAGACCTGACAAGCCTGAACAAAATCCACTACGTCTCGCTTGAGTGAAGGCCACCAGAACTGTTGAAGGAGGCCCTTGTAGGTTTTGGTAACCCCCGGATGACCAGCAGTTTTGGCTGTGTGAAATAAAGTTAACAACTTTTTTCTGTCATTAGCTTCAACGTATAGTTTACCAACCGGCGTCTCAGGGGGTGCCTGGGTTTGGTATGTCTTAATACTATTAAGGAAAGGTGAAGAAACAACCAAACGGGTAGCAGCTATTATCTGAGACGCAGGTACAATAGGTTCAGGAGTCGGGTTAACAAATTCTACTGGTTCATGCTGCCGAGAGATAGCGTCAGCTTTGGCATTACGGCAACCAGGTCTATAGGTGATAACATATTGGAAGCGTGAGAGAAATAGAGACCATCTAGCCTGCCGGGCAGATAACCTTCTAGCATCAGCAATATAGGATAGATTCTTATGATCTGTTATAACCATAATTTTGTGTCTAGAACCCTCTAATAAGTACCTCCATTCCTTGAAAGCTAACACAATAGCTAATAGTTCCCTGTTCCCAACATCGTAATTCTTCTCTGAATCAGACAACCTTTTAGAAAAATAACAACAGGGATGGAGGGGTTTGTCATAAGACAACCTCTGTGACAGTACGGCTCCCACACCTGACTCCGAGGCGTCTACTTCCATAACAAAGGGAAGAGAAGGATCAGGGTGGTGCAGCACTGGAGCAGAGGCAAATGCCTTCTTGAGGGTTTCGAAGGCCTTAAGGGCTTCAGGAGTCCAAACCCTAGGGTGTAGACCTTTTTTTGTCAACTTCGTTATGGGAGATATGAGTGGTGAAAAGTTTTTTATAAATTTCCTATAATAGTTGGCAAATCCTATAAAACGCTGGATAGCCTTTAGTCCTTGGGGAAGTGGCCAGGACATTATAGCTTCCAATTTAGCAGGATCCATACTGAAACCCTGTTCAGTAATGATATATCCTAGGAATTGCACAGAGGTCTGATCGAATAAACATTTTTCTAACTTACAGTAGAGTCCGTTCTGCAATAGCCTTTTGAGCACCATCCTAACATGGTTATGGTGTGACTTCAAATCAGGAGAATACACAAGTATGTCGTCAAGGTACACTACAGCACAGACATGCAATAGATCCCTAAGGACATCATTTATGAGGTCCTGAAACACGGCAGGAGCATTACACAATCCAAAAGGCATGACCAGATATTCGTAATGCCCACTGCGTGTGTTGAACGCTGTCTTCCACTCGTCATTCTCCTTTATACGGACAAGGTTATAAGCCCCCCTGAGGTCTAATTTGGTGAAGAATTTAGAACCTTTAACACGATCAAACAACTCAGTGATGAGGGGGATAGGGTAGGCGTTTTTAACCGTTATATTGTTCAGACCCCTGTAGTCTATACATGGCCTCAAATCACCCTCCTTCTTAGCCACAAAAAAGAAACCAGCACCAGCAGGAGAGGAGGACCTTCTAATAAAACCTTTTCTTAGGGATTCCTGTATGTACTCCTCCATGATCTGGTTCTCTTTTTCAGAAAGAGGGTAGACCTTTCCCCTAGGAGGCATAGTGCCCGGTAAGAGGTTTATGGCACAATCATACTCACGATGTGGAGGTAGCTTATCTGCCTCCCTCTTTTCAAAAACCAAGGCAAGGTCTGCATAAACAGAGGGAACAGAAACCGAGAGTGGTTTAGCCGTGGGCACGTTAAGTAAACAGACAGGACGTACATGAGCCATACAGTCTCGCTGACAAGATTCCCCCCAGGAGAGTATGTCTAAACAACCCCAATCAAGAACAGGGTTGTGTTTAACTAACCAGGGAAAACCTAGAACGATGGAGGCTGTTGGGGAGTCAATTATTTGGAAGGTTAACTTCTCCTTGTGCAAAACACCCACAGACATAACTATTTCCTGGGTTTCATGGGTCACCAGAGGTTTCTCCAGTGGTCTACCATCTATGGCCTCAACGGCCAAGGGTGTCTCCTTTCGGATCAAATTCAGGGCTGCGGTTTTGGCAAAGGTCTCATCCATAAGGTTGTCTGCCGCACCCGAATCGATCAGGGCTTTGGTTGTTATAGTGGTTTTATTGACCAAGAGAGAAACCGTAATAAACGGTCTAGAGATGGACATATGAGGGGACAAAGTCATAACACCCGAGGCCGACCCCTCTCTAGGCCTTAGGTGCTGCAGTTTCCCTGTACTTTAGGGCAGGCTTTACAGTGATGCCCCCTCTTCCCACAATAAAGGCATAACCCCTCCCTTCTACGGTACGCTCTTTCGGCCTCAGTTAACCCCGTAGCACCCAACTGCATGGGTTCAGGGGATGGTTGCACAGGAGCGGGTAACGCTAGCAGGGAAGTACTGGGTAGAGCAGGTAACACCCGTGTATCCAACCGTCTTTGGCTACGCCTCTCTCTAATACGGTTATCTATAAGAATCACATAGTCTATAACATCATCTAGAAGAGCAGGTAATTCCCTGGATGCTATTTCATCCAGTATATAAGCGGCCAGACCCTCCTGAAAGGCTGTTACGAGGGCGTCATTATTCCAAACCACTTCAGCTGCTAGAGTACGAAATTCGATAGTGTAATCTGCTACAGACCTGTTACCCTGTCGGACCCTAAGCAGAGCCTTGCCAGCAGAAGCAACCCTACCGGGTTGATCAAACGTGCGTCTGAAAGCTGTCAGAAAATCTGCAAAGGACATAGGAGACGTATTTTCCCAAATGGGGTTGGCCCATGCTAAAGCTCTCCCGGACAAGTGGTTTATCAAAAAGGCAATTTTAGATCTGTCAGTGGGATAGGAGCGTGGATTCATCACCAAATGGAATGCCGATTTGGTTGAGGAAACCACGACACAATGCTGGGTCACCATTGTAGCGCTGTGGCGGCGTCATGTGAACTACATGAGCGGGAACAGGTACTGGAGTGGGAATGGGTTCGGGCACAGCAGCAGCAGCCTCCTGAACGGCAGGTTGCAAGTGTGCAGTACGAGCCAGAATGGTTTGCAAAGCTTGAGCAAACTGATCCATACGGTGGTCCAAGCCATCCATTCTAGCCTCTTGATTAACTAGGAGCTGTGGTATGTCAGCAGGTTCCATTATGGCCCTGTTGTAATGTCACGATTCGGGGAACCCAACACGCTGGCACACACACACACACACAAAAGGTGCCGTACCGGACCTTAGAGTGGCCGGGCTAAGCACACACAGAATAGTCAGGAGACAAGCCGAGTAAAGGGGAACCAGAAGACAGAATAACGTGAAACGAGCCGAGGTCAAAGGGTAGGAGAAAGTCACAGAGTCAGATAAACAAGCCAGAGAGTACGTAACCAGAAGCACAAGGTAAGTAGCAATACTAGCAAGCAAAGACCACAACAGGGCAGGGAGGAACAGGAAAGGTAAGTATTTAAACCATCAGGTTAATTCTGATTGGATAATTTCCAATCAGAATTAACAATCACACGTGGGAGATATTTAGACCTCCCACTGTGATTGAGGCACTGTGCCTTTAACGCCGGGTCAGGTGACTGACCCCGGCGTGTATAAACCTGGGCGGTCTCCCAGCGTGCAGCGTCATGCATGCTGCCGCTGGGGGACGTGGAGGGAACGGCGGGCGGCATCCGAGGCTGGAAGGATGCCGCTCGCCGTACCCACGAGGCGGAGGGGACCGCGGACGGCTGGAGGGTGAGTACTGCGAGCGGAGTGCAGCCTCCCCTCGCAGCCGCCCGCGGGAGCCTGACAAACCCTGCCTGTTGTAAACATAGCAGTTTCAGAGAAACTGCTATGTTTACATATGGGTTAATCCAGCCTCTAGTGGCTGTCTCATTGATAGCCGCTAGAGGCACTTCCGCGCTTCTCACTGTGATTTTCACAGTGTGAAGACGCCAGCGTCCATAGGAAAGCATTGAGAATGCTTTCCTATGGACTGACTGAATGCGCGCGCGGCTCTTGCCACGCATTCAACGGAAGAGGGATGAGAGTCCCCAGCGCCGAGGGAGCCCGGCGCTGGAGAAAGGTAAGTGTTTAAGTTGAGTAGTCATTATTTAATGTGACAGATCTCCTGCACTCCGACCGAGTACCTCCATCCAGTCTGTTTCCTAGCTGCTTGCCGGACCCTGGAACGTCAGCTTCAGATCCCAGTCGCCGAGGCTTGACTGAGGTCCCTCTGGAGCTTTTCCACCTGACCAGGCTGCCGTTCTCCTTTCAGGTAATGTGATTTCTATTGCATTTACAAAGTCACTTGCTGCCTTCAGGCCTAGCTCTCTTCATTTATCTCACAACTAGAAGGATTGTGCAGCCAGCCAATAGGTCCAAAGACTCTGTAACTGGGATTCCTAAAAAAAAACACACAGGACACAAGTTCCAAAAGGAACTAACATGCAAAGCTTTATTTGTAATTGGGACTAGCCCATATGATCATTACATTTAGATTGCTGTGATACTTCAATAAAATACAAATATACAGAGTATACAATTGCCACACGGACTTTGTAGTATATTTGCTGCAGTGTCCGTGTGGCATGCAATATGTGGGACGAACTAAGAGGATTCTGAAGGTCCGCCTATTGGAACATCTTAACAATATTAGAAAGGGACTGACGACACATTCAGTCCCAGCTCATTGTATATCTTGTCCCTTATTTTCATTTAAGGATTTTAAATGTTGGGGAATAGAACGAGTTTCCCCTTTTTGGCGTGGGGGCAATAGAGTACAAAGACTAGCCCAAAGGGAGACTTTCTGGATATATAAGTTACAGACCCTTACTCCAAAGGGTCTAAATATAGATATTGACTTAATGTGTTTTTTGGATTGACTTGGCCTTAATAAAGTTTTATAATGGAATACAATAGATATGTGTGTTTGTCCCCAATTTGGGGCTTCTTTCTACAGTTGTAAGTTTACCTTTATTTAGATAGAGGATTTATATATATGATTATTTTGAGTTATTATCTTTATATAATTTTTCATTTTATGTTAGGATTTATGGTCTTATGATCTAAATCATAAAGATACAATGGAGATATAGCAATTGACTGTTTGAATATTGAAAATAAACTCACCAGGATGATATATAGAATTAGCATCATCCCAAACGTGGGATTGCACACTAATTTTTTAAGTTATAATTCACAATCTTTTTTGTACTTAAAAGAATTGCACAAAGATATTAAACAAGTTTTGAAAGTTTTTTTTCCTCATAAGGAACATTAATGAGATGTGATATACTAAAGATCAACTGATGATAGTGATCGATTAACTGTGATGTCCTCCTTTCACTAATTATATAAAGTTGTATATGAAAAAAAAAAATAAAAAAAATTATAAGCATTTTTTTGATTTATATGAGGCACCTAAGCACTTTATAATAAGTCTTTTGACTTATAATATTTTGAGGTAATATTATAATTGGATAAATATAAGGATTAATATTATTATTTATATTATTATTACTATTTAACAATATCACAATAGGAGGATGATACTCTACATACATTAGTTGTGAATAATGGTCAATTGCAAATGTACATGCCTAATAATATTTTCATTAGCAGAGTGGGGGTTTATTCTCCCTTAGTTCCAGGTGATCTTTAAACAACTCGATCACGTTTGGTTGCTATGGGGACGCCGTGTGTGGAACGCATGTGGAACGCGGAAATAATTGTGACGTCACTTCCGGTTTCGGCGAAATGGGATTACCCGCGGTATTTGCCGAAAAAAAGCGCAAATTATAAAATTAAAGAATGGATAACAGCTGTCCCAGTGAAATTGTCCCTCCAACCAGGAACAGGAAGGATTTACACTCCCACTGAATCCACCAATGGACTCTAGGGATTAGCCCTATTTAAGGACACAGGGAGGGGGGGTTTGTATAGGATATGTTTATTTATGTATTGTATATTGATACATGCTGATTGTTTTTAATTGTGGTCCCTGAGGAAGTTCTTATAGAACGAAACGCGTAGGACTATTTTACGCTATTTATATCCTATGCTCAATATGGTGACTACACCTTTTATTTAAATAAACACATTTTTTATTGCTGAACCCTGACCTGTGGATGTCTTTTTGGTGGAACAAGGATCCAGAGGTGACAAGCAATATCAGCTAACCCCCCATCATTCTAGGGGAGGCACCCTAAGAGCGCTTTTATCATCTACATCTTGTGAGTGCAAAAGATTGTTGCGCATATAATATTGTATCTTTAACAATATCACACTATGTTCTGTTTTATATTCCTTCTGTAGATTTACACAGCCATATCCCGAATCTTCTTTTTTGGTTTATATTATGCATGATACAGGTTGCTCGTTTGGGTAGCGACCTAGGGAGGCTGTTATACATCCTTATAAGCTAAGTATTATTGCTTTTTAATTTGTCATTTTGTTTGTATATTGTTTAATACAGAGTATTAGTAAGCAAACAATTAAAATAAATACATTCACTATATAATACTAATAAACTGAATAAAAAGCAATAATATATACATTCAACTACTTATTTTGTTGCCCTCATTTGCATGCAAGTCTTTTGCAAATGAACACAGTTCTAGACAGTCAGCAGAGGGCACAGCAGAGTTATCCAGGACCAATGAATAGTCTGTACGATGATTGTTGCTCTCACACACCGATTTCATGGAGTCCAGGGACCAGGTTCATAGTCTGTGGGTAAGAGGCTGGCCTTTAAGCCTCTATAAAAGGCAATGGCATAGCAAGGATTTACTTGTTGAATATTGTAAAACTTTATAGGTAAATCCTGGCTGGAGCTATTAGATCGGATGTAAAATAACAAGAATTTGATTTGTTCCACACAGCTGAAATAGATTTATGCTCATGTCTAATGTTCACCAGATAAATAATCACAGGCACTGCATGCACTGTAGTTGCCTTGAAGGAGAACAAGATACCCACCTGTGGGAGATGCAAAGCCCTGTATGAACCGGGACACTGCAGAAAAAACAAACAAACAAACAAAGGATGCTCATGGCACACCAACTTATTAGGACACTCCAGTCATCTAGACAACTTGTATTTATATTAAAGAAACTGAAAGTCAGTTCTGAAAAGAGTGCAGGGCCACTATAGAAAGTAGGTTGTCTGAGTGAAAAAGCAGTATTCACTGTGCTGAGACTGCATGGACAGTCTCTTTACACTAAAGCCACTACCCTTTCCCTGGCTCTAAATAGGTACCACTTTGAAAAAAAAAGTAAAAAATAAAATGAAGATTTGCTTACCTTATTCCAGCTCCGAAGCTTCCTTCGCGCTGCTGACTTCTTCTCACCAACCAGCGTCACAGGGTCCAGTGCAATGCTCCTCATAGAGACATAGAGTGCTGCACACGCATTTAAAATTTCCCATAGGAAAGTATTGTGTCAGTGCTTTCCTATGGGGCTTCTGCATCATGTGATGAGTTTTACAGTAAGACTGCCACTAGAGGATGAATTAATTCTGTAATGTAAACATTACAGTTTCTATGAAATTACAATGTTTTTACATTGTAGGGTTAAGGGGTCAGTGACACTGCACCCAGACCACTTCTTTAAAATGAATTGGTCTGGGTGACTATAGTGGTCCTTTAACATGCACCTGGTTAGTATTAGTATCCAACACTGTAAGGTGAGTGGAAGTATTCCCAAAAAGATGTCTGCCATCCAACTGTACAGGCCTACCAGGTTGTTGTGGGAATTTTTGAATGTATGTAACGCTTTTAAAAAAGTTTCTCCTCCTTCTTGGAGTGTTCCTTTAAAAAAAGAAAAAAGGAATTTAATCAATATAACAAATATTAAACAAATACACTTTATAATATAACGTTTTCACGTGGCAATGTGAAATTAGTTTCTCTTTTGTTATATGACTTGTATGACTCATGTATTGACTTCCTGTTCATTAAACTAAGACAACAAATGCGTTATACAGTGACACCATGTGGAACGAATGGGAATTGCAGCTCAGATTATATTTTGTTAGCACAGCAATTAACAGAACAGTGTGTGTGTGTGCGTGCATATGTGTCAAACAAATGTATGCTTTTATTTCATTCAACCTATTTATTTATTTGTTATTTTTGTATAGGATAGTGCCACAATGATATTTTCCACCAATAAAATGATCTTGAAGCAAGCCTTCACTAACAGATATCCTGTTATAAAAAGTATTTATCTATGCTTCTGTTATGATTTTCGCCTATGTTTCTGATGTCATCAATACCTGTGTTAAAAGGAAGTTGCAGCTGATCTCAGGGGCTAAAGCAATTTGCTACTTTAATAATTGCTACCTTGTTGCTAACTGCTGAGAGAGCTCCTTCTTATGATTACCTGTGTACCGAACCTCTCTGGCTAGATCCCAGATAAGGAACAGACTTCACCACAAATTTTATTAAAGGACACGGAGGCTCCTATTATGCTTCTCTCTTTCTTTTATTCTTCAGCAGCAAAAGAAAAATATAGTATATATATTCAATGTAAAAGGGAAAAAACAGTTCAACAACACCACATCATACTTCTAAAGGGTTAATCAGATACCACATATGAACCAATCAGAGTGTCCCCATTACCACAAAGTCCCATGTGACCCTAAGCCACTCCTCTTTCTTTTGCTGCTGCAGCCTCAGATAAGTAGCAATTTTTCTCCTTCCTCTGTTGCTGTCAGTTACTAGCCTAGTATTTCAATAACTTTGTTTTAAATGGTTTTCTTTTCCCCCTCAGGGTTTATTTGTGTATTTGTTGTCTCCTTTAACTACCGTTAGGTCTTTGCCCTCTCTACCTTCCCCTGCCCCCCCCCCTACCTCCGGTCGGTTTGTTTATTTCCCGACCGTTTTGTGTCTCCTCTCGCCGCCCTCTCCCCTTTGGAGTGTCCTCCCCCCACGCACGGGTACCGGTAGCGGCCGCCCGCGCATGCGCACAACGCAGGTGCGCATCGCGGCGGCCATCTTGAGGAAGGGCAAATTTGCCGCGCTTTGGCTAGCGCGGCCAATACCGTGCTTTGGGGGCGGGAATTTATCCCTGTCGCTGGGCAAACTCTCCCTGTGTTCCCCAGGAGCTTATTCCTGAGGGAACACTCGGTGAGCTTGCTGTAATTGTTGCTGCTTTACATAGTTTTGTTGTGCCTTGCCCACATTGGTGTCTGGTGCCTGGTAACATATACCTATATATATATATTGGTAATTTTACTGTTGTTGGGAGTTAGTCAATTTATTACCTGTGCTAGGGTTATAACTCTCAGCCTTGCCTATATAATTTTCTGCCATCCATCCCAATTATGCAGGCTGACCACAGTGCCTTTAGTGCCACTACATCTAGGGCCACCATGCCCACCCCTCCCCTTCAGGGCCCCAAAATGCCCACTGCGTTGGACTCAGCGTAAGAGCATATGGTCTCAGAGGAATTGCATTCCCTCTTAGACGCGGCTATGGCGAAGTCTGTAACGCAGGCCATAGTTACTGCCATGGGTGCCATGTCAGAGAATTTATCCCATTCCATAACTACAGCAATGAGAGCCACGCAATTACCTGCTAACCCCACGGCTAACCCCCCAGAGAATAAGCCGGTGGCCCCTAGTGGGCGTAAGGCCGCTAAAAAATCTCGTCATTTGGACGATTATGCCTCCAAAACCCTACAGACGGACAGGGCACGTCCTGTCACAGAACCTGTGGTTGGACCACAACTAAGAGCCCCCCACCGGGCAAAATCGGTGAGGAAATGGAAGAGGGCTAAGGCCCTACTGGAATCCTCCGACTCTGATTCGGAGCTAGAGGAGGCTCAGAGCGAGTCCGAAGAGGAGGACTCTGATGATTATAATGAGGACTCTACTGAGACTCACTTGCGGGACTATAGCTCCGCCACGGACATGGATATGGACCATAAGGACGGAGCTGACGACTCAGCTTTGATTGACCCGCAGGGCGAACCTTTGTTCGACCCGGATACCTTACAGCATCCGAGGTCCTCCGAGTGGTACCCTCTGGACCACGTAGCAAAATATATTGCTGCCCGCATCAGAAAGCCACTGGATAAGGTGGCGCGGAACAAGCTGCGGGCAGAGTGCCCTCGCCCCACGGTCCCGGATATGGCATGCGCCACCCCGGAAGTGGCTCCAGGAGGACTCTGACGATTATAATGAGGACTCTACTGAGACTCACTTGCGGAACTATAGCTCCGCCACGGACATGGATATGGACCATAAGGACGGAGCTGACAACTCAGCTTTGATTGACCCGCAGGGCGAACCTTTGTTCGACCCGGATACCTTAAAGCATCCGAGGTCCTCCGAGTGGTACCCTCTGGACCACGTAGCAAAATATATTGCTGCCCGCATCAGAAAGCCACTGGATAAGGTGGCGCGGAACAAGCTGCGGGCAGAGTGCCCTCGCCCCACGGTCCCGGATATGGCATGCGCCACCCCGGAAGTGGACCCAAAAATCGCCCAATTCCTGGGAAAATCTGGCTGGAAGGCCTGGATTTTGCCTGGCGTAATTGCCAGGAAAAGGTATTGGACATCCTTGGCCCAATCGCGAGGATGTTCGATATGGTCGAAATCGCGTTGGCAGGGGGTACACCGCTGGACCTAGAAGCCCTTCGCGGGTGGATCCAACGTGCCCCGTGTCTCCTGGGCAACGCGAATACGGCAGTGGCCACAGAAAGGCGCAAGGCGATTTTAATAAAAATTGAGCCTAAACTAGTTAATCTGGCAATCTCAGAACCAGGTCCCCAGGCCAAAGCCCTCTTATTCGGGGATAACTTTGTGAAAGAACTAGGCACGTATGTGGGCACCTTTACGGCACTTGATAAGGCTCAGGCCAGCATGATACGAGTGTTCCACCAGAGGGTTTTTGGCGGGGCCGGCAGATATCGGGGCCGTCTGCCCGGCCGCTCGCCCCGGGGCTCGTACCGGGGCTCTCGTGGCTCCGTACAACCTAGATTCACACCCCCGGAACCCAAGCAAGCCTCACCATTTTTCCCGGTTCGAAGTAGACCATGGCACTCCCGAGGACCCAGAGGCTCTTCATATGGCCGACGGCCTTATGGTAAGTGCGCTACCTCCTCTTCTGTCTGCATTAACTATGGTGGGGGGCAGACTGGGCCATTTTGTCAAAGCATGGCACATGATCACGGCAGACGCCTGGGTGCTCCACACGGTCCGGGGTTATTCTATAGACTTCGTTCAATACCCAGTCCAATTAGAACCCCCCGGCCGAATGGTGTTCTCCACACGGGACCGGGAGTTGATAACTCAAGAGGTCCAGGCCTTAGCCTCAAAAGGGGCAATCTATTCGGTTCCCTCTACCACACCGGGCTTCCTAAGCAACCTATTCTTGGTACCCAAAAAAGGTGGAGGTGTCCGCCCAGTCATCAACTTGAGACCTTTAAACATGTTTGTCACATACCACCATTTCAAGATGGAAGGTATACACTCCCTACGGGACCTCCTCCTCACAGGGGAATGGATGGTCAAACTCGATTTGAAGGACGCATACCTCACGGTCCCAATGGCCGACGACTGCCACCACTTCCTGCAATTCCGCTGGGAAAGGAACGTGTGGCGTTTCCAATGCCTACTGTTCGGCCTCTCATCACCTCCCTGGTGCTTCACAAAGCTCATGAAACCAGTGGAGGCCCTCCTACGCAGCAGGGGCATACGGCTCATAATATACCTGGACGATATCCTCATCATGGCCCAGGACCCGCTTCTGTTGCAAGAACATTTCTCCTGGACGAGGAATCTGTTAGAAAACCTGGGTTTTCTGATCAACTGGGAGAAGTCGGTCATCGAACCCTCGCAGGCTATAGAATTTCTGGGATTCACCATAAACGCAGTGACCGGAACACTCCTACTCCCAGCGACCAAGGTCAAGGCCATCAAAAAGGAGCTCAGGAGGACGCTCACACGTCCAGTCCTTACTTTGAGACAGCTGGACAAGATTGTAGGCCTCCTCTCGGCGTCAATTCAGGCCATTTTCCCCGGGCCCCTACACTACAGAGCACTTCAAAGGTTGAAGGCAAAATACCTTCGCTTGGGGCACTCATACTCCGACTCTGTTCCTCTCGACTGTGCCGCCAAAGAGGAAATCAAATGGTGGCTACAACACATGGAAGCCTGGAATGGCCGCGCGATCTTCGGAACGGCGCCAGACCTCGTAATCGAATCCGATGCCAGTTTGCTCGGTTGGGGTGCGCGCTGCGGACCTTTCTCCACCGGAGGAAGATGGTCCAAGGAGGAACAAGGACTTCATATCAATTGCCTCGAACTGTTGGCAGGTTCGTTTGCTTTACGGAGTCTCTTGAACGTGACGACCAACTGTTCCACCCTGTTACGCATGGACAATGTGTCCGCAGTTCGATATATCAATCACCTCGGGGGCACGAGGTCAGCAATACTTGCGGAATTAGCGAAGGACTTCTGGCAGTTCTGCCTGGACCGCAATATATCAGTGCAAGCGGAACACATCCCAGGGATGAGCAATGTGGTAGCGGATTGGAACTCCAGACATCTACGGGATGCCAGCGATTGGCGGCTGAATCCGGCCATTTTCAGCCATTTACACTCACTGTGGGGGCCGCTGGACATCGACCTGTTCGCGTCACGGCTGAACACGCAGTTGCCGAAGTTTTTCAGCTGGAGGCCAGATCCGGAGGCGCTGGCGACAGACGCTTTCCGACAACCGTGGCCGCACACCAGGCATTACGCTTTTCCCCCCTTTTCTCTCATCGCGCGGACCTTGCTGCAACTCAGACGACACCGGACATCCCCAATCCTCGTATCTCCATTTTGGACGTCTCAACCCTGGTTCCCTACACTCCTGGAACTGTCCATAGATCTACCGAGGTTACTGCCAGTACACGACAACATCCTCTTGGACCCCTATGGCAATCCGCACCCTCTCATACTACAGGGACATCTCAAGCTTTTGGCATGGCTCCTTTCAGGGGACTCGAGGACACCCGAAATGTTCCACAAACGACTCTGGACCTCTTGGCAGGAGCTTGGGCCCCTGGCACAAGGAAATCATATTTACATGCCTGGAACGCATGGTATGGTTGGTGCGTGGAACAACACGTGGATCCCATATCTGCAACTGTGAGTCACGTCCTGGGTTTCCTTACTTCCCTTTTCGACCACGGCCTGGCGTATTGTACAATTAATCTCTATAGATCCGCTATCTCGGCAGGCCACGTAGGTTGGAATGGAATTCAAACAGGGAAATACCCGATGGTGTGTCGACTCCTAAGAGGCATAAAATTTGCACGACCACCACGACCTGGGTATTCCGAATTATGGTATGTGAACCTCGTTCTCCGACTTTTTGAAAGTTGGCCGAAGAACGGAGATTTGTCGATCAAACAACTCACCGCAAAATTAGCCACTTTGTTCTGCCTCATCTCCTGTAAATGGGTCTCAGATGTACGGGCATTGGACATTCAGGCACGCTCTTATACACCGGAAGGGGTGGGCTTTGATATATCAAGGCGTACGAAAACGTCCATCACAAAGGTTCTTTACCCCGCTTTTCCACACAACAGTAACTTATGCGCAGTAGCCTGCCTTAAGGAGTATGAAGCAAGGACGGCTGCGGACCTATTCCTGGCCATTCGACAACCGCATCGTCCGGTTTCTACAGTCACACTATCGCGCTGGGTCAAATGGATCATGACGTCGGCAGGCATTGATACTTCCACATATGGAGCACATTCAGTAAGGGGTGCGATGGCATCAAAAGCGTTTTCATTAGGCTGTAAATTGGAAGATCTCCTCCGAGCTGCCGATTGGTCGAGAGAATCTACATTCCGTGAATTTTATTTCCGTCCGGTTCCTCATTTTTCCACGTCGGTGATCACACAGCTTTGAACTAGCATAATAGGAGCCTCCGTGTCCTTTAATAAAATTACCAGATTTTACTAATTTCATGACGTAAAGTCATGATTTTATAAAGGACACGGAGGCGAGTATTATCCCACCCACGAGAGGTAAGTCGCCCGCCTCTGGGAATATAATACATGTTATGGGAATGGCACAGTGTAATAATGTGTTACCTTATTGCTTTTGAATGGCTAACTTGAGAATGATGTTGTGCTAGTTAATTTGGATTATGAACGTGGAAAAATATTATCCAAGAACATATTTTACCATCTCGTTTCTCTGTTTTACAGCTTCCTAATTGGAGTGCCATAATGGTTTCAAGCATGCCCACTGGAGTGCGTATGGAAGATGACCAGTTTCTTACGGATTTGTTGAGTTTTCGTCTGACGTCATCTTCTATTGGATACGCTGTTTTTTTTCTTTACACGTTCACTGTTTGGAATTGTCACTGCTGAATTTGGAGTGTTCATCAACACCAACAAAAGAAAGAGGAGTGGCTTAGGGTCACATGGGACTTTGTGGTAATGGGGACACTCTGATTGGTTCATATGTGGTATCTGATTAACCCTTTAGAAGTATGATGTGGTGTTGTTGAACTGTTTTTTCCCTTTTACATTGAATATATATACTATATTTTTCTTTTGCTGCTGAAGAATAAAAGAAAGAGAGAAGCATAATAGGAGCCTCCGTGTCCTTTATAAAATCATGACTTTACGTCATGAAATTAGTAAAATCTAGTAATTCCTCCATATACTACAGGGAACCATAATCCTCATTATCCTGGAAAGGACTTCCATGCTCATCATCCAAGTAAAGCAAGCGAAGGGAGGTTACAGGGATTAATAATTGGTTTGTACCCAAAGTTATTGGCATAAAAAAGGAATACACTTGTCTGCTCTCTGGGATTCAGTTACTCCTAAATTGCTTTACTGGAAGTAAAAATTAATGCTGATTACTCATTCCTAATTTATTTCACACATTATTTGGATTCTAACGGACTGATTATTTTACAATCCGTATCTATTTAATTTCATCATTTACTATTGCAGTTTAAGAGATTGTCTCCGGTATTAACTGTTTCTTCCTATTCCTTATTTTGATGTCAAATGGACTGTTACAAATTCATAATTAAGGAGTTACCCTGTGAAATTAAGTGCTATTTTATTTGAAGCAATACTAAGCAAGATCACTATGGCTATATGAAATTATTTCCAGTTTTTATGGCATCAAAAGACCGCTAAAGTACCTTATTTCAATAAATTATATTTTCTTAAAGTGGCAGTATCAAATGTATTCATTCACCTGTGGCTGAGTTCCAAATGAATTTTACCTAAGGTATCACAGCTTCTATCTTTACTACAATTTTCAAGCTGTGAATTATTTGCTTTGCATGGTACACTTTTTTTTTTTTAATTTCTATGATTTTTGTGTGTACAAACACTCAAATTGTGAACTTTACTATAACATGCCAGTGAATTCCAAAGACCAAAAATGTGCCAAGTGACAAATCCTTCAAAATTTATGTAATAGTTTCATGTAAATCTCTTTCCAGGAGTTAAAAATTAATTTCTTAACCCCTTAAGGACCATACTTCTGGAATAAAAGGGAATCATGACATGTCATGTGTCCTTAAGGGGTTAAAGAAAGGGGGGGGGGATTATAAAACCAAAAATAGCCAATGCTATTTGTAGATTAAAATGTTATCAGTTCATCTTTGGTATTCCAGAGAAGATTTTAATTTGGTTTCACTTGGGTTATGCTGGTGATATAGCAGGCAGAAGTAATCTGTGACAAAAAAGGTCACTGGAAGTAACACTATATGCTCTGTAAGAAGCAAAGCCCTCTGCTGGATAGAGGCACGTATTTCTCAGACGTTTCTATATTCCAACACTTAAAGGGACACTCCAGTGCCAGGAAAACAAATCTCCCTCCTGGCACTACAGGTCCCCTCTCCCTCCCACGTTACTGAAGGGGTGAAAACCCCTTCAGTGACCTACCCAAGACCACCGCCGATGTCCCTCGGCGGTGGTTCAG
>OW240923.1:66787307-66807307 GCA_933207985.1 Pelobates cultripes
ATTGATTATATAGAGATTATCGCCTGACTACTACTTCTATTTATATTTCTTTATATGTCAGGAAAAGCTGAGGAATTCCCCAAAAAGACGTTGGGTCAAGATGTTCCTGTCAACCTTCTGCCACTTGCACCTGTTTTAGGAAGCAACGGTCAAAATAGGTTTGGTTGTGAAAGTAACCCAGAGACATCCAAGCAACTACCCACAGATATTAATGAGAATAACTCAAACAGTGACAAGGGCAATAAGAGCACATCTGTTACACAGCACAAAGGGAAATTGAAGCCAGAATCTGATAATGAGAGTATCACCAAGTTGAAAGAAACAGAGGAGAAAGAGGATTTTGCTAAGGAAAATGTGATACAGCATATTGGCACGGATAACTATGTACAAATACCAGCAGAAGCAAAGACAGAACTCCAAAACATGTCTCTTCAAAATAATGTACAAGTCCATGTATTGAAGAAAGACTTAAAACAAGATACTGAACCACTGTCTGTAGATAATGTCAGTGAACTTGTGGGTACAAAGAGTTCTACAGTGCAATCCTCATGTTCACTTGGAAATAATTCTCCAGTCAATCTACAAGTTTGTACAAATATTAACCAGAATAACCCGATGACAGAGGACAATGCTAATAAAGTTCCTTTACAATTACATTCGCAAGATAATGGTCTACCAAAAACTGATATTTCTCAACTATCAAAAGAGCAAATCCATGCAGAGGAATGCACAACAGAGACCATATCATCTACAGAAAACAAAAGTGTCGTTCAATCTATCAGTAAGGATTTTGGCTCTTGTGATTCCCTGTCTTGGTCTCATGGAACTCATACCTTTCCACCCCAGGAATGTAACAGTCCTCTTACAACAGAAGTAAGCTCTGCCCCTACTGCCAAAGTGGAAATGCACTCCCTTTTGCCTCATGACTTAGAAAGTGGAAGGCGCCCTTCTAGCGCTTCTCAGTATGATAACATGTCAGATTTGGATCAGTGCGAATGGCCCCCATGCCCAACAGATGCGTCCTTGGATAAACTAGAAAATGAAGCATGGCAGGCTAACGTTTGCAATGTTTTAGATTTGTCCACAGAAAGAACCAAACATGCTGACAAGCTTCCACAACTCTCACCTTCCTTGTCTTGCCAGCAATGGCCATCAGGCAGTGTGCCCACATTAATGATTACAGACACGGATCTAAAAGAGCCTGTTAACGTTTGTACAAAATCTTCACCATCCATACCTGGCTGTTTCAGCCCCTGTCAAGTGATAAAGACAATTACCCATGTCCAAGTGTCTCACGGCATGACTCAAAACTTACAAAACAGCAAGCAAAAAGCACTTCCATTGCTTGATGGTTCTCAGCAAGGTGTCGTTTCGTTAAGCTTAATCATGAATACTGGTACTTCAGCCACTAATATGAGTGGTCCTACAAGCCAAGATAAAAAAAAACCTATAAGTTCCACACCGAAGGTACAAGCAAAATACCCAGCCATTCCCAAAGCAAACTCAGAGAACAATTTTAATACAGGCCATCAAATCATGCCACATATGTCTAAGTCGGTGACATTCTGAATAGTGACACAAAAAGCCTCATGTGCTGTTTGTCTTGTCCCATTGTGCAGTGCTGTGTGTAAGCCATTTTTATGCAGGACATAAAAATTAGACATGAGTTACTGACACAAATGTTGCCCTTAAAGAGGATTTTCAGCTGCACCAATTCAGCTGGCTCTTTTTTTAATTTTTTTATTTTGTGCATCATGAAATCTAATCTTCTACTTCTATTTTTTTTTCTACCTGTAAATTAATCACAAAGTGCTTTTTTTTTCTCTATGGTCATGCTTTGGTTGTCAGGAAAAAAATACAGTTAATAATAATCCAGTAGTGCAAAAAAAAGAGCACTTTTTAAATATATTATCACTCTAGGATTTCATGCCAGAATTTCAAGAAAATAGCTTTTGTATTATTTTCTCCTCTTCTTCGGTATAATGAAGTACATATTGTAGCTGTTTTTTTTTTTGTTTTTTTTCTAACCTATGTATTTATTGCCTATGGTTCTTCCTTATGTTAATTCTTTAAGCCATTCCTAGGCAGACTCCACATATGTTCCGTGTTTTGCCAGCTTAATATTGCAAAATAGGAATACATTGAAACCTGTTTAGCTTCCGGACAGAACTTGTGTCAAAGATAACATCATGTTGACAACCACCTGCAACATAGAGATCCCTGTCTGACCTAGTAAGTGTTATATAGAATTATATAGCACACTGCACATTGCTTTATTAATGCAAAACGTATTATTCGGCAAACTAGCCTTGATGCGTGTTTTTACATACATTTACATTGCATGCATCCTTTCCCCTTTATTTATTGCATACTGAGGGAAAAATAATCCTCCTTTTTTTTTCCTAGGTCAAAAAATCATGATAGAGTTGGCAGTATTTACAGTGGTAATTATTTTAATTACATTGATCTATTTTTTTATTTTTTTTCCGTAACCATTCTCACCCTTGGTTGAGTCTATGCAATAATCCAGCAATATTCATTAACAAAAAAAAATCATTGTTAAACATATTGCTTATATCTTAGATTACATTAGAATAGGAAATTTAGAAATGTTGAAATCAAGCCAAATGGCCAAAAGTACCAGCTAAGTGTAAATTTTTTTTTCTGCAATAATTTTCAAGTTATTTATTTCAACATATATATATTTTTACACAGGTGCAGACCAAAGGTTTTTTAACATTATTTTCCTATTTATTTAAATATCTCTCTTATTAGCAACGTAATTGATATTTTAATTTGCAGTGCATAAGTGTGAAAGTTACGCTATTTTGCTTGGTGATTGAAATTTTTTATTAAAGTTTAAATGTGTGACATTTTATATGGTTTGTGATTTTAATATATTCAATTTAAGCCACATTTCATTCTCTTCAGTTTTTTTGTTTTGTCCTGTTTTTTTTTTTTTTAAACATATCACTTTCACGGTTATATTTCACCACAGACTGTTACATATTAGTATAACATATAGCTGTTCTGGTTATATGTCGATTCATTTTTATTTGTAGGTAGCAGATAGCCTAATAGCATACAGTGCATCATCGAAGAAACTTTTTAATAACAGAAAAGAGCAAATGTCCCTCTTGACTACCCATTTCTTAACTAGAAGCACAGGTATTCTCTTCAATTCATTATTACTTGGGGCAGCAATGTATTTAGTCTCCACCACCACTGATGAAAATCCCTTCCAAGTTTCTACTATTCTTTCCATGAACTATTCCTAGCATGCTCTAACCCTCAAAGAGACACTCCGGGTACCAATAAATGTTTTGCAGAATGCTGTTCTTTAATCCCACCTTTTTTAACCACACCCCTTCAATCCAGAAAAAGACTTCCTTATCAAAAAGATATGCTCACAGCTCAGCCACTGACAGTACTGAATGATCTGAACAACAAAATAGCCTGCAATAGAAGGAGAGGACACCTGTTTGTAGTTTATTGGTCTGCAGCCAGTTTGTGAATTAAAAGCAGCTCACTCAGTGCTGTTAGGGTTGAGACTGTGTGCCTACCTTTGATAAGGAAGTCTTTCTGGTATGATTAAAAAGGCAGGCTTATGGTGCAGCACTCTTCAAAACATTTATTGGTGCCAAGACTGTCCCTCTAAATTTCCTTCCTGTGACTTCAGGTTCCATCTTTCTAGCTGTCCTGTTTCTACAAATTTGGGCACAACTTTGTACTTTGTTATATTCCTTAAAATATTTGTAACTTTCTTCCAGATAACTACAATCACTTTGTACAATCTTGATTGAGCTATATCATTTTGCAAACCGTCCATTCTTTTGGAAAACCATTTTTATTGAACATTTGTTTTCCGAAAATATGTTCTTCATAGCTGGACAAAATGAAGATTATGTATAAAAGTGGCAAAATTATGACACCAGAATTGTCTTTATTTATGTACAACATAAGTGCTTGAAAATTAAATTGGTATCCGCTACTCCAAAATTGAAATGTGTTGTAGTATTGTTTAATTATTGGTATTTTTTTTAAGTAAATATAAAAAAAAATTGCACTTTGGTTATTTATTTGAGTTTTTTGCTTATTTATTCTCCTTTATTCCCTATTTGGTGGTCTATGCACTGCAAAAAGTCACCATATAATTAATATGTGTATGTGTGTATATATATATATATATATATATATATATATATATATATATATATATATATATATATGTGTGTGTGGGTATAAATATACACACAGACATATAGACATATTTGCATATGACATTCAAGTGCAGAGGCAAACTTTGGAGCAAATGAATTATGCATAATGTTACATATGTTAAAATTATTTACACTTGGTGAAGTCTTACAAATGATCTATGAATTGGCATCACTATTAGACTTGTGAATTTGGTTTCTCCCAAAGAATTTTCGGGCTATTGGCGACTCTTTCAAAATTTCTAACTTCAAAACAGATCTTGGGCGAACAGTTTTGTTTGTTTCCTGAGCCAAAGTTTTGTCCATGTTCCTCCTCTTTATAAATGTAAATATTATGCATACATTTTGCAGTACACTGATAAAAGCATTTGTATGCCTTTTGGTTGACAGATCAAGTGAGAAGAAGTAACCAATAGAGGGAAAAATGGAGGAGCAGAAGAAAAAAATGTATTAAATCCTTTTTTTCCCTGTTTTGATTACTTTTTACTTGATTTGTCAACCAAAAGACATAAAAATGCTTTTTATCAGTGTACTGCAAAATGTATGCATAATATTTATATTTTGCAGTATACGGATTGGCCCATTTTCAGGCCATTGTGGTATGAGTTGTTGGACCATCCAAATTACAATATATATATATATATATATATATATATATATATATATATGTGTGTGTGTGTATTTTTTAATTGTATTTTATTGGAGCTTACAAACTCGGAATACAACTTTGTCATGGTATGAGAATAGCAATAATAACAATTACACAGTAACATCACTTAATAAACCTACTTGTACAGGTTATCATAGGGTCTCTTATATGTAGCAAACTATTACTAGGGGTTATCATGGGTCTATGATAGTGGAGACATTATAAATCGTTTGGACGGTCTATAGGAGCCCATAAGCTTTGCCCAAAGTAAAATACAGGGGCTTTGTGGGACTGTGGTGGTCGGCATTTAGGGCAAGTGTTTTAAGTCAGTCCCCTTTTTCGCTGTGTCTTGCAGCTGCTGGAGGCTATGATATTCCTTCAAGGTGAGTGCAGTGTCTACTTGCTCAAGTGCAGGGTTGCCTCTTCGTTACGGCCGGCACATATTATCTTTTTTTTTTTTTTTATTACTCTTTGGTTGTCACTGCGTCTGGTCATCTTTCTCTCTGGCTTCTCCCTTGTCCGCGTCGTGCAAGTTCAGCTGTCAGAGGATTTTCTTTTGGTCGTCTCAGGAGGTCAGTGTGAGTGTCCGGTCTCCTCGTTGTACCGCTAGGGTTCTGACTGCAACATCTCTTAGCCTTCTGGCTGTTGGTGCCAGTTGTGTTATTTATTTCTACAAGGACTGCAAACGGGAGGTCCCCATAGAAGGCCACTGTGCTACCCTCGAACTGCCCATTGTCTAAGGTTCTAGATCTGGTTGCCATGTTTTTCGTGACTACTATGGTGTCTCTGGGTTTGTCTACTGGTGCTGTGGCAGCTTTGTTGATCCTGTATGTGGACATTATCATGCCGAGCTTGTTTCTCCCTCTTATGCACATTACCGTTAGTAGGCGGTATTTGTAGGTCATTAGGGCTTCTTTGTCAGTGGTCTCTGGTATGTCTCTGATGCAGATAATCCGCCTCCTAGGTCGTGCCTCCGAATGAAGTGTCCGTCCACGTGAGGTTCTGGACCTGTGAGGTCAGGTCCTGCATAACGTCCCTGGAGTGCTGCAGCTGGTTGTCTCTTGCACTCTCTCTGGCTTCCACTTCTGTAAGCCTCTTCTGGATATCTCCAACTTTTTGCCCTGTGTTCCGCAGGTCTGCACTCCACACCTCCCTCATTTCTTCTAGGACAGCGCTTCCCAAACACACAGGGGAGCCACAAGTTATTTTCTCCGCCCCGCTAGCACTTTGCTGACAGCCGGCAGGGGAGGGACAGAGAGAGGACCCGGGGGAGCTCTAACCTGCAGCTCCGCCAGGTTCTCCTCTCACGAGATCGGAACATTACCACAGCAACTCTCCGAATCTTGTGAGAGTGAACTCTAGCAGCTCCTGAGTTCACTCTCACCACTGGGACCACCATGGCTTCTGCACCGGACCACCAGGGATTACAGGAAATGTCCCCCTTCCCTGCTAACCTTTGCCTGGGATATCATTTGTAATTAAAAAAAAAAAAATAAAGTATATATTTACTCTTTTGCCCTCCTACCCCCAAAGTTTCCACACCACACAATAGCTGCCCCATACACACACACTCCCCCCCATACACACACACAAACACACACACACTGCCCCCCCATACACACAATTACCCTTCCATACACTACAATTACCCCCATACACAAAAATACCCCGACACACACACACTGTACCCCTCACACAACCTGCCCCCCCCACACACACACACACACTGTACCCCTCATGCACAAAGTGCCCTACACACAATGCACCCCTGTACACACACACATTACAGCCCCTATCCCGGCAGACCCCAGGTAAGTTGACAAACTGTTCTTAAACAGTTTGACTGCTTACCCTGGGGGGACACTACGGCACTACTGGCACCATAACCACTACAATGTAATGTAGTGGTTATTCTTCCTGAAATGTTTCTATAAAAAAATCAGTGCCATTCCCAAGATTAGGGGCCGCAGTGCTGTACATATATACAACCTAGAACTATTAAAAGAGTATGGAAACCACTGTGCTATGAGGTCTCTTATGTCCCTCTTCGTCACTGGGGATGAGTCTTTTTCTGAGTCGGAAGCTTGGTATTGGGACCCCATCTCCTGCCAGAGGCGAGGTAAGGCTTTCTCTGTCCTCATGGGAGTCTTCCGAGGCCGCCTCCTCGCTGAGTTCCTCAGGTGCCATCTTGGCAGGTGTTGGGGGAGTATGCCTCACAAACAAGAGCCTAATATCATGTGTTGTAGGTGGCTCTGGAAGGTGGAATTTCTTATTCTTGCGCCCCGTTACAGTCTCTGTGTGGGGGACTCGTGTACTGCTGTTTGAGGGAGCCGTCTGAGGGTTTTTATTCGATTTTGTCAGTCTCTGGTACAGAGCTCCACAGAAACGCGTCCGTCTTGTTAGGCAGTTGGCCACGCCCCACCCCCCAATAAGAATTTAAAAAAAAAAAAACATTATTATGGCAATCATTTTTCACAGTGCACAAGTCTAATCACTAGCTTTGTTTTCACATACTAATTGCTCTTATGTGCAGTCAAACATTAGAAATTCCCTCGAGATCAGAAAAGAACACCTTTAAAATGCCATTATAAATATATTCACTCTCTGAACCCTTGCCCCCCTCCCAATTTATAATCTGTGTTTATATTGGTAGTAACTCATTATAGACAAGCTTCCATCATCCCTGAAAAACCATAAAAGCAAATACTAAATTTCTCATTCTACATCTTCAAGCAATCTCTACATAGTTTCTACAATCCTAATATTTAATGAAATTTAATTTAAGTATTTCCACCCTCATTCAGTGCATCTCTGAGATCCTCAGAATTGACAATCTTGTGATTGGCTGATATCATCACATCTGATGATGTCCACCAAGGAGGCAGATCATAGGCAGAGCCAGCCCATCAGACTGGAATAAAAGTAAGATTTTACTATATTTAGGGGGCAAGAGATGCCTGGGGGGCTAGATAGCTTTTTAACACTAAAGGGTCAGGAATACATGGTTGTGTTCCTGACCCTATAGTGTTCCTTTAGGTGTTATGAATATAATTTTATCTTTCAGATGACAGGTACACTTAAATAATTCCAAGAATTCACATGTCAATGCAAATAGTTATTTAACCAGGAAATACACTTTTTCATTTTCAGTAGTCCTTCTGTAAAGATGTTAACTTGTACAATAAAGAAACGGAAAACATACAATTTAAAATGCATCATAATATGTTTTAAAGCTGGTCTTTGGTAAAGGGACACCATAGTCATGAAAACTACTTTAGCTTAATGAAGCAGTTTTGGTATATGGATCATGCCCCTGCAGTCTCACTGCTTGATTCTCTGCCATTTCAGAATTAAATCACTTTGTTTATGCAGCCCTAGTCACACCTCACTCCATGTGACTTACAGAGCCTTCCTAAACATATCTACATAATCTCTACATAATGCTGCTCCCACCTATCTATCCTCCCTAATACACAAGTATGTCCCATCTAGGCTCTTACGATCTGCTGAAGACTTCACGTCTATCTTTTGTCCGTACTCCCACCTGTGATGCTCACCTTCAAGAGTTCTCGAGGGCTGCGCCGTTCCTGTGGAACTCGCTTCCCTCCTCTGTTAGATTCTCACCCAGTCTCCACTCCTTCAAAAAATCATTAAAAACCCACTACTTCATAAAAGCGTATCAATTAAACTGTTTACACTTTTCCGACTGATTCCTCTTCTGCAACTGTCACTAGTCTAATACTATCTGTAACGGACCGTTTTGCTCACAAGGGGTAAAAACCGTTTATGCAATCGTCCCCCTTTCCAGTGATGCAGGCACAGCTACTGCAGAACACCAAACTCGCGAACAGGATACCAAGTAGCACTCCAAATTCCCGAACTGGAACCTCACGAATAGCTGCTAGCAGCTGAACAGGAAAAGCACCCAAGCAGCTTACACTCCTGGCAATCAGTCTCTAACAGCATACAGTAAATCCCCCCAAGAACGAGACAAAGCTCTGTGTTGAGGGTCAAGCAGTGAACAGCCAGAGCTGTGGGTTTATTGTGCTTATGTACACATTCTTACACATTAGTACCACCCACAGGGTTTTGGAACACAACCAATAAACACATACAATACACTCAGACACTCCCACACAAATTCCTCCCCTCTGCATGTGATTCAATTACCTTACACAATGGGTAATGTAATTTAGCACAAGCAGAGAAATACAAATTTTCCACATTATTCATAACTTGAAAAGTATGCATCACATTCACATAAAACTTACATTTTCAGAATCAGCATACTCCAAATACAAACATACGTCAAACTCATACAAATTGGTCCAGTGGTTCAAAAGATAGATCGTAGTCCTTTGTGACCACAGGAAGCATGGCTTTTCTGCCCAAAACCAGTTCCACAGAGTCTT
The DNA here is from genome assembly GCA_933207985.1 of Pelobates cultripes. Lineage (NCBI taxonomy): Eukaryota > Metazoa > Chordata > Amphibia > Anura > Pelobatidae > Pelobates > Pelobates cultripes. The sequence goes on from OW240923.1 coordinate 66,796,586, forward strand.
CTATCCTGGAGATAATTAGAAGTAATCCAATTATCTCCAAGGACAGAGGCAAAACTCCATTGAACACATGGCAGCAAAAGACAGTAAAACACATAAAAACATATAACTGTGCAGCCATTGCACAAAACAGGTACATTCAACATATCCCCAGATAGCTCAGATCTGAGCGCACATTATTACTGAATGGAGCTCAGAGCACACACATACAGTTCAATTGCCATGGAGCCAAAGTCTTTCCCATAGTCTTTCATTATACGAATGGGCTCCATGACATAGCTATCTGGGGTATCACTGCTCAAACAGGGCAAGCACCAAATGACCTGGCTTTCTTGTCTTTGCAGGGGAAAATCAAGCCTTTTAACATGGGGCCATAATCCAATGGCAACAGGCGAGCAACCAGGCGAGCAACCAGGCTTCTCCAATGCAATGTGGCGAGATTGCTCTCGTCACACTATCCTTACCTTTTGTGTTACTTTACCCCACTCCCTCTAGCATGTAAGCGCATTGAGCAGGGCCCTCAACCCCTCCATTCTTGTGTGTCCAACTTGTCTGGTTACATCTACATGTCCGTTCGTCCACCCATTGTAAAGTGCTGCGGAATTTGATGGCGCTATATAAATAATAACATAATAATAATATAAACACTTCATTAAACAGTCTTCTAATGTTTGCACTTCCTTATTGTAAATTCTGTTTAATTTTTTATCCCCTGCTCTGTTAATAGCTTGCTATACGCTACAGTGGTCTCCTTTGTGTGATTACAGTTCAGTTTACAGATCAGAAGATACACCTTTTAAAGTAAGTAGCATCTGATTTAAAATCAAACCATTTTGCTTTCATGCAGGCTGTGTTAGTCACAGCCAGGAGCGGTATGGCTAGGGCTGCATAAACAGAAACAAAGGTGATTTCATTCCTAAATGGCAGTGTAACTATAGAGGTGTGATCTATACACCAAAACTGCTTCATTAAGCTAAAGTTATTTTGGTGACTATAGTGTCCCTTTAATGTTCACATTGCCAAGAGAATTATATAATTTTACAAGTGCTAAATAAAGTATTAGTGAATGGGTGATAGATATGATAGTGTTTTGTAAAATACCTTTGATTAAGAGGTAATCTTTTCACTTTGCAAAATGTAGTAATGTTGCACCAAATATTATTTCCTAAAGGGCTACTCCAGGCACCATGATCACTTCAGTGACTTGAAATGGTCATGGTGGCTTGAGTCTGTGCAGCCTTTCACTTTAAAGTGTTGCACAAACCAAGTATGCCATGGCCAGAGGTGTGCCTCCACCTTCAGCAGCATCATTGGGGTGTTGTCAGCCAGTCCAGAGCTAGGGTTATGGGGTGACAAATGTCAATTTTGTACAAATTTTCTTGAACAGAAATTGTCAGTTGATGCTCTTAATCTGTGAATGAGTGGCAAAATTGGCATCCTGTTTCTGCAGCTTTACGGTAGCTGGATGTCTTTGATTATGCTTCATTGGAGACCCGGCAGTTCCAAGTAAGAGGGCAAACCATTGTAAAATGTGCCGCCGAGAGTTAACGATTTACCTGCTGGCTACTAGTGCTGCTAGCTGGTAAATAGTACCTCAAACTATTGTATTAACTGTATTAAACAAAAGTACATGATTGATCATTTTCGAATGTACTTCCCAACAGATGCATTCGTTCTCAGTTTTAATTTTTTAATTGGTGCTTTGTAAATATTTTGCATTGTACTTATTTTTTAAGGATTCAGATGTGAAAAGAACTGGTTTAAATCCATACACTGAATGCATTGCTGAATTTTCTCCTGATGTTCATTCAGACAAAATCTGGAGTTTATTAATGGAGACAGTCAAAAAACCTACAGGTATTCACAAAAACATAATATATTTATAAAGAGGTGGGGAAAACCATTATTAGCATAAAATATCTCTCCTGTCTGCAGAAACCATAATATGCAAATCTACCTGAATATGCTAATTAGTATCTTGCTATTCAGCTAGTGTACATACAGCTGCAACCAACAGTGGGCACTGTACATAACAGTTGCAATATATTCACAACCAACAGATGGCACTGTACAGGTTCCACAGCCAAAGATTGGCAGTACACTGCCGCAATATCAGAAGAGGCTATGATAACCATTCAGTCTCAAAACACTTTTTAATACATAATAAAGATCCGACACTTTTAAAAGGTACTGGGATAGAACAGGTTACTCTCCCATGGAGAGGCGGAGATATGACAAAAATTTTAGGTAAAAGGGAAATGTATTGGGTCTTTCAACTTAAAACTCTCTCCCCTGAAGGTCTAAATGACGAATTTGACCTTTTTAATTTTTTATAAATATTTCTCTTATAGTGATTTTTAATTGATCAGAATTTTAACTTTTCATCACATTTTCATATACTTATTTTATTTTGGTCCTTTGTATATTTCCTTTTCCCCCGTTTTCTTTTTTTTTAGCAGAGGCATTTTCCTATTATACAGTTACTATTTTTAGCATCCACAGTCTATTGCCGTTTTTAACTCTGCCCCATATTTTGGCTCCATGCCTTCAACTTGCAGAGTGAAGGCGGCGTGTAAACTCGGAGCATCACGCCGCCCAATTTGCCGACGTCAGACGGAGGCGTGCTCTTAGATGCCAACCTCCGTCTGAACACTTCATTTCCCAATGGGCACTGCGGCGCGTCACGTGATCGCGGAAGTCCGCGATCACGTGACTACCAATCCTTTCTCCTCTTCCGGGTTTAAGGACAACTACACCTCCCAACAGACATCAGGGGACACCATGTGATCGCGTTAGATCGCGATCACATGACCATTAATCCCTCTTTTATTTTTCGATTATCTTCATTAATAATATTCGTTTTACAATTTAAAACAAAGGTTTAACATGTATTCTGTTCCATTAACACTATGCACTTCCCACTTTTATGTTTTGAATGACTTCTGTATTTTACAAATTGCATTGATGACGTCACTTTGGCGCCAAAATTTGAATAATCATGTTCTAACTAAGTTTATATAAGCATCTATGTACCAGGTTGATTTTTACTATTGCCAGTTGATAAAGCCCTGTGTGGCGAAACACGTTTTGGCTATTTCTTATATATTGTATTAATAAAGGAATATTGGCTTTTTTACTATACTTTTGCCATATACCTTTTATTTTATATTTTTCTTTTTACCTGGTCATATACTATCTTGGAGTTTACACCTGCCCAAGAATCCTAGGTGGGGATAGTACCACCTACGTGATTATATTAAGCAGTATATCCTGCTCATCCAAATGTGAGTACTTTTATTCTTTCATTTTATTCTATTTTAATTTATATTCAGTGAGCACTATATTTGGCTCTTATCTCTTTTCTATACCGAGGAATTATCAACACCTATATCCCACCAGTGGGGGACAGACGCCACTGAATGCCAATTATACTAGAGCTAGTTTATGCTCTTGAATAGGTGAGTGAATTACCTCCCTATTATTTTTCCAATTCCTACTTATTAGTATACAGTCTGCACTATTGGATTGTCTCTGTTTTCCTATTTCTATGTTTATCACCGAGTCAAGACTCCCCCAACATTAGAGGATCCAGTCTCCTATTGGATATACCATTCATCAAAGTCTTCACATACCCATTGGAACTCATAAGAAGCATACCAAGTATTGGGACTATTATCTATATACTCCTTTTTATTTAAGTTTTTAGTGGATGTGAGTACATTATATTCATCTATTTCCATTTGCATTCATTTTTCTTGTAGCGCGACCTATTATTTTTGTTGTTCCACAGCCAAATCCACCTAGTTAGTAGACCACATCAGCAGAACAGGAAAGCACACAAAACATTTAACAAAACAATACATTTTACACACCCTGCACCTATAATGTGCACAGGGTTTCTAAGAGGCACCCTACATATAGTGTCCTTCTTCAGCCCCTAGTGATGTTGATTACAGTCACAGTAAATTTTTTAGCAAACTCATTAACAGGTTTTTTAGAATTAAAGTTGTACTTTTATGAGGAAGTAGAATGGCTTTACAATTGTTTTCTAACCAAATAAGTATTGTGTATTGTTGCATTAGTGCTGCTGCTGTAGTTCCATTACTACACTATCTAATTTCTCTGTTATAACATGCCCAGTGGGGGTTGATGATTCCTTGTGGTCAATTAATAATAAATCCATGGTAGGCCACTGGGGTGGATTATAAATCAGTGGTGATCTTAATAACAATTACCTGGTTGGTCATGTGGTGAAATGCATGGTCTGGAGCCAGTGGCGGATCCAGAGCCTGATCTCGGGAGGGGCACTTGTAGGTTGTTTAAAGAAATAATCCAGACACAATAACCACTACAGCTCAGTGTAGTGGTTATGGTGTCAACAGTGCCTGGATCCCCTCCCAGAGTAAGTAGTCAAACCGTTTAAGAACAGTTTGACAACTTACCTGAGGTCTGCTGGGAAATGGGGCTGTAGTAGGGCATAGGAGCTGTGGTGTGTGTGAGTGGTGCAATGTGTAAAGGATGCAGAGTGTGTGTGTGTGTGTGAGGGGGGCAGTGTATGTGTGTGTGAAGGTTGTAGTGTGTGTGTGAGGGGGACAGTGTGTTAGCAGTGTGTGTGTGAGTGAGGGCGGCAGTGTATGTCAGGGATGCAGTGTATGTGTGGGACAGTATGTGTGTGTAACAGTTGCAGTGTGTGTGTGAGTATTGCAGTGTATGTGTGTGTGGGCGATGTGTGTGTATGGGGGTAGTGTGTGTGTGTGTGTGTAGAGTGTGTGTGTATGGGGAGCAGTGTGTGTTAAGAAGGGTAGGGGGCTTTTTTTTTTATAATATATATATATATATTTTTTTTTTATTTAATTAAAATAAATATTCATTATGTCCCCCCTCCCTTCTTACCTTTACTGGGAGCAGGGGGGACATTTCTTGATCTCTGGTGGCCCGGTGGGGATTACCTGGTGGCCCGGTGGCTAGAGTTCACTCTCGCGAGATTTGGAGTGTTGCCGTGGTAACCGCGGCAACGCTCTGTGCTCGTGAGAAGAGGACCCGGAGGAGCTGCAGGCTGAGCTCCCGGGTCCTCTCTCCTTCCCTCCCCCCGCCAGCTGCCAGCACGGTGCCTGTGGATCGGGGAGGGAGATCTCTGATCTTCCTTCCAGTCCGCGAAGGCACATTGGAGGGCTGGGGCCTGAATGTGCTGGCAGGGGAGAGGGAGACCATATCAATCACTCCTTCTGGTTTGACAGTCGGTGAGGAAGTGGGAGCTCACGCTAGGAATCGTGAGGACTGTGCTGACTCCCTCACTGAATTCTAAACCGCAAGGGTAGCATTTAATAAGGTTTGCACCAGTCGGAAGTGTAGACCATGCGCCCCACCACGACCATCAAGGCATCATTTTTTTTTTTAATATGACAATTTTGATGACACACCCAGGCAGTGTGTCCTGAGGTGGCCGCCTTTGCCCCTTAATAGTAGTGCCATATTCAGAGTACCTGTTATGTAACAAATTTCTGGCTTGTGTGCCAGCAGAGAGGCCTCTGTGTGCATGTCGTTACACAAGGGCCATAGGTTCGCCATGGCTATTAGAGCTTGAAATTGCAACTGTTTGCATAGCTAAGAGTCTGCCCATATTAACCGTAGTGGAAAGCTATATGTTGTAATCTGCCCATTTAAATATTTGAATGGCTTGAGTGCACAGTTCATGTTCCCACCTCCCTTCAACTGCACTGTGCGTGAACCTGTGCCCAACATTTGCAGTTGCACTGTATAGGTGCCATCAACTTATTTATACATTTCAGGCATATGATATGATGAATGAAACACCCTCAGGAGACTTAATTTGTATCCTATTAACCCCTGCTGGACAGCTGTCCATGGGTTAAAAATCAAACCACTGTACCAGAATGAAAGGCTTCAGATTAGCTAAGATGCTTGCCTGGGGTATTGCAGTAGCTGCAGAAACTGTTTATCTTTTCATTTTAGCTATTGTTTTCTCATTTGTTTACTTTTTTGTTTTATTATTATGATTTGCATAATGCATTGAAAAGATGGGGTTCACTGCCAGCCTAGAGTTCCCCTTTTAAGGGACTCAATCATGGAAGAATTTTTGTAGCCACAAAGTCTTTCAATGTGTCCTGTGCCTGATCATACCCAACATTCTCTGTATGAATGGAAAGCAAACCATTCTGGACAGATCAGTGAATACTCCAAGTGAGGGGCAATGACTCGGTGAACTTCCTTGTGGCATGTTTGCATGTGTGGAGTATTCTCTTTTTATTTCATATGTAGCTCTACACATTTTAGTAGCCATTTGGTGATTTCCATATTTGCAGACATGTCTCTTGTATGCTAGTCTTCTTAATTGTTGACAACTTTGTTTTATGATGTGGCTGAACCAGTGTCCCTCCCAATATTGTATATCAAACCATACAATCCCCAAAGAAGAAGCAGACACTTATTTTTTTCCTTCTCTAGAGAATCTATACAGACACTGTTTTTACAGAATGCCATAACAGCCAGCCTTATTTTTCTGTTGTGTCATGTAAAACAGGTGGAATTTAATTTTTTATATTTTCAAGGCCGAATTTTATAGGCAGATATTTTTTTTTTTTTTTTTTACAGGCAGATATTTTTTTTCAGCCGAATGACTATTCACAAAAACAGTGTATCTTCATGGTTCAATGCATAGGTGAGTGTCTGTATGGATCAGTAAGTTTGTGCGAATGTGGTGGTTACTGCATGTAAGTAAGTGAAATCTCAATCTCAAATCCACTTCAAACCGGGTCTGGATTACTGAATCTGTTTAAATTCAGATGAACACCTATGTTTAATCAGAGATGTCTAGAAATCTGTCCGCTTTGCAAAAGTTAAAGGGGTGATACAGGAACCAACATATATTGGGTACAATTTTTAGGTTACGTTAGTGTTATTTCTGTTGGCTGTATAAAACATTGTATTTACAGAGATTTACTTCTCAGCTGCTAGTTGAGTAGCTTCACCTTCGTCATCATCAGCCAGTCTAGAACTAGAGTTCAAGCCACAGAGCAGACCCGGCAGGACCAAGTAATAGTGCAAACCATTGATAAAGGATTTGACCCATTACCAGGAAAGAAGACCAACTTGCTGAAGTGTTTTACCTGGAGTCTAGTTTTTATAAACTGCTACTTCAATAAAAAAACGGGCCTATTTATAACTGATACAGAATGTGATAATTTTACCTGTCACCAGTGAAATAAAATATTACTTAACTTATAGGCCACAGCCTCCTAAGGTTATCTCCCAGATGGTAACCTCGTTTAACAAATATGTATATGCAAAAACAATTTCAGGGTTCTTGCCGTTTGACCTATAAATAAACTTGATTTGAACGCCTTTGGGGTGCCACCCTCAATGGTGGTAGGAAGCTCAAATTCCTCCCTCGGACTCCTCTCCGGCCTTGTATTTTTGGTACCAAAAAAACGATTAGACAGAGAATTTGCGCTGCTGTGCTCCCTCTCCTGTATGGGCCCCGGCACTGCCTGGGATCCCCAACCACCACCGCCCGCTCAACCTCCCCCCTTGGGCGGTGAATCAATGCATCTCTGAGTAAAATTCAGCGTCTCCATGCAGAGCGTGGGGACGCTGAATGGCAGTGCTGCTTACTGTGCAGCCCTGAGCCAGGAAGCCCCTCCAGTGGCCACATAAGGACCTATGGGCGCACACGCGCATTCGGCTCCACTCGGGAGTGGACATCGGCGGGGAAGGAGCCCAGCGCTGGATTAAGGTAAGGGTCTGAAGGGGTTTTAACGAGGGAGGGGGGCTTTCCAAGATTCTATAGTGCCAGGAAAATGAGTTTGTTTTCCTGACACTAAAGAATCCCTTGAATTTGAAATTCACTTTGAATTATAACTTTAGTAAATAACACTGATAAATTCTACATCAATACATACACATTAGGGTTTATTCTCTAGATCGGAAATTTTGTTTAATAAGCAAGATAATTTTATGTACAAATAGCCCCAAATTTTTCCATCTTGGCTGTTTTAACCTAAATTTATAAGTCCTTCGTCTATTCTCAATAGTTCCTGAGTTGGTGAATATACTCTTATGTATTTTTAAACTTTTTCACTTGTAGCACTGCCTTATTATTAGAAAGTACAGCCACTGAACAAAACAGAGGTTTTTAATTCATACCGGTAAAAAAAAAAAAAAAAATCGTATTAGCCAATGTAAATTAATTCATTTTTTTTTTAAAGCTAATTAAATCAGTGAGGTTTTCTGGTAGATGAACTTATGACATAGAGACAGATTTCAGCCTGTTACAAATAATGGTTTTGAGCACATCTGTGAATACAGTTTTCTATCGCTTTCTAAAACTTGGTGCAACGTAGACAAAATAAGTTAATGTGTACAAAGGTGGTAACTGTATTAACCTGTACAATCTACAGCAAATACATTTATATTTTCTCTTTTTATTTTTTGTTTTACTCCATGGTTTTTTTCCCACAGTTTACAGCAGCTTTGTTATAAACAGGATTTGATGTGTTTCAGGCATTGTTTTCTGTACATGTAATTTTTGTATGATTGAAATTTGCAGATTGTTACATTTTTACTATATTCCATGAGTTGTCTATACAGTACTTAATGTGATTTTCACTGACACCATTGCAAATAAAAAAATAAACGCATTTTACAGAAAATATGGCAAATTGTGTTTTTTACCTAAATATATGTGACCTTACATTAAAATGCTACAGTAACATAGACTGCAGATTGTGATGCTTTCTTACAATATTAGCTGTGTCAATTACACATTGAACTAAACTGACTACTAGTGCCGTGAATATTTATTATGTGGCCACCACAATTATTTTGGCCCCCGGCAGTGATAAACCACCTGAGGATTGAGGGCTGAGAATGGGCCTTTTTTGATTCTTGCAACGGGCCTTGAGGTTTCTTGTTAACATCCTAAGGCGGATTTCCCACAATGCCTCCGAACGGTCGCCAGGAGAGGGGCGGCAGGAATAGTAGTGTGATCAAAGATCTCCCTTAAGGGCAAGTCTATTCTGCCGTGAGGGCCTGACCGTCTGCATGAGGAGAGGCATGCTGCCGGCATTGATTCCCTTCATGCTGCTCCAGGTCACCAACAAGCTAATCTGCAGCGATTACCTTGACATATTCTCCTGCAGAATCCCGCTCTGCACGACGCCGCCTCTGCCTCCATGTCCGACCTCTGGCCTCCTCCAGCACCATGTCCATTTGGCTAAATGAGCAAGAATGCCCATCTAATACAATTGCAGTGGTAATTGTATTTGTTTAGGTTCAGAATACAACTGTGAATAGGGATAAGTAGCAGTCAATTTCATTTTTGACAGACTAGTACAGGGTTGCCCAAAAGGTAGATCTCCAGATATTTTAAAACAACTCCCATGATGCTTTGCATGCCTTTAGAATGACAAAGCATCAAGGAAGCTGTAGTTTGAAAACATCTGGGCATTTAGCTTTTGGGCACCCCTGTTTCATTCCACACCCAAATCTCTATGGTCACAAGTATTGGATCAATACTGTGATCCCTGTGCATCAAAGCTTCCAGCTAATTTGATGCCTCTTGTTGGGTTATAGATATTTTTTTTCAGCCAAATTACAGTTCACAAAAACAGTGTATCTTCATGGTTCAATGCGTAGGTGAGTGTCTGTATGGATCAGTAAGTTTGTGTGAATGTGGTGGTCACGGCGTGTAAGTAAGTGAAATCTCAATCTCAAATCCACTTCAAACCGGGTATACTGAAGCAGGACTAGCAAATCTAACACATGTATAACAGAAAACAGGAAAAATCTTAAGGTACTCAGAGAATTAAAGCCACAGGCAGGTTTATTGGATCAAAAAGGCAATGCAATGTTTCAACCTACTAAGGTTTTTATCAAGCGTAAGTAAATGAATAAGTGTGTATGGGGGTCATTGAGTATACACTTACACAGGGTGACCAGAGCCACCATGTTTTCTGGGACACATATCCTATACTCATATTGATAGACAGCACATGAAAAGGGTAACCCTGTAATATGTAGAATTCAGAATAAGGTGTATAAGATTAAGCAATTAGGCAATGAAGAATACTGTGTGATGGAGATCCTGTACTCTCACAGAGTACCTCCATCCAATCTGCTTTCTAGCCATTGGGGAGGGAGCCTGGAATGCATCAGCCCCAGTCACCAAAACTTGACTGGGGTCCCTCTGGGCCTCTTGCACCCAACTAGACTCTTCTTCCAAGCAGGTATCGCCCCCCCTGTGCCTATTACTCTGCAGCTTTCCTTCCAGACAGGTATTGACAACTCTGCAGTTCTGCTTATACTGATTGCTCCTGTCTTCATAAAGACATTTGGGGCTCTCAGGCTTAGCTCTCTTGATTTGCTCCTGGGCGATAGGGATCATGTAGCCAGTCAACAGGTCCGAAGACTGTTACTGGGATCCCTAAAAATCCACACAATTCTAAAAGGAACTAATATAAAAACTTTATTTTTTCTCAGGACTAGCTCATATGCTCCTTACATGTAACTTATAGTGAGAACTCAATAAAAATAGCCTCGGCTGATGATTAGTGGGGAGAACTATAATCACTCTGGGGCTTTACGATGGGGGAAAGGGGATCCCTGGTGGCGATACTCCTCCCAAGTCATATCTTATAATAATATATATTTATATATTATGAGAATATCATTTATGCACAAAAACAACTATAATACACATGCATTAAT
>OW240923.1:66812307-66824217 GCA_933207985.1 Pelobates cultripes
CATGATGCCATTTTACTTGTTTGATGTATTGGTGATATCCTGTATTCACTACCAATGGTTATTACACTTGTTTCAGGATTTTTCATCTACATAGTGACTGTAAATATTTTTTTTATTGAACTTAAAAGGTTACTCCAACTTCCATGACCACTTCTGTTTTGAAGTGGTCATGGTGGTATTAGTCTGGATGGGCAGATGTTCCAGGCTGGCGTATGTTAATTCTGTAAATACGATACATCTTTTGGAATGTCTGTTCTGTCCTTAAGTGATCAGCAAAATTCCTGCCATGGTCTTACAGTTCTTTCTTTAGTGGTATGTCATGTCAAGTTTGTCATGTTTTGCAGAGTACTAGGTACCTGTTAGAGACGCGCTTGGCTCTTCAAAAACTCTATCCTAATTCCTAGGTGGGTTGGTTATCATATGCAAGTCTTATCCGCTTAATAAGTTCTGTTTGACGATAGTTTACCATTTTCCATTTGATTTAAGCCTCCCTCCTTAATAGAGATCCCTGTTTGTCATACGGTGAAACTTTCGGGTACTCACTTTACCAGCAGATACAAGACTTCTCAGGCCATCTCTTTTAGCCTGTTTTTAACTACATGGTTACTGGCTGATAGGGAATTAGGTGGCCACTTAGATACATGATTCAGGCACTCTCCGCCTTAGACTCAGTGTTCCCCATCCTCCACACAAGAAGTATACGCCTCACGGTCCAAATCATAGATAGCTGCCTCGCTTGTTGCATAGAAAGGGCCTCACTTGTCACGCCCTTCCTATCTAACGCTTAATGGTCACCAAGAGGCCGACACCCCTCCACGGCGTTAGGTGGCAAACATACCCCTCGCCCCAGTACTTAGGTAGAGCCTTAAGCCACTTGGCATCTAGTGAGGGCTCACCTGTTACCACTTAGTGAATTGTTTCACCACTTGGCATTAGCTAGCCTGCCAGTAACGTACCCGGTTCTAAGCAGTATTATTGCTGTTTTTCAGTATGTCTCATGTCCTGATGAAGGTGACGATATGTCAGTCCCCATCACTCCAGCCTGGTCCACTATCCCTACACGCAAGGGCAAAACTGGTAGACAAGTCTCTATCCGTTCATGGACTATCCCCCGCATCATGGCCGAGCTACGCAAGCGCAGCATCACTTTGCCATCTTCAGCCAGGAAAACTGAGCTATTCAGGCTCATGCCGACCAACATGGATGATACGGACGCAGGGGAGAGCACAAGTAGCTCTAATGGCTCCAACCTCCGCACAATGATAACCTTACGGGTGTCTTCCATGGGGCAAATCAATGATAGGCTAGAGAGACTAGAAGCTCGTAGGCTTCCCATTACGGAAACAGGGCCCCTCACAGATGAACTTCCAAACCCGCCCCAGTTACAACCAGGTAATAGTGTACCTGCTGCTTCCAGATCACACGTTATCAATCCAGCCCACATGGTACTGGCGAATCTAAAAAAGGACATGTCGTGGAGAATCGCACATACGCATATGGGGATATCTCGATAGTTCTTAAATCAAGAGAATCTAGACTCAGCAAGAAGCTGTCGATTCCAGATTTTGTTATTGTTTTTGGTATTTATAGGGATGTTTTATGTTCGGTACACCCACATAGAAGTGAAGAGCTGGACCTCTATATGCACAAGCTGGTAGACCTGGGCAACAAATATGGTGGTACGTCCTTTTTTGACTTCCACCGGTCATTCTCAGTGAGGGCATCTGCAGCTCTGGCCCAGTACAATGTCAGTATGGATTGGAGCCAACTGGACACTGAGCTTTTTTGCAGACACTTTGCTGGGCTAAGGTCCCCAGCTTGTGCAATTGGCGCTTCTGCTGCACATTCGACAAATTTATGTCCAGTTTCAACTGACATCACCCCCAGTATGGCAATCCCAACCACCTTGAAGGTTGATAAACAGGGCAAAGATAATCTAGGCCTTCCGATCGTATACCTTGGGAAGTTGCAGATTTGTAATACTTTTAATAATGGATCCTGTGGTTATAGTGCCTGTCGTCTGTTGCATCTCTGCTCTCACTGTTTCAGGTCATATGCAAAAGCCATATGTGCTAATAAAATGCATTATAAACCTTACTTGACCTTGGTTAATGTTGGTATGCTAGCTAGCCTACTGTCCACGCATCCTTCAAACACCTAGTGGATTTCTTGATAACTGGTTTTACCCAGGGTTTCCACACATGCCTTATCCACATGCCAACAGGGATATTGGAGTGTGACAATCTTCATTCAGCCATGGCAGTAGAGGTGCTATTACAGCTAGATGTTGAGCAAAGGTTCTTACTAGGGCCTTTCACAGAGCCTCCTTTTTCCAACTTGAGAACCAATCCCATTGGCCTAGTCTTTAGGAAAAACTTGGGCAAACAGAGACTGATCTCTCAGCACCACACTCCTCAGGGGTCCCAAGTCTAAACTCACTGATCCCGTCAAAAAAATTCTCTCTACACTACAACGCCTTCAAGTTATTGCCCATTCACCCATCATTATGGCACCTGCACTGCATTAAATGGAGATGCCTATATTATTTTTTCACATGGCTTATCTTCGGGTCAAAGAGTAGTCCTAGAATTTTTGATACTTTCGCGGAGACATTGTGTTGGCTCCTCCTGAATACGTGCTGGTGCCATACTGTCATCCACTTCTCTAGACAATTTTTTATTCATCAAAAGCAATTCTTCAATCCCCCGCCTCCCCTGTGCAGCTTGGATAAAGCAGTCATGTTATTCAATACACTGGGGGTACCAGTCTCACCAAAGAAAACAGAGGGTCCTGACCCCTTTATTATGCACAGTCTTTTTATGCAAGTCCACAAGCAAGGTGTACGCCCACATGGACCTTGTTGGGGACAGGGACACAAACTTACAAGCCAATAGTAACACATTTACAATGTAAGGCACTCCCACACACAGCATAGAATCCCTCCCCTCTGCCTGGGAGTTAATTGAGTCAAATAATGTATTAACCTAATTTCCAGGCAGAAAAAAACACATAATTTACAAAGTCCCAAAAGTACCCCAAAACACATAAACACCCCACAAATATTACATCTCCTGATAGCCCTGATCTGGGGGTCCAACATATCCCAGATCAATTCAGGGGTTCGGGAATTCTATGGAAGTCTTATTCAGGGCCGGACTGGGGATACAAAGCAGCCCTGGAAAAAAAAAATTGTGCCAGCTCCATAAGTCACTGCGCCATATATTGTCGCGTGTAATATGTAAGGCTATGTCTTGCCAGGACAGATGATTGAGTAATATATATATATATATATATATATATATATATATATGCTTTTTCTAATATAAAATATTGGTCCTTTCAGGGTAAAACGTTTAATTATACAGTAAGCATACGCACATGCAGACACAGGCAATTTCACTGACATTTCAGTGACACACACAAGCTCATTGATACACAGCCTCATAGACAAACAATCTTACTGATATACATCAGCTCATTGACATAATAACACAAGCTCACTCACTAGCAGGCACACGCATGCAAGCAAGCTCACTCACTAGCAGACGCACACACACAGCTTAATGTAGTGTCTATAGCATGTCCCTACAGGCTTTTCAACGTAAACACTGACTTTTCAGACAAAATGCAGTGTTTACATTGCTTCAAAGTGACACTGCTAGTGACAGTCACTCAGACGGTCACTAGAGGTGCTTCCTGTGTTAGTGCACCTACATTCAGGGCCTCCACACTCTGTAGGTGCTGAACGTTCCCCATAGAGATACATTGATTCAATGCATCTCTATGAGGAGATGCTAATTGGAGTGGCGTTTTGCAGCCAATCCTATGGCAAAGCATTGGATTGGCTGAGATCATCAAGCTTGATGATCTCAGCTATAGAGGCAGGGCCAGTCGAGGGAGACCAGCACGCTGCGTGGGGAAAAAAAAAAAGGTGAGCAAAAACACTATTTTTAAACATACATTTACACCATGACAGACACAGAAACACACATATACCATGACAGATACACACCCCATGACAGACACACACACACACCATGACAGACCATGACACAGACAGACACACACCATGACGGACAGACACACACACACACACACCATGAATGACAAACAGACACACACACACCCCATGACGGACAGACACACAAACACACACACCCCATGACGGACAGACAGACACACACACCCCATGACGGACAGACAGACACACACCCCATGACGGACAGACAGGCACACACACACACACACACACACCATACAGACAGACACCATGACACAGACAGACACACACATACCATACAGACAGACAGACACCATGACACAGACAGACAGACACACACACACCATACATACAGACAGACACCATGACACAGACAGACAGACACACACACACACACCATACACACACACACCATACAGACAGACAGACACCATGACACAGACAGACACATACACACACACACCATACAGACAGACACCATGACACAGACAGACAGACACCATGACACAGACAGACAGACACATACACACACACCATACAGACAGACACCATGACACAGACAGACAGACACCATGACACAGACAGACACACATACACACACCATACAGACAGACACCATGACACAGACAGACACACATACACACACCATACAGACAGACACCATGACACAGACAGACACATTACTTATACCTGCCAGGGGGAGGTCTTCTGGGGGCCGCTGGGGGACTTTTACCGCTGGGGAGGTCTTCTGGGGGCATCTGGGGGACATGTCCTGTCGGCCGCTGGGGAGGTCTTTTGGCGGCCGCTGGCGGACTTGTCCTGGCGGCCGCTGGGGGAGCTGCGTCGTCTTACTTACTTCCCTCCTTGGTCGTCTTACTCCCCCACCTGTTCTTCTTACCCCCCTTCTTCTTCTTACTCCCCCCTTCTTCTTCTTAACCCTCCTACTTCTTCTTACCCCCCTTCTTCTTCCTCCCCCTTCTTCTTCTTACCCCCCTTCTTCTTCCTCCCCCTTCTTCTTCTTCCTCCCCCTTCTTACTCCTCCTTCTTCTTCTTACCCCCCTCTTCTTCTTCTTACTCCCCCCTCTTCTTCTTCTTACTCCCCACTCTTTTTCTTACTTACCCCTTCTTCTTCTTACCCCCCTCTTTTTCTTACCTCCCCCTCCTTCTTCTTATTCCCCCCTCTTCTTATTCCCCCTCTTCTTCCCCCCTCTTCTTATCCCCCCCACCTTCTTATTCCCCCCTCCCTCTTCTTATTCCCCCTCCTCTTCTTATTCCCCCCCTCCTCTTCTTATTCCCCCCCCTCCTCTTCTTATCCATCCTCCTGCTCTTATCCTCTTCTTATCCTCCCTCTTCTTACCCCCCTCTTCCCTCTCTTCTTGCCCCCCTCCCCTGTAAGCGTGGCGAGGCTGCACTCCGGTCGGGTGGCGGCAGGTGATGGGAAGGTGCACACTGAGTGTGCACTTCCTGTCAGTCCAGCCGGTGACAGGAAACAGAAACTCCGCGCGGAACAGGAGTTTCTGTTTCCTGTAACCGGCCGGACTGACAGGAAGTGCACACTCAGTGTGCACCTTCCTATCACTCCGGCCGGCCACCGCGGACCGGAGTGCTGCTCGGCCACGCTACAGGGGAGGGGAGGGGAGAAGCTGCAGCCGCCTGAGGCTCTTAACAGAGCGCTCGGGCGGCTGCAGTATTTAAAGGGCCGGCCCTGCAGCGGCCGGTCTTACAAGAATTTAGGGCGGCCTGGGGGGCAATTGCCTCCCTGCCCCCCGGCCCAGCCCGCCCCTGCCAGCGGCCGACAGCAGACCCAGGTATCTGCCCGGCCCCAGGTGCCGACGGCCCACCGGGAAATTTCCCGGTATCCCGGTGGGCCAGTCCGGCCCTGGTCTTATTTTTACCGACCGCACGCATGGTTTTATGCCCAAAACAGTTCCAGAGAATCAGGCTGTGCGGCCGGTCTACTTTGAGGATTCGAAATTAAGTTCAAAATAGCGAACGTAACCATTAATGAAAGAAGTCACTATATGTCTTTTGTTCATGGGTTTCTTTTTACCAAGCGCCATTTGACCATTTGAGCGAACCTCCATGGAAGGTAAAAGTTTAGCCTTGTTCGTGCCGTTGAGTGTTTGATTTGAGTTCCATGCACTCGACAACCAAACACTGCTGGATGTGTTCGACTAAACAAGATGGCCGCCTCCACGTGTTCGATTGCCACTTCATATGGCTTCGGGAGTTCGAATGGCGGCTTCGAAAGTTCGAATGGTTCCTGTTTGAAGTCCAAGAGGCACAACCAGTGTTTTTAAACAAAGTCTACCACAGTGCCATAGTCACAGGGCAGGAGGCCGGCAAACAGGCCCCTCCAAAAGCCAGTGGCAAAGTTACTTTCGTCACAAATGAGTACCATAACAATGTCATGAAAATTAAGTTGTCATGGTGTCAGGAGGTCCCAGTAATGTTTTAACCCCAAAGTTTGCTCTCTAGCACCAGAGTTCCCTGTCCCCAGTGGCATTTTGTTACCCCAATTCAGTTTGAGGAAGCACTGAGGGCAGGACCAGAGCACTGCGGATTTGGCTTACAGTGGCCGTTTGATGCTCTTAGCCAATCAGTAGTTCACTTTTCATTAAAAAAAAGGGTATTCCGTGCCTCCTGAAACTGAATTGGAGAAACAGAATGCTGCTGGGGCAGCAAATCTGGCAATGTAGAGCAACCTTTTGAAGCTAAAGTGCGTTTGTTTGTATTTTTATTTTTCAGCAGGCTGCAAGTTGTTGCATTCCTAAAACTTATTGCAGCAGCTTATAGAGCTCTTAATATATAAATGTGTAATAAGAGTCATTTTATTGTATAGAAAGAGACCATTTCCCACCTCCACCCATCCTCTAAAATTTACAATGACTCACGCATTGATAACTGTTCGAGTCGTTCCAAAGTGTGTAACTTTAAAAAAAAAAAAAAAAACATGGAGATGCCGGGGATTGAACCCGGGGCCTCATACATGCAAAGCATGCGCTCTACCACTGAGCTACATCCCCTTCAATGAGTACGTGTCAACCCAATGAATCATATATATAAGCACAGCGGCTCTTATAGAACTAATTTATTGTATTAAAATGTTACGATTTCCAAATATCTATGATTTTCTTATATTTTTAACTCTAACACAAGAGTAACATTTAAAAGTACCAATTTGTCATGAAAGCAAAGAAGGTCTGCTCTTTGTAATTTAAAATAATTGCATTCAAAAAGACTCTACTACAATTACTGTATTGTTATAATTGTAAGAATCAGTGTGATTTATACTGAAAGAATAAAAAACTTATGGCCCGTACGGGGATCGAACCCGCGACCTTGGCGTTATTAGCACCACGCTCTAACCAACTGAGCTAACCGGCCGTCATAAGTGTGTGTTGTCCATTAACTCTATTATCCGCTGCAGTGTGTATTTTACTGTGTGTATTTTTTTTCATACTTATTTGTATTACTATATTATATATTTATTTGTGTCTATTGAGTTTTAATTGATGCATTGCACTTTCTCTTTTTGCATATATTTTGTATTTTAGGTATACTATTACATTGTTCCCTGAAGAAGGCTTAGTAGAGGTATGTTAAGCATTTATATTTAAATAATTTTTTTCTGCCAATTTATATTTTTGGTGTATTTATTATTATATATGTTACATGAGAATATAATTTGCATTTATTTAATCTGGTAAAATATCACTATTCTTTTTGTAATTTGTCCTTTCCATCTTCTACTTCTGCCTTGTAATTTTCATTGCCACTAATATCATTTTATAAGCATGCCCTACTGCTTTGTTTAGTTTCTGGATATAAACTCCCATGTGCTACAAAGTAAGGGTTCCATGGTGTAATGGTTAGCACTCTGGACTCTGAATCCAGCGATCCGAGTTCAAATCTCGGTGGAACCTTACTTTCCAGCCCCACATTCTTTTAAATAAAGCTTTTTAAAAAAAAAATTCTTTATTTTTGTGGTGCGTAAGTTAATAACAAACAGTTATTTGGCGTAACATAGTGTTGACGGATGAACATAGAGGTACATGTCAAAACGAGCACACATTTTATATTGAAGGATTCACTGTATATTTTAAACAGGCTAGGATTGCCACAATAGTTTGTGTTATCTCGCAAAGTATTTGTTATGCGTTTCCGATTCAAAGTCGATGAATTTAAACATGCTTAATTTCGGTCTAAACATACGTTCTGAGTGGATGCCAGTGTGTATACACATGAAATTTGGCTTGGGTCATGTTATTTGCTAGGCGGGATCCAGGTAAGTTTAAAACAGACGTATTTTAACACGTTAAGATTAACATTGAAGGTTCCTTGTCACTGGCCTGCATCTCTCCCCCAGCAACAGCCTCCAGTGACAGGTAGGCTTAATGTGCTTGTGTGTGTGTCTGTCTGTCTGCTAGTGAGGAAGCTTGTGTGTATGGACTCAGCAGTCTGTGTGTGTGTGTGTGTGTGTGTGTATGTATGGACTCAGCAGTGTGTGTGTATGGACTCAGCAGTGTGTGTGTGTGTATGAACTCAGCAGTCTGTGTGTGCATGTGTGTATGGACTCAGCAGTCTGTGTGTGTTTGGACTCAGCAGTCTCAGCAGTCTGTGGGTGTGTGTGTATGAACTCAGCAGTCTGTGTGTGTATGTGTGTATGAACTCAGCAGTCTGTGTGTGTGTGTGTGTGTGTATGGACTCAGCAGTCTGTGCGTCTTTGTGTGTGTATGAACTCAGCAGTCTGTGTGTGTGTATGGACTCAGCAGTCTGTGTTTGTGTGTGTGTGTATGGACTCAGCAGTCTCTGTGTGTATGGACTCAGCCCGGTCTGTGTGTGTGTTTGGACTCAGCAGTCTCAGCGGTCTGTGGGTGTGTGTGTGTATGGACTCAGCGCGGTCTGATAGTCTCTGTGTGTGTGTATGAACTCAGCCGGTCTGTGTGTGTGTGTGTGTATGGACTCAGCGGTCTGTGTGTGTGTGTGTGTGTATGAACTCAGCGGTCTGTGTGTGTGTATGGACTCAGCAGTCTGTGGGTGTGTGTGTATGGACTCAGCAGTCTGTGTGTGTGTGTATGAACACAGCAGTCTGTGTGCGTGTGGACTCAGCAGTCTGTGTGTGTGTGTGTGTGTATGGACTCAGCAGTCTGTGTGTGTGTGTATGGACTCAGCAGTCTGTCTGTGTGTGTGTGTGTATGAACTCAGCAGTCTGTGCTTGTGTGTCTTTGTGGACTCAGCAGTCTGTGTGTGTGTGTCTATGTGTGTGTGTATGGACTCAGCAGTGTGTGTGTGTGTGTGTGTGTTTGTATGAACTCAGCAGTCTATGTGTGTATGGACTCAGCAGTCTGTGTGTGTGTGTATGGACTCAGCAGTCTGTGTGTGTATGGACTCAGCAGTCTGTGTTTGTGTATGGACTCAGCAGTCTGTGTGTGTATGGACTCAGCAGTCTGTGTTTGTGTATGGACTCAGCAGTCTGTATGTGTGTGTGGACTCAGCAGTCTGTGTGTGAGTGTGTGTATGAACTCAGCAGCCTGTGTGTATGGACTCAGCAGTCTGTGTGTGTGTGTGTATGGATTCAGCAGTCTGTGTGTGTATGGTCTCAGCAGTCTATGTGTGTGTGTGTATGGACTCAGCATTCTGTGTGTGTGTATGAACTCAGCAGTCTCTGTGTGTGTGTGTGTGTGTATGGACTCAGCAGTATGTGTGTGTGTGTGTATGGACTCAGCAGTGTGTGTGTGTGTCTGTGTGTGTATATGAACTCAGCAGTCTGTATGTGTGTCTGTGTGTGTGTGTCTGTGTATGGACTCAGCAGTCTGTATGTCTGTGTGTGTGGACTCAGCAGTGTGTGTGTATGGACCCAGCAGTCTGTGTGTAAGTGTATAAATCAGCCTGTGTGCATTCAGGAGTCTGTGTGCATTCAGAAATCTGTGTGTGTATTCAGCAGTCTCTCTGTGTTCGTATTCAGTGTACTGTGTGTATGTACTCAGCAGTCTATCAATAATTAAAACATTTTTTCCTGTGAGTTGTTGTGTACGAAGGGCCCCAGTGCACTGCTTTGCCCGGGGCCCTTAACACTGTTAAGATGGTACTGCTTCTGTGTGTCAGTGAGCTTCTATTTAGTGAGCATGTGTGTGTCAGTGAGCTTGTCTTTTAGTGAGCTTGTGTGTGTCCTGAACTTTTGTGCGAGCCTTGTATTTATACAAGTGAGTTTGTTCAGTAAGCTTGTGTGAGTCAGAGTTTTTGTTTGTCAGTGAGCCTTTTGCGATGTCAGTGAGCTTGTGTGCTTACTTCGTAATATATATATTGACTTTGTAGGAATGGTATATTTGTTTGCGGGGCTGCTGGGATTCCGGCGCGCTTTTTACCGCTGAATCATCTGTGCGTGAGCTGCCGCATTACGCGAAGCCCTGTTGCTACGCGTCTGGGAGCTGCTGTTGACAGGTACTAGTAGTCTAGAGATTGGGACATGGGGTATATGCTCAGCTATCTGTATAATACTATAGTGTTGCTCTCTGTATAATACAGATCTGTATGTGTATAATATCCCGGAATAGTCAGTGCTTCCTGTATAGTGCTGCTCTCTGTATAATACAGGCCTGTGCCTGTATAATATCCTGGGACAGTCATTGTTCCCTGTATAGTGCTGCTCTCTGTCTTGGGATATTATACACAAACAGACCTGTATTATACAGACAGCAGCACTATACAGGGAGCACTGACTCTCCCGGGATATTATACACACAGCCATGTATAGGGACCGCTGACTGTCCCAATTTATTATACACACAACCCTGTATTATACAGAGAGCACTGACTGTCCAGTGATATTATACACAGACAGTAATTGATAGCTGTGCTACAAAATGCCCTTGGGATTTTTTTTTCAAATGTTGGCAGTGGCAGGGTCAAACTGCGGCAAGGGCGGGGTTAAATGTGCCCCCCTACTTTTGTCCCTGGCCCACCATGTGCCCCCCCAAAAATGAATCCTAGAGACGCCACTGCTGACAGACACACACACTGACAGTCAAACACTCACACACTCACTGACATATACACACACACAAACATACTCACTGACAGTCAAACCAAACACAGTCAAACACTCACACAGACTCAGACATCCAGCCTCCCTACCTCCCTGGGGTCTAGTGTGGGGTAGCTACTCACTCCATTAGCATGCTGTTTAGTATGCCGGGGCCGAAATGACGTCATATTTTGGTTCCCAGCATCACAGAGGCCACGCGAGGGAGGAGTGGGGAGCTGCAAAAAGAGTCTCTCTCACTGCCCACACTGCCGCTGCCTGCCTCCTCTCCTCTGGCATTCTTTGGCAGAGCGGGCACCTGCCATCAGGGTAAGCAGGTGCCTCCTCTGCCATACTGCAGGACAGCTTCAGGTGCACCCTGAGGAGGCCAAATGGCCACCTCTTGGGCCGCCTGTGACAGGGCTCCTCTGCCAGTGCTCTCAGTGCCCTTCATTTTCGGGCGCCTGGAAGATTGGCCCGGCGCTGGGGGTGGGGGTGTGATTCCGATGTAATCATTTTATTTGTATTTCTCTTGTTCTTCTTTGAAAAGCATAATCCATTAAACAGAATGTGAACCAGTGCTTCATCGGCAACAGCTATGGGTTCCAAATAGAGAACTATTAACCCTTTACAAACTGCATCAGTGTTTGATGCTATGACACTAATATTGCTGGAAAGGCCACTATAGCTAGAAAGTCACCATATTTTAAAGCATTTTAAATATAGTGCATTAAAAATATGAAACCACTAGTGGGGGTGTGGCCAGGGACGAGGCTGTTTGAAGTGTAAGTGGGGGTGTGGCCAGGGACGGGTCTGTTTTCCGTGTGAGTGGGGGTGTGGCCAGGGACGGGTCTGTTTTCAGTGTGAGTGGGGGTGTGGCCAGGGA
>OW240923.1:66824317-66859846 GCA_933207985.1 Pelobates cultripes
GGGGGGCAGTGTGTGTGTATGGGGGGCAGTGTGTGTGTGGAGGGGCAATGTGTGTGTGTGTATGGGGGGCAGTGTATGTGTGTGTGGGGCAATGTGTGTGTATGTGGGCGAGTGTGTGTAAAGGGACAGTGTGTGTGTAGGAGGACAGTGTGTGTGTATGGGGGGCAGTGTATGTGTGTATGGGGACAGTCTATGTGTGTAGGGCAGTGTATGTGTGTGTGGGGCAGTGTATGTGTGTGTGGGGCAGTGTATGTGTGTCTGGGGCAGTGTGTGTGTATGGGGGCAGTGTGTGTGTGCTGGGGGCAGTGTGTGTGTGGGAGGGGCAATGTGTGTGTGTGTATGGGGGGGCAGGCATGTGTGTATGGGGCAGTGTGTGTGTATGGGGTGCAGTGTGTATGGAGGGCAGTGTGTGTGTGGTTGGGCAGTGTGTGTGTATGGGGTGCAGTGTGTATGGAGGCAGTGTGTGTGTGTGTAGGGGGGCAGTGTGTATGGGGGGCAGTGTGTGTGTATGGGGGCAGTGTGTGTATGTGGGCGAGTGTGTGTGTATGGGGGGCAGTGAATGTGTGTATGGAGGGGCAATGTGAGTGTATGGGGGGCAATGTGTGTGTGTATGGGGGCAGTGTGTGTATGGGGGGCAGTGTGTGTATGGGGGCAGTGTATGTGTGTATAGAGGGACAATGTGTGTGTATGGAGGGCAGTGTATGTGTGTATGGGGGGGCTGGCGCCTGCATGTGCTGACAGGGGAGAGGGAGACCATTGGTTTTCTCGGGGGGTGGAGGGGGCAATTGCCCCGTTGCCCCCCCTTGATCCGCTACTGGTTAACATACCATGAATAACTTGCATACCATAGTTAACTTAATTAACATAACAATTTAACCTTTTCCAGCACCCAGCTTGCTTCCCGGGATCCCTTGTGTTGGAACCGCTCCAACTGCTGGGATAGAACCACCTGCCCAACCCCCGATTTTCCCAGAAAATCACACTTTTATGACTAAACCTAAAATGTTTGTGTTTGTTTGCAAGGGTGAGTTTGCATTTCATATTGGTGTTTGATTGCTGGCATGTAAGCACATATACACATACGCTGTCACATATATACATACATATTTACACAGATACACATACAGAGACATACATATTTACATAGCCATACATACAAATTGACCCACAGATACACACATAGATAAACACTAACACATACATAGATACACAATGACACATACAGACATACACAGATAGACACACACACACACTCATACACTGACATATGCTTACACAGACATATTGACACACAGAAGCACTGACGCATACACACAGGGCCGGTGGAAGGATTTTTGCCGCCCTAGCCAATGCAGTGCAGTTTGCCGCCCCCCCCCATGTGACATCACAATGCCCCACCCATATGATCTGCCATGTTAACTAACGTCAGTGCTGCATTGCCGCCGTGTTTACATTAAAAGGCCTGCAGGGACAGGCTATGGACACCAGAACCACTACATTAAGCTGAAGTGGTTCTGGGGACTAGAGATTAGTGCCACGAATAATATACTAGATTGCCTACTTACAACCAGATGAGGATGATGATGTGCTCTAGCTGCAGTCTGGCTCCACTGGTCTGGTGTAGAACAGGCTCTCTGGAGGCTGTTTGTAACTGTGGTCACAAAAATCAATGTTCTGGGAGACCGGGAAGCAGCTCCATTTTTTTTAAGGCCCTTTACACAGCTCAAGGTCTAGGTCTCAGGGTCCACCTTCATGTTCTACCAATGAGTTTGTTCACAGGGGGTAGAGTAGGGGGATGTCCTGATATGTGTGTAAGGAATGCATTGTGTGAATCTGTGTTTGTATGTGGCTGCAACGTGTGTTTCTGTGTATGTACGGGATGCAGTGTGTGCGTCTGTA
This sequence comes from Pelobates cultripes, assembly GCA_933207985.1. Classification (NCBI taxonomy): domain Eukaryota; kingdom Metazoa; phylum Chordata; class Amphibia; order Anura; family Pelobatidae; genus Pelobates; species Pelobates cultripes. The sequence continues at coordinate 66,826,217 of OW240923.1, forward strand.
AGGGGTGCATTCAGTGTGTGTAAGGGGTGCATTGAGTGTGTGTAAGGAATGCATTGTGTGTTTGTGTGTGTGTAAGGGATGCATTGTGTGTAAGGGCTGCATTGCTTGTGTGTGTGTCTGTGTGTGTAATGCATTGTGTGTTTTTCTGTGTGCAAGGGGTGCATTGTCTTTGTGTGTAAGGGGTGCATTGTGTGTGTGTGTGATGGATGTCAATCTCTTCTCCCCCCTCTCCCTCCCTTGTCACTCTCTTCTCCCCCCCTTGTCCCTCTCTTCTCCCCCCTTGTCCCTCTCTTCTCCCCCCTCCCTTGTCACTCTCTTCTCCCCTGCTTGTCCCTCTCTTCTCCCCCCTCCCTTGTCACTCTCTTCTCCCCCTCTTCTCCCCTCCCCACTCTCATTTCCCCCCATCAATTCCCCTCCCTGTCAATTTCTTCCCACCCACCCTGTGAATTTCTTTCCCCTCCCTTTCAATTTATTCCCTCCCTTTCAATTTATTCCCCCCTCCCTGTCAATTTATTCCCCCCACCCTCCCTTTCAATTTATCCCCCTGTCAATTTATCCCCCCCCCCTGTCAATTTATCCCCCACTCCCTTTTAATTTATTCCCCACCCCCCTTTCAATTTATTCCCTACCCTCCATTTCAATGTATTCCCCCTTTTGATTTATTCCCCACCCTCCCTGTCAATTTATTCCCCTTCCTGTCAATTCCCCCCCTGTCTCAATTCCCCCCTTTCCTGTCAATTCCCCCCTTTTCCCTGTCGAATTCCCCTCCTTCCTGTCAATTCCCCCCTCTCTGTCAATTCCACCCCCCCTTCCCTGTCAATTCCGCCCCCCCCTTCCCTACCATTGTTGTTTCGTGGCCGAGCCCTCTATTGGTCCACGGGTACAGGTAGCTTTTGTTTCCTGTACCCGGCGGACTAACAGGAAGTGCACACTTAGTGTGCACTTCCTGTTAGTCCGGCCGGGTACAGGAGACAGATGCTCCCTGTACCCACGGACCAATAGAGGGCTCAGCAACGCTACAGTGAGGGAGTGACAGGAGGGAGCGCTGAGCGCTTCCCTCCTGTCAGCCCCTCTCCTCAGGCTGTGCCCTCGAGCTCCAGAAGGGCTCTGCTGAGGTAGCCCAGCCCATACTGCAGCTCCCACTCACCCTGACTCTCATTCTGTGCAGCCTGCAACCTTCTTCTGTGCTCAAGCGGCTGCTTCACGTGGGACAAGAGGCGGCACAGAGAGTACAGCAGAGTCGCGTGCCAGGCGCCCCCTTTTCCAAAGCACCCTAGGCGACCGCCTATCTTGCCTATAGGAAGCACTGGCCCTGTCTATAGAGACACTAAGGGACCACCCCCTTGTGTCCAGACTCCCATCAATCCAAATGGAAACATTTGGCTCTATCTTCTCTTATATATCTGCTACAGAAATAATAATTGCATCTATAAATTTGTTATTATTTCCACATTTTATATATATGTCTCATGCCGACCTTGCGATCCAATAGGATGGACATCACAATTCCTTCCCCTATGGTCAAGTTAGGCCACTCATGCTTGGCCTTGTTTAGAAGATGGCGCTTGTCACATTCCAAATATAACAAAAATGAGGCTTAATTATTATTCTGTGGGGTAAATATGAATGTTTTTTCCTTCCATTGCATAGGATACTGGAACAAGGCTAATGACCATTAACATATCACAGAGATTGGCTCATCAATTACAAGGTATAGCCAAATGGCTGAAGCCAGCTAGAAATTCAGGCTTTTAAAAGTGTAGGATCTCACACCCTGCAGAGCCTTGATTAATTCACATACATATGGTAAAATCCTTTTCACATTCTTATGCCATTCACACTACCCCTTCTGTCATCTGACCTCTGTTGGGGTACCAGCTTCAAAAGATGTAACCCCGTTTGACCTCTATGCAATCAAATTAACCCCTTTTGACATTGACAATACCCTCTCTGCCAGGCCGGCAGGTTCTTAATGCACTACAAAAATTACATTAAAGGACAATATTCCATAGTGTAATAATAAATTATGCACCGTTGCATGACCCCCCCTGCCCTCCCCTGTGTGTGCTCACCTTCTAGCCCAGTCAGCTTGGGAGCTCATTTGGGCCTTCAGGCAGAAGATGGAGCGTAAAACGAAGGACCGGGCTTCACAAGAGGGTCGGAGTCTAACACCGCAATGCGCCTTTATTCACAGAGCGCCTGGGCGCTGTGTACCTCGTGGATCCCAGGATCGGCTATGCATATTTGTGCTCAGCAATGTCTCACGAGTAAAAGAGTACCCTCCTGTGAAGGTTTTAAGGAGTTTTGGAAAGTTATAGAGTAAAATATAGGGTTTTCCCATTTATGTTTGCCAGATTGATTAGGTAACCTATGCTGCCTTTAAGACTATATTGCAGCCCAGGAATGGGAATTACCCCCATCATGGCATACCATTCAAAAGTAGACAACCCAGGGTATTCAGAATTGGGTAAGTCTGGTCTTTTGTAGTAGCAACTTAGTCACAAACCCTAGCCAAAGTTAGTTTTCATATTTTTTTTTTTCATTTTTCACACATAAATTGTGTTTTACTGATCATCTTCATATTTGTTTTTAATGAAGTCTCACAAGTATAACAGTACCCCATATGTACAAGTTTCTGAAAGTTACAAGGTCAAATATAAGGCAGCTTTCTCACATTGAAATTTGCCAGATTGGTTATGTTGCCTTTGAGAGCATATGGTAGCCCAGGAATGAGAATTTACCTGCATTATGACATACCACTTGCAAAAGAAGACAACCCAAGCTATTGCAAATGGGGTATTTTCAGTCTTTTTTTAGTAGCCACAAACACTGGCCAAAGTTAGCATTCATAATAGTTTTTTGCATTTTTAACACACAAACAAATATAGATGATAACTTTGGCCAGTGTTTGTAACTAAGTGGCTACTAAAAAAGGACATACCCCATATTGAATACCCTGGGTCAGAGGCGGCTCTAGACTTTTTGAGGCCTTAGGCGAAAATCAAATATGAGGCCCCCCCCCCCGCGCGCTAAAAGTTAAAAATAAAGTAGGCGATATTAAAATTAACTGTATAAATTTCATATTTTAAGGCAAACATTAATAAACCTCATAATCTCAGTATTCACAAACTTATTTTTGTTATTAAATTAAAAATAAGTCAACAGTGTGTTAACCCCTTAAGGACACATAACATGTCATGATTCCCTTTTATTCCAGAAGTTTGGTCCTTAAGGGGTTAAAAGAACACTACAGTATCAGGAACACAAATGTGTATTCCTGACCCTATCGTGTTAAACTATTTAGCCCCCCTCCCCCCAATGTAGTAAAAATGTTCCTAATTTCTAGAGCTGCACAAGTCCGCCATAGGAAAGCATCGGATTGGCTGAGATCTTCAATTTTGAAGGAGTCAAGTCAGGCGCGGCTGCCATGGTTAATTAGCATCTCCTAATAGAGCGTGCAGGTGCTGAACGTCAGTGCAGCACTAACCCAGAAAGTACCTGTACTGGCAGACTAAGGAGTGGCCATTAGAGGTGCTCCTAGGTTGTAATGTAAACACTGCCATTTCTTTGAAAAGGCAGTGTTAACATGAAAATGCCTGCAGGGATGGACAATATTCACCAGAAATAAATCACTTTACAACATTTTCTTGCACAAAACATATTTAATGTGCCATGTTAATTTTGCTATAATCATGTAAAAACATGAAAAAAAATAGCAGTTTACTCATTAGTGCATGGACAATGATGGGCACAAAGTACAATATTTTTCAAGTAATACCAAATAAAGAACTGTTTCTTATTTTTAACAAGAACAAACAATAAAAAAATATTAAAACACAAAACAAAATCATGTTTTTTTTCATAAACATGTAAAAAAATGAAATAAATAGCACAATTTACTCAACAGTGCATGGAGAATGATTGGTACAAAGTACAATATTTTTCAAGTAATATCAAATAAATAACTTGGCTTCTTGTTTTCAACAATAACAAACAATTACTTAAATATTAAAACACAAAATGTTTTTATATTTTTTTTTGAACATGAAAAAAAACCTGAAAAATAGCACAGCATACTCAACAGTGCATGGACAATGACAGGTACAAAGGACAAATATTTTCTGAGTAATGCCAAATAAATAATGTGGCTTCTTGTTTTTAACAAGAATAAACAATAACTTACAGTTGCAAGAAAAAGTATGTGAACCCTTTGGAAGGATATGGATTTCTGCACAAATTGGTCATAAAATGTGATCTGATCATCATCTAAGTCACAACAATAGACAATCACATTCTGCTTAAACTAACACACAAAGAATTAAATGTTGCCATGTTTTTATTGAGAATACAAGGAAAGGGCTGCGCTTAGATAAAATATAAACACATATATAAAGTCCAGATAAAATAAATGGGTAAAAAAGGGAGAAGGTCTTATCTGGCAATGTCCGTAGTGCTTAGTCCGAAACAATAATCTTGCTTTCTGTCTTCCTTGTGAACCGTCTCGTATGCAAGAGATAAAAACAAATACAGGACCACAATGGTGTAGTATATCTTGATGTAAAAGAAATAAAATATAAAACTTGATTGCAAACTCACATATCCAAGAGCTAGAACCTGCTCTGGTATAGAAGGCGTACAGCGGTTTAGATCCCCGCTTATGGGATATGGAATGGTTATCCTTCACTTGCTTCCTCCTTCCGTAGTGTAAGAGATACTCAAATAAAAAGAGACAGCCAATAGTGTTCTCTGCATAAAACTTAAAATAAAATATAAAATGAAAAAGTGGATACTCACAAGACAGGAGCAGGTCAACTGCTCCTGATATTTCGCGTTGGTGGAATAATCCCCACCTAGGATTGCTTGGAGTCCAGCAAATAATGCCAGGTAATAATAATGATTATATGTGTATTAAAAGATAAGTGGTACAATAAAAGATTATCAAATATACTTTAATTGTAACATTACACAATATAAAAAACCATAAACGCGTTTCGCCAATCGGCGTTATCAATATGGGTAAAGACCATGTTTTTATTGAACACACCATGTAAACATTCACAGTGCAGGTGGAAAAAGTATGTGAACCCTTGGATTTAATAACTGGTTGAACCTCCTTTGGCAGCAATAACTTCAACCAAACATTTCCTGTAGTTGCAGACGTGCACAACGGTCAGGAGTAATTCTTGACCATTTCTCTTTACAGAACGGTTTAAGTTCAGCAATATTCTTGGGATGTCTGGTGTGAATCGCTTTCTTGAGCTTCTCAATTGGGTTGAGGTCAGGACTCTGACTGGGCCACTTCAGAAGGCGTATTTTCTTCTGTTTAAGCCATTCTGTTGTTTGATTTACTTCTGTGCTTTGGGTCATTGTCCGGTTGCAACACCCATCTTCTGTTGAGCTTCAGCTGGAAGACAGATGGCCTTAAGTTCTCCTGCAAAATGTCTTGATAAACTTGGGAAATCTTTTTTCCTTCAATGATAGCAATCCGTCCAGGCCCTGACGCAGCAAAGCAGCCCCAAACCATGATTCCCCCACCACCATACTTCACAGTTGGGATGAGGTTTTGATGTTGGTGTACTGTGCCCTTTTTTCGCCACACATAGTGTTGTGTGTTTCTTCCAAACAACTCAACTTTGGTTTAATTTGTCCACAGAATATTTTGCCAGTACTGCTGTGGAACATCTAGGTGCTCTTGTGCAAACTGTAAACGTGCAGCAATGTTTTGTTTGGACATCAGTGGCTTCCTCTGTGGTATCCTCCCATGAAATCCATTGTTGTTTAGTGTTTTACGTATTGTAGATTCGCTAACAGGGATGTTAGCATTTGCCAGTTACTTTTGTAAGTCTTTAGCTGACACTCTAGGATTCTTCTTCACCTCATTGAGCAGTCTGTGCTGTGCTTTTGTAGTCATCTTTACAGGACGGCCACTTCTAGCGAGAGTAGCAGCACTGCTGAACTTTCTCCATTTATAGACAGTTTGTCTTACCGTGGACTGATGAACAGCAAGGCTTTTGGAGATACTTTTATAACCCTTTCCTGCTTTATGTAAGTCAACAATTCTTAATTGTAGGTCTTCTGAGAGCTCTTTTGTGAGAGGCATCATTCACATCAGGCATTGCTTCTTGTGAAAAGCAAACCCAGAACTGGTGTGTGTTTTTTATAGGGCAGGGCAGCTTTAACCAACACCTCCCCTTAGATGATGATCAGATCACATTTTATGACCAATTTGTGCAGAAATCCATATCATTCCAAAGGGTTCACATACTTTTTCTTGCAACTGTAAATATTAAAACACAAAAGGCAATCACATTTTTTTTTATGAACTTGTAAAAAAACTGAAAAAAAATAGTACAGTTTACTCAATAGTGCAAGGAAAATAATGGGTACAAAGTACTAATATTTTTTTTTTCAAGTAATACCAAATAAATAACTGTTGTTTTTAACAAGAGTAGACAATAACTTAAATATTATAATACAAAACCTGAGTTTCATCCAATTTGCTAAACTTTGGTCACCCTGGATGGGCTATCAACCTCACTAAATCCTTCACACCAGACATCTGCTGCCCAGCCAGCATTTCCAATCACATTGAATGAATTCTCTCAATTAAGTCATATTGATGATTAATTCTCTGAAATGTGCCCCCTCTGCACAGTAACACAACAAAAGCAAGGAAATAACAGAGGAAAACCGAATACCGAGCCTTAATAAAATGAAAATCACAATATAATAAAAGTGAGCTTTAAAACATTCTCCTACATTTTGAATGTGTAAATTCATCTATCACAGATGAATAATCTAATTTTGAAGCCAGATTGTGTTCAATTGACAAAATTGCCAATGCAGATAATCTCTCTTGGCTCATAGATGATCTGAGGTATGTTTTTATTAATTTAAGTTTAGAAAAGCTCCTTTCGGCTGATGCTACAGTGACTGGAATTGTTAAGATGACCCTTAATGCGACATAAATGTTTGGGTAAACGTCAGTTAAGTTATTATCAATGAGGTGTTTCAGAGAGTTGCACATATCCAATTTTGGAGGCATAGTACGGGTGCACATTCGTAGCTCTTCGTACAATTCCAAACCCCTTATGTCAGCATCAAGAGAATTTGGTAAAGTTAGAAGTGCTTCAAGTTCTTTACAATTTTCTAAAAGTTCTTCATCAGGTTTCATAGATAAAGATGAAATATCATATAGGAAACCAAAATTGCTGACGTAGTCTTTTAAACCTTTAAATCGAGGCTCGGCCCTAGCTTGAATCTTATCAACAATAATGTTGAAATATTCTGCTCTGAACCTGTCTGCAGGGTTAACCAACGCTTCATCTGGGCCCTCATAGTCGAACATTCTTTTGGTCCTGCGTATCCTGCACTGTCGAAATTCTCTTACAATGTTCATTTCTTCTGCAATTTCGTTTGCAGCAACTATGGCAGAATTGTAGCCATTTTGTCTGTAGTCTTCCAACCAGCACATGAATTCTTCCAAATGTTTTAATGCAGTATCCAACTGCATATTAGACTTTTGCCATACCTTGCTGACCAGGTTTATTTTCACCAAAATCTCATACCACACAACTAAAGATAAAACAAACTCGTATGACAAAATTTCTACTTGTAGTGAATTACATTCACTACAGAATGCAGGATCATTACTTTTCTGTGTCACTTCTTCCAGGCATTCAGCAATTTCTTGTAGCTGGTAACGGACAGCCTTTACACTCTCAACTCTGCATTCCCATCTAGTTTCAGACAATGGTTTAAGGCTGATATTTACCTTCTCCTTTAAAACAGACCATCTATTGGATGACCTGGAAAAAAGTGTGTACAACCTTTGCAAAACACCAAAAAATAATTTTGCTTTTGAACAAGATGCTGCTGCATCACCAAGCACCAAATTCCAACTGTGACAACCACAGGGTGTAAAGAAGGCTAAAGGATTGATATTTAATATTCTGGTTTTAACACCACTTTTCTCTCCCCGCATGTTAGCGCCGTTATCATATCCTTGCCCTCTGCAGTTTTTGATGTCCAAACCTAACTCATCAATTTCAAACAGTATGGTTTTTGTTAATTCTTCAGCTGTACTTTTTTCAACTGGTATAAATCCAATGAAATGCTCTTCAATATCGCCTGACACTTCATCAACATGGCGCAATATCACTGTCATCTGTTCAATGTGACTAATATCGGTCGTACAATCAAGAATGATTGAGTAATATTTTGCTTGAAGAATCTTTTGAATAATTGTCTGCTTGACGTGCTTGGCCATCAAGGCAATTAATTAATTTTGTATGTTTTTTCCCAAGTAATGGTTGTGAATACGTTTGTCTTCTATTCGCTGTAAATGTTCACGGAGACCAGGATCAAACTTTGCAGAATGTTTTATCAGATCTATAAAATTGCCACTTTTCTCTTCTTCTAAAGTGTCTCTGTGACCTCTAAATGGTAGGTTGTGAGATGCTAAAAACTGAACTGTGGCTAGGAGTCTTTCTAGAATTTCACGCCAACGTTGCTTTTCCAGCAGAATTTGCTTCTGAACTGATGCATCAATACTTTTACCACATCGGAATCTCTTCTCAGCTTCCATCCATGTAATAATGTTCTGTAAATGGTCAGAACTGTTTTCGTGAAGATGAAGTCGATTGCTCAAGTTCTTCCAGTCACTGCAGCCATCAGACACTAAAGCTTTCCGTGTTGATGCAAATAAACGACAGGCAAAACAAAAAACACAGTCCTTGTGTCTAGAATAAACTAACCAATGCCTATCTTGTGTCTCCTTGTTGCTTAGAATCCTTGTGTAATAAAAGGTAGAAAAATGCCGTTTTGTACTGTCTAATGGGAAAGTTAAAATGTCTTCTCTTATGGGTCCTTTCTGAATAAAATAGACTCTATCTTTATCTTCCACTGGGAAAGTCCATTCTGCAGGATCATAGGTAAGAGGCTGGTAACTACACTCTGGATGAAAAGAGACCAATTCCTGTGGTTCTTCTGTAGCTTCTTCTTCAGTGCTAAACAAAATGTTACGTTGTTCAAACTGATTTGAAGTGCTTGGCTGTGAATCTTCCTCTCTTTCAGTCAAAACAGGTTCTGCTATCTGAGGCTCATCCTCCGGTACCTCTTCGCTTGCAGTTATCTTCCCTGTTTTCAAATATTTTTGCATAGAGCCTCTTAGTTCTTCTTTGCATTCCTCAAAAGCAGTATTCCTTTTTCTTTTCTGGTGACCGGATTCAAATTTTCGCCCCCTATCACGTTCCCTGCCAATTTTATGCATATTTGTTGTAACAGAATAACAAACTAAGAAATTATGAAAATCTTTCTTACTAACTATACACAGTATAGTAATACACACAATAGGAGTAAACTATTCTATTTTTTATGTTATAACTTTTAGAACATCTAAATCAACAATGTTGACGAATCAATGCAGGAACAGATGTTCTGACTGATTGAAGTTGTTTCTACTACTGGACCCTCAATTGGCCAGAACCGTCAGATTGTTTCCATGCTAAGTCACCGTACTGCTGTAGTTATGAGTATTGTCTGACCCTGGTACAAGCAAATGAACAAAAAAACAGATTACTAAGTGTGCCAGGAAACTGAGTTTTTTTCTGTAAGTATTTGGCTCAGCAGGTAGAGACCCTGACCAGCTTGCTACAGATCACACATCAAATAACCTCACATGCCCTGCCTTGTATCAGGTCCACCACTATCTATGAGATATTATAAATAATGAAAAAGACAAATGATTGTACTACTTTGTCCTAGAAACTTCTAACAGGTTATTTATGATCAAACTAATTAACGCGAATTGATGTCGCCCTATTTTAAAGTTAAGGATCCTATCAATTCAGCTGCAACGAACAATACTTTAGTCATTATAAAATCTCTTTCAATGCCGAATCGAAGGAACACTGTTCACCATAAAAAAACGTAATCAAAATGGAGTTATTATGGTTCAAGGACGGTGCCAGAATGGTTTAACATCAAAAGGTTACCACCAGTGCCGGATAACTATTTACCCAAGCAACACCCGGCTGCTGAATCGAGTTTCAAGAGTGCCACTGATTGGCTAGAGGTAAGCTGACACTGGTAGCTCCCAGGAGCAACAGACTGGTTTAGAGCATCTGCTGACCACAGTAGCAAACCAGCAGCACCCGCGTTTCCTGAAACTCAATTTCAGCAGCCGGATGCTGTTGGGGGATTTGGAGATCCAATGCTGGAGGCAACCACTGTTAAACCGTTCGAGAACAGCTTAACACCTTTATGTAAGAAAACACCTAGGGGCTTCCTGGCACCATAAAAACTTTATTTTCATTAAGTTGCTATGGTGACCGTAGTGTTCCTTTGACAAAATATGTATTTGAAGTAATGTATTTGAAGTACTGTATTCGTGTAAAGTAAAACCCCTAAGTGTCCACTTATATAACAAATCAAATTTCTAATCTGAGAATATACGCCTAACAAAAGATACTCAAAATCTCGAAATACTGAAACCATACAACTTAAGCAACTTTTAAAAACACTCCTTACAAAGCTACATAACACACACACACAAATACATATATATATATATATACACACACATTTTTTAAATTATTTTTAATCACTATCAAACAAATAAACCTGAATTGCAGGCCAAATTGATGGAGCCATGTGTTAAAGTAAAGGGCTTTTATCAATTTAGATGAAATTCGTGTGAATAACCCTGTAAGTATCAAGAGAAAAATTAACAATACCTCTGTCATTATCAGGGGCATCGCTTGATATTTTATTAAACCAGTAAGCAAACAAAAGAAAATAAAGGGAGAAGCTTTCAGAAGTATGAATTAACGTTTATAAACATAATCTAAACTAAGTCAGAATGCATTTTAGTGCCCCTCCCCCTTTTCCACACCCATCTCAGACCAGTCCACTAATGAAAGAAACAGGGCATCATTGTGCAACCGCAGGAAAGAAGCCTGCTCTGCATGAATTACACTGTTCAGACTCCCTCTCTTCTCCCACCCGTCAGGATGTTGCCAGGTGAAAATATCTTACAACTGCACATGTGTAAACCAGTCAGACATGCCCAATGCAATTGTGCAGAATTCCTAGGGATAGGACACTAATTTGTTAAAACAGTGCCCTCCCCTGGAGTGGGAGTGGAAAGCATAAGGAAGAAAAAACAGGTGAATATGGAAATAAATAAAATCATATTTGTGTGGGAGAGTGGAAGTAGCGCACTGGTTGTATATGGAGTAAAAGATGAAAAATTGAGAAATATATAGTGTAGTATCTCTTTAATGTGAGAAAAAAAGAAAAGCCCTTACAAATAGGTGGAGCTACCAAGAGCTCCACTTGTAGGCACGTGAGCGATATAATCCTCACTTAAGGATGCTTGTATTGTCCCTTGATTCCACTTGCCAATCCAGGGTTTATGCAAACAGCATAAATCCTAGCTTGACAAGTGGAATCAAGGGACACTAAATCTAATACAAGATACTAAAAATATAGAAACCACACAACAAATATATATCTATCATACAAACACACACACACACTATCCAATGCTTGCACTCCAGTATCAGGAATAAAATTAACCCGGTGCTTGTCAGCAAAATTACAATAGTCTATAAACAAATAGCACTCCAAGGACTTTGTAGTAAGGTGAAAATAACTTAGCTTTTTATTCAGCAAATGCCATAGTGAATCAACGTTTCAGTTCCTTGTCGGAACTTTCGTCAGGAACTGAAACGTTGATTCACTATGGCATTTGCTGAATAAAAAGCTAAGTTATTTTCACCTTACTACAAAGTCCTTGGAGTGCTATTTGTTTATAGACTATATATATATATATATATACACACATTTTATATTTTGGTTTAACCCCCTGACAGAGGCACCAATTCTAGGCTCAGAACAACATTGTTACGGTACCTCCAGTAATAATTCGTTTAGCGAATGCTCCCCGTTCGCAATAATGTGGTCTGGTAGCGGGTATAGTAGAACCATGCGAACCTCCAGCTAGGGAACACTCCAAACTCCCGAACGGTACCTGTACGGCTCTTTCCCTTCACAAGCTCCAAATCCACGAATTGACAAAAGTAACCGAACGCCAATATCTTCCATGTGGCAAATAATCCAAATAAGCAGTCTCTAGTCGCCGGTAGTAAAATCCCCCCAATAACGAGACCAAGCTCCGCTTTGAGGGTAAAACATGAACTGATTTACTGTGGGCTACCTGCCCGGTATTTATGCAGGTCTCCCACTTGGTGGACACTCCCCTAGGGGACCAAATGGGAGACTGGAATTACAGAAAGACATGGGGACATTTTGGACACACATCCCCACAATATTCCCATCATGCATCACAGTTCCCTCCCCTCTGCTTGGGGGATAATTGGGAAGTAATTCAATTATCTCCCCGAGCAGAGGCAAATCGCCATTTTAAATACAAGTCACAAAACACATAAAAATCTATAACTTTATAACTGCCGAACATACTGCATTCGTGTAACATATCCCCAGATAGCCTGGATCTGAGTGCATGTTATTGGCGAATAGCGCTCAGACCCCATTCGCATAGTTCAATCGCCATGGAGTCAAAGTCTATTACAGTTCTTCGGTATGCGATTGACTCCATGGGACGGCTATCTGGGTTAAGTCCATTCGTGTTGTTGAATCTCCCGAACGGCCGGCATTCGTATGCTTTTGCCGATTGAGAAGGGGAGGTCGACGGCTTCAGCGGTGTTCGGTTGAAAAAGTGTCCGTTTTCAGATCCATGAAATAATCGTCGAACACCGCTGGTCTTTCGCATGGTTAAAATGGCCGCCACCTCGTGGTCGACATACGAACGACGACCACCCGGCATTCGGTTTTAATTGAGAAGTGTCTGTGGTTAACCGCAACGTTCTAATGGGGATCACTATGTTAACCAGCAGCACACTTCTCTTCTGGGTGGCCGTCCGTTCGGTAGTTTCGTTCGACAAAACTGACATTCCCTTAAACAAAGCATACGAATGGGGAAATTCATGTAACTGGCAAAGCAGACGAACACAGTACTTGTAATCCAGACAGATGGGTCTGGCACACGGCTCCCCCCTTGTGGAACACTCCGGCAGACCCGGCTTGACCCTTTGGCGGGTCAACTTGGGGATGACCGGACTGGGAAGAAATAGGGACGTCTGTTTGCCGGGACAACCCATCCGCATTCCCATTCTGCTTACCGGGTCGGTAGCTGATGGTGAAGTTGTAAGGCTGCAGTGCCAAACTCCACCTCAGCAATCTGCCATTGTCTCCTGAGACCCGGTTAAGCCAGACAAGGGGGTTGTGGTCCGTTATAAGGGAAAACTCCTGCCCGTACAAATAAGGGCTCAATTTCTTCAGTGCCCAGACCAGGGCTAAACACTCTTTCTCCACTGCCGCATAACTCACTTCCCGAGGTAGTAACTTTCTGCTTAAATATGCGACAGAGTGCTCTCCTCCATCTTCCCTGACCTGGCTTAGCACAGCCCCCAGTCCATACATGGAAGCATCTGTATGAACAAGAAAACGTTTGTTAGGGACTGGGGCAGCCAGGACAGGGGCATTCACAAGAGCCTGCTTAAGTGCATGAAACGCGGCTTCACAAGCTGGAGACCACAGGACCTGCTTAGGCAAATTCTTCTTAGTCAGGTCAGTCAAGGGCTTAGCAACCGTACTGTAGTCGGGGACAAAACGTCGGTAATACCCTGCCGTCCCCAGGAAGGCCAGCACTTGGGTCTTGGTGATAGGTGTGGGCCAGTTAGCTACAGCCTCTACCTTGGCTGGCTCCGGTCTCTGGCTTCCACATCCTACCCTGTGACCCAAGTACTGCACTTCTGCCATGCCTAGATGGCACTTGTCTGGCTTCAAGGTCAGGCCTGCGGCCCGAATCTTGTCCAGCACCACCCCCACGTGTACTAAGTGGTCTTCCCAGGTCTCACTGTAGACCGCAATGTCATCCAGGTATGCACATGCAAAGTCCTGGAAGCCATCAAGGAGCCTATCCACCATCCGCTGGAAAGTAGCCGGAGCATTCTTCATCCCAAATGGCATAACCTTAAACTGGTACAGGCCAAATGGGGTGACGAATGCCGACTTAGGAATAGCATCCTCGGCCAGGGGGATCTGCCAATAGCCTTTACACAGGTCAATAATGGTCAGGTAGCGCCCCCTGGCAATACGGTCTAATAACTCGTCTACCCGGGGCATAGGGTAGGCGTCAGTGGTGGTCCGCTCGTTGAGCCGCCTGTAGTCCACGCAGAACCGGGTGGTCCCATCTTTCTTAGGCACCAGGACTACAGGCGAGGCCCAAGGGCTGTCTGAATGTTCGATAACCCCCAGCCTGGTCATCTCCTGTATCTCCTTCCGCATTCCTTCTCGGACTGCTTCAGGGATACGGTATGGGGGTTGTCGTAGGGGGTTCTGTCCGGGTGTCTCGACCTTGTGTACAGCTAGGGTAGTGTACCCGGGTTCTTGGGAGAACGTCGCCTGCTTCTCCCACAGTAACTGTCTCGCCTGTACCTTCTCTGCCGGGTTTAGCCGGTCCCCCAGCTGTACAAGACTAGTAAGGTCTGTCTGGGGATCCCTCTCTAACAAGTCAGGTAAAGGTAAGTTCTCGGGGTCGTCAGTAGCTGGGGCACAAACTGCCACAACATCCTCTGGTCGTTCCTGATACTCCTTCAGCATGTTCACATGGAAGGATCGCTGAATCCTTTCATCGGAACAGCTGGCTATAAGGTAGGTAGTATCACATACCTGAGCTAACACTTTATACGGGCCCTGCCAAGATGCTTGCATCTTGTTCGTCTTCACAGGTTTGAGTACCAGAACCTTCTGCCCAACCTGGAAGACCCGCTGTCGGGCACCCCGATCGTACCATCGTTTCTGTCTCCCCTGGGCCGCCTGGAGATTCTCCCTTACCATCAGGGATAGTTTCTCCAGGCGGTCCCGGAGTTCCAGGACATATGGTACTATGGGGGTCCCTTCTTGCTCTGTCTCCCCCTCCCAGTGTCCTCTAATGAGATCTAGGGGTCCACGGACCCTTCTCCCATAGAGTAACTCAAAGGGGGAGAACCCAGTAGATTCCTGGGGCACCTCTCTGTATGCAAATAGCAGATGAGGCAGGAATCGCTCCCAGTTTCTGCAAGTGTCAGTAAAGGTCCTCAACATCTGTTTGAGGGTGCCATTAAATCGCTCGCAGAGACCGTTAGTCTGTGGGTGATACGGTGAGCTAAGCAGAGGTTTAATACCGCACACCTTCCACAGCTGCTGGGTAAGCACAGCGGTGAACTGGGTTCCCTGATCGGAGAGAATCTCCTGAGGGAACCCGACCCTAGTGAAAATTTTAACCAGGGCATCAGCAACCGTCTCTGCCTCTATATTAGACAGCGCTACTGCCTCTGGATAACGTGTGGCATAGTCCACCACGGTGAGAATATACTTCTTACCTGATGGGCTAGCCCTGGCCAGTGGACCCACAATGTCAACGGCTATGCGGGAAAAGGGTTCTCCAATGATAGGCATTGACTGAAGCCTAGCTTTTGGGTGATCCCCCCGCTTACCTACCCGTTGACAGGTGTCACACGTGCTACAATAAACCCGCACATCTCGGTTAAAATTGGGCCAGAAAAAGTTTTGTGTGATCCTATGAGCTGTGCGGCGGGAACCTAGATGGCCTGCTAATGGCACATCATGCCCAATCCGCAGAATCTCCTGCCGGTATTTGGCAGGTACCACTAGCTGTCGATTCTGCGGAGGGGTACTCGGCTTCTGGGACGGTTTCGGGATCCTGTACAGTCTATCCCCCACCCACTCGTAGCTCTCCCCATCTACTCCTTCTCCCCCAGAATCGGCCCTGGCCCTGTACTTGGCTACCGTCGGGTCTTCCCTGGTTTCCTTCCCGTACATCTCTGGGGTATCCCAGCCTAAAGGGGCCTGGTCTAAGGTACAAGTTGGGGTAGAGAGTCTTACCTGGGTCTCAGCAGCAGGTGGGCCGGTCTCGGCGGCACGGGTCGTGACAGCATCCACTTCAGCGGGACCCATGGGAGCAAAGGCTGAAACAAGGGGCGCCAAGTCATTGCCAAGGAGGACATCCGCGGGTAAGTCCTTCATGACCCCCACATTCACATGTCTAGCGCCCACTCCCCAATCCAAATGCACCCGGGCAACGGGTAGACGAAACACGGCACCCCTGGCCACTCGTACTGCTACCATGTCCCCGGTATGTTGGGCTTCGGATACCAGGTGCTTCTGGAGGAAAGTCATGGTTGCCCCGGTATCCCGTAGACCACTGACCTCCTTCCCGTTTACTTTCACACACTGCCGGTGGTGCTGTCTGTTATCCCGGTGGGCAGCCTGAACGGGGTCTGCCTCATGCAGGATGCCCCAGCACTCCTCTTCCTCTACACAGTGCGCGGCTGGGAGGGGAGGTCGTGGATTGCCGCCTGCTGGTCTCCTCCAGGACTGGTCCTGGTTGGCGCTGTTCATCGGGCACTCGGGTCGCTTGTGCCCTAGCTGCTTGCACAGGTAGCACTGAATGGGTTGCGTGTACTCTCGTGCATTAAACCGAGGTGGCTGTTGGTACGGGGCAGATGGAGGAGGTGCTGATGGGCGATTCATTGGAGGCTGGTATAGGTTGGCTGCTGTGGGTGCTGCTGGCCTGTACTCTACTCTGGCGGGCGCCTTGCTAATGAGACTGTCCAGTTTGCGGGCGTCGGTATACTCATCCGCCAGGCGAGCTGCTTCGTGCAGAGTGGAGGGTTTACGGTCCCTTACCCACTCTCTGACCCCTGCTGGTAATTTGTCAAAACAATGTTCCAAAAGAAACATCTGTAGCACCTCTTCTCCGGACACAGCCTGGCACCCCGCCATCCAGTGGGCGGCTGTGCGATGCACCTTACATGCCCACTCTACGTATGAGTCCCCAGAGGTCTTGACAGTGTCTCGGTACGCCTCAGGTGTAACGGCATACCAGGAGAGTAAAGCTTCCCTGACGGCCCCATAATCCCCAATCTCCTCATCAGGGATGGCCCGAAAAGCCTCGCTGGCCCAGCCGGATAACTTGCCGGACAATATAGTAACCCAGTCTTCCAGGGGTACCTTGTGCAGGGCACATTGCCGCTCAAAATCAGCAAGGTACCCATCAATCTCTCCTTCTGTCTCACTGAAGGCTTTAAACGCAGTAAACGGCACCTTCTTTCTTTCCCCCAGGTTTGCTGTGACTGGGGCTGCTGCAGCACCGCTTTGGCGTAGCAGGTTGGCCTCCACAGTGGCTATGACCTGGGTGATGATCTCTGTAGTTGGGTTGGGACCATAATGGGCCAGTCAGCCTGATTCTTACCGCCCGGTCAAAGCTTGCCTCCTCGGGGGTTCTGTCAGCTGTGCTGGGTCCATTGGTTCCCTCTGCCGCTGGTACTCCATCCATTTCCAGCAATAGTGCAATAATATCCCTCTTCCTGAGGTTACTGGCTTGTCCACCTCTTTGCTCTAATAAATCCTTTAGGGTAGCTCTTCTCAGGTTCTGGTATTGTAATTCCATTTAATCCTGGTTGTAGTGGTCTCTTTGGGCGCTGAGGATCATCCCGTCGCTTGCCACCAGTTGTTACGGTACCTCCAGTAATAAAATGTACAAACCGCCGTTTAGCGAATGCTCCCCGTTCGCAATAATGTGGTCTGGTAGCGGGTATAGTAAAACCATGCGAACCGCCAGCTAGGGAACACTCCAAACTCCCGAACGGTACCTGTACGGCTCTTTCCCTTCACGAGCTCCAAATCCACGAATTGACAAAAGTAACCGAACGCCAATATCTTCCAAGCGGCAAATAATCCAAATAAGCAGTCTCTAGTCGCCGGTAATAAAATCCCCCCAATAACGAGACCAAGCTCCGCTTTGAGGGTAAAACACGAACTGATTTACTGTGGGCTACCTGCCCGGTATTTATGCAGGTCTCCCACTTGGTGGACACTCCCCTAGGGGACCAAATGGGAGACTGGAATTACAGAAAGACATGGGGACATTTTGGACACACATCCCCACAATATTCCCATCATGCATCACAGTTCCCTCCCCTCTGCTCGGGGGATAATTGGGAAGTAATTCAATTATCTCCCCGAGCAGAGGCAAATCGCCATTTTAAATACAAGTCACAAAACACATAAAAATCTATAACTTTATAACTGCCGAACATATTGCATTCGTGTAACACATCCCCAGATAGCCTGGATCTGAGTGCATATTATTGGCGAATAGCGCTCAGATCCCATTCGCATAGTTCAATCGCCATGGAGTCAAAGTCTATTACAGTTCTTCGGTATGCGATTGACTCCATGGGACGGCTATCTGGGTTAAGTCCATTCGTGTTGTTGAATCTCCCGAACGGCCGGCATTCGTATGCTTTTGTCGATTGAGAAGGGGAGGTCGACGGCTTCAGCGGTGTTCGGTTGAAAAAGTGTCCGTTTTCAGATCCATGAAATAATCGTCGAACACCGCTGGTCTTTCGCATGGTTAAAATGGCCGCCACCTCGTGGTCGACATATACGAACGACGACCACCCGGCATTCGGTTTTAATTGAGAAGTGTCTGTGGTTAACCGCAACGTTCTAATGGGGATCACTATGTTAACCAGCAGCACACTTCTCTTCTGGGTGGCAGTCCGTTCGGTAGTTTCGTTCGACAAAACCGACATTCCCTTAAACAAAGCATACGAATGGGGAAATTCATGTAACTGGCAAAGCAGACGAACACAGTACTTGTAATCCAGACTGATGGGTCTGTCACAAACATCATGCTTCTGTTTGGGTAGTCATATAGAGTTGGATACCCACATAAAGCCATTACATCCATACATGTTCCCCAAAATAGTAGCCATAGAATATCTCAGATCAGGAGATTAGAGTAGTTTTATATTACAGAACTACTCATCTTCTGATCTGCACCTATACAGCTTGCAGCTCATTTTCTTCAAAAAAACAAAAACCTTTCTTACCTGAGAGAGATGAAATGAGAGGGACCTCACGATTTGGTGTCCAGTGACCATGCAGCCCTGAGCAGCTTGAAAAGGAGAATGAGATGGCTCGCTTGTCCACAGTCTCAAGACAGCTGCCTTCGCCCTTACAGGTTTCTTCCTGCAAAATAAAATTTTTTTGGGAAAAAAGACACAACTTTAGCAGTTTATTTTTTTTTTTTTTTAAAAAAGAGTTTTCTAAAAACAAATAATAAAATAAATAAATACATTGATATTTCTTAGCCCCAATGATAGACTACGAGCATCATCTTAGAGCTCAGCCTAGAAATAGTTCTCCATTCACAAAAGCAGAGCGAGAAAAATATGTGTGGCGTGTTTCCCCACTCTGTTTTGCGATTGGCTGAACCAGCCAGCGGCTTCCTGATTCAACCATTAAACTACATTGGAAGTAGTGAGATAAAAAGGTTTCTTACCTGAGAGAGATGAAATGAGAAGGACCTCACAATTTGGTGTCCAGTGACCATGCAGCCCTGAGCAGCTTGAAAAGGAGAATGAGATGGCTCGCTTGTCCACAGTCTCAAGACAGCTGCCTTCGCCCTTACAAGTTTCTTCCTGCAAAATAAAAAATTATTTTTGAAAAAAGACACAACTTAAGCAGTTTATTTATTTTTTTTAAAAAGAGTTCTCTAAAAACAAATAATAAAATAAATAAATACATTGATATTTCTTAGCCCCAATGATAGGCTACGAGCATCATCTTAGAGCTCAGCCTAGACGTAGTTCTCCATTCACAAAAACAGAGCGAGAGAAATATGTGTGGCGTGTTTCCCACTCTGTTTTGCGATTGGCTGAGCCAGCCAGCGGCTTCCTGATTCAACCATTAAACTACATTGGAAGTAGTGAGATAAAAAGGTTTCTTACCTGAGAGAGATGAAATGAGAGGGACCTCACAATTTGGTGTCCAGTGACCATGCAGCACTGAGCAGCTTAAAAAGGAGAATGAGATGGCTCGCTTGTCCACAGTCTCAAGACAGCTGCCTTCGCCCTTACAAGTTTCTTCCTGCAAAATAAAAAATTATTTTTGAAAAAAGACACAACTTAAGCAGTTTATTTTTTTTTTTTAAAAAGAGTTCTCTAAAAACAAATAATAAAATAAATAAATACATTGATATTTCTTAGCCCCAATGATAGACTACGAGCATCATCTTAGAGCTCAGCCTAGAAGTAGTTCTCCATTCACAAAAACAGAGCGAGAAAAATATGTGTGGCATGTTTCCCACTCTGTTTTGCGATTGGCTGAGCCAGCCAGCGGCTTCCTGATTCAACCATTAAACTACATTGGAAGTAGTGAGATAAAAAGGTTTCTTACCTGAGAGAGATGAAATGAGAGGGACCTCACAATTTGGTGTCCAGTGACCATGCAGCCCTGAGCAGCTTGAAAAGGAGACTGAGAGACGGCTCGCTTGTCCACAGTCTCAAGACAGCTGCCTTCGCCCTTACAGGTTTCTTCCTGCAAAATAAAAAATTATTCTTGAAAAAAGACACAACTTAAGCAGTTTATTTAAAAAAAAAAAAAAGAGTTCTCTAAAAATAATAAAAATAAATAAATACATTGATATTTCTTAGCCCCAATGATAGGCTACGAGCATCATCTTAGAGCTCAGCCTAGACGTAGTTCTCCATTCACAAAAACAGAGCGAGAGAAATATGTGTGGCGTGTTTCCCACTCTGTTTTGCGATTGGCTGAGCCAGCCAGCGGCTTCCTGATTCAACCATTAAACTACATTGGAAGTAGTGAGATAAAAAGGTTTCTTACCTGAGAGAGATGAAATGAGAGGGACCTCACAATTTGGTGTCCAGTGACCATGCAGCACTGAGCAGCTTAAAAAGGAGAATGAGATGGCTCGCTTGTCCACAGTCTCAAGACAGCTGCCTTCGCCCTTACAAGTTTCTTCCTGCAAAATAAAAAATTATTTTTGAAAAAAGACACAACTTAAGCAGTTTATTTTTTTTTTTTTAAAAGAGTTCTCTAAAAACAAATAATAAAATAAATAAATACATTGATATTTCTTAGCCCCAATGATAGACTACGAGCATCATCTTAGAGCTCAGCCTAGAAGTAGTTCTCCATTCACAAAAACAGAGCGAGAAAAATATGTGTGGCATGTTTCCCACTCTGTTTTGCGATTGGCTGAGCCAGCCAGCGGCTTCCTGATTCAACCATTAAACTACATTGGAAGTAGTGAGATAAAAAGGTTTCTTACCTGAGAGAGATGAAATGAGAGGGACCTCACAATTTGGTGTCCAGTGACCATGCAGCCCTGAGCAGCTTGAAAAGGAGAATGAGAGACGGCTCGCTTGTCCACAGTCTCAAGACAGCTGCCTTCGTCCTTACAGGTTTCTTCCTGCAAAATAAAAAATTATTTTTGAAAAAAGACACAACTTAAGCAGTTTATTTATTTTTTTTAAAAAAAGAGTTCTCTAAAAACAAATAATAAAATAAATAAATACATTGATATTTCTTAGCCCCAATGATAGACTACGAGCATCATCTTAGAGCTCAGCCTAGAAGTAGTTCTCCATTCACAAAAACAGAGCGAGAAAAATATGTGTGGCGTGTTTCCCCACTCTGTTTTGCGATTGGCTGAGCCAGCCAGCTGCTTCCTGATTCAACCATTAAACTACATTGGAAGTAGTGAGATAAAAAGGTTTCTTACCTGAGAGAGATGAAATGAGCGGGACCTCACAATTTGGTGTCCAGTGACCATGCAGCCCTGAGCAGCTTGAAAAGGAGACTGAGAGACGGCTCGCTTGTCCACAGTCTCAAGACAGCTGCCTTCTCCCTTACAGGTTTCTTCCTGCAAAATAATAAAAAAATATTTTAGAATTTTGTTTTTAAATACGATAATACTATAGTAATACTATACTGTAATATGTAACATATTACATATTATCATACATGTAATGATCATACAGATTATCATTACATATTATCATATTATTGTTAACATATTAACAATTAATATATTATTAATGATAATTAATATAATATATTATAATTATAGTAAATAAAATAATTATTACATTATTAATAATATTGTTAAGTAATAATGTCATGTTATACCACCATTATTCTGTGGAAAGATGGGGGTAAAGCTCTCCTGCTTTTTTTCTCTCTTCTGCTCTGCTCTTCTTCCCTTTATTTTCTTTTCCTCTGCTCTCCATCCCTTTACTTTATTTCCATGTGCTCTCCTTCCCCTTTAATTTATTTTCATGTGCTCTCCTTGCCTTCCCCTTAAATTTATTTTCCATGTGCTCTCCTTGCCTTCCCCTTAAATTTATTTTCCATGTGCTCTCCTTGCCTTCCCCTTAAATGTATTTTCCATGTGCTCTCCTTGCCTTCCCCTTAAATGTATTTTCCATGTGCTCTCCTTGCCTTCCCCTTAAATTTATTTTCCATGTGCTCTCCTTCCCTTCCCCTTAAATTTATTTTCCATGTGCTCTCCTTCCCCTTCCATTTATTTTCCATGTGCTCTCCTTCCCCTTTAATTTATTTTTCTTTGCTCTCCTTCCCCATTTATTTTCCATGTGCTCTCCTTCCCCATTTATTTTCCATCTGCTCTCCTTCCCCTTAAAATAATTTTCCATGTGCGCTCCTTCCCCATTTATTTTCCATGTGCTCTCCTTCCCCTTAAATTTATTTTCCTTTGCTCTCCTTCCCCATTTATTTTCCATGTGCTCTCTTTCCCCTTAAATTTATTTTCCTTTGCTCTCCTTCCCCATTTATTTTCCATGTGCTCTCCTTCCCCTTAAATTTATTTTCATGTGCTCTCCTTCCCTTCCCCTTTAAATTATTTTCCATGTGCTCTCCTTGCCTTCCCCTTAAATTTATTTTCCATGTGCTCTCCTTCCCTTTAAATTTATTTTCCATGTGCTCTCCTTCCCCTTAAATTTATTTTCCATGTGCTCTCCTTCCCCATTTATTTTCCATGTGCTCTCCTTGCCTTCCCCTTAAATGTATTTTCCATGTGCTCTCCTTGCCTTCCCCTTAAATGTATTTTCCATGTGCTCTCCTTGCCTTCCCCTTAAATTTATTTTCCATGTGCTCTCCTTCCCTTCCCCTTAAATTTATTTTCCATGTGCTCTCCTTCCCCTACCATTTATTTTCCATGTGCTCTCCTTCCCCTTTAATTTATTTTTCTTTGCTCTCCTTCCCCATTTATTTTCCATGTGCTCTCCTTCCCCTTTAATTTATTTTCCATGTGCTCACCTTCTCCATTTATTTTCCTTTGCTCTCCTTCCCCATTTGTTTTCCATGTGCTCTCCTTCCCCTTAAATTTATTTTCCATGTGCTCTCCTTCCCCATTTATTTTCCATGTGCTCTCCTTCCCCATTTATTTTCCTTTGCTCTCCTTCCACATTTCCTTCCCCATTTGTTTTCCATGTGCTCTCCTTCCCCTTTATTTTCCATGTGCTCTCCTTCCCCTTCCATTTATTTTCCATGTGCTCTCCTTCCCCTTCCATTTATTTTCCTTTGCTCTCCTTCCCCATTTGTTTTCCATGTGCTCTCCTTCCCTATTTATTTTTTCTTTTGCTCTCCTTCCCTATTTATTTTCCTTGCTCTCCTTCTCCATTTATGTTCCTTTGCTCTCCTTCCCTATTTATTTTTTCTTTTGCTCTCCTTCCCCATTTATTTATTGCTCTCCTTCCCATTTATTTTTTCCTTTGCTCTCCTTCCCTATTTATTTTTTCTTTTGCTCTCCTTCCCTATTTATTTTTTCCTTTGCTCTCCTTCCCTATTTATTTTTTCTTTTGCTCTCCTTCCCTATTTATTTTTTCCTTTGCTCTCCTTCCCTATTTATTCCTTGCTTTTTCTCCTTTGCTCTCCTGAGTCCTTCAGTTTTCTCCCTTCTCCTCTGCTCTCTTTTCTTCAGCAGCTCCTCTTCTCTTCTTTATGGTACCGCGGGCGGGGGAATGCAGGGAGGGGTTACGTCGTGACGTCGTGACGTCGTGATGTCATCGGCATCGCTGATTGGCCGATTATCGGGTAGCGTGCAGGAGGAAGGGAGGGGATTCACTCGGGGAAATATTGATGTGGCCGCCGGCCGGCCGGGCGGCCGGCATTAAAATATTTTATAATATTTGAAAGCACTGCAGCGGCTCTCTAATTAGGCGGTTTAGGCGGCCGCGAAGCCCCTTCTAGCGCGAGGCCTTAGGCGGCCGCCTAAACCGCCTAATTAGAGAGCCGCCTCTGCCCTGGGTTGTCTACCTTTAAAAAATATATGGTTTAATGGGGGTAAATAGTTACATAGTTACATGGCTGAAAAGAGCCTTGCGTCCATCAAGTTCAGCCTTCCTCACGTATATTTTTGCTGTTGATCCAAAAGTAGGGAAAAAACCCAGTCTAAAGCACTTGCAGTTTTGCAACAAACTAGGAAAAAATACCTTCTAGACCCCAAAATAGCAGTCAGATGTCTCCTTGGATCAAGCAGCTGTTACCCACTAATTAGAAATTATATCCCTATATGTTATGTTTTTGCAAGTATTTATCCAATTGCAGTTTAAACATCTGTATGGACTCTGATAAAACCACCTTTTCAGGCACAGAATTCCATATCTTTATTGCTCTTACTGGCAAAAAATCTTTTCTTTGCCTTAGATGAAATCTCATTTCTTCCAGACTAAATGTCTGACCTCGTGTCCTACGTATAGCCCTGTTTATGAATTGATTTTCAGATAATGGTTTGTACTGACCCCGAATATATTTGTATAATGTTATCATATCCCCTCTGAGGTGCTGTTTTTCCAAACTAAAGAGATTTACATTTTTAAAATAACATTGGCTGGCTTAAAAAATGTCCAGGAGGTGGGAGGGTCTGGGAGGGAGGGTCTGCTGCTGATTGGCTGGAATGTGTCTGCTGACTGTGCGGTACAGGGTCAAAGTTTACTCAATGATGAGTCCATGGCGAACCATTCGTGGCGAACCGTTCGCGAACCGTTCGGCGAACCGTTCGGGACATCACTATTAGTAGATTGTGGACCCCCTTTTTTGGGGGCAGCTTTTTTCCTGTCCATTCCCACACCATCATATTTTTATTTTTTATTTTTACTTTTTCTATGTCATTTGTTTCCCACTCCACTTCTCCTGGTACCCTTAGGATTTTTATCCTTGAGGTCTATACTTTATGACCTATTACCATGCTTAAAGAAACACTATAGGGTCAGGAACACAAACATGTATTCCTGACCCTATAGTTCTAATCCCACCATTTAGGTGGCTTTCCCTCCCCCATTAGGCCCCTTAAAAGGAATTAAAACTCACCTTATTTCCAGCGCCGCTAGCTCCGCCCCCTGGTGACATCATCAGAATTGCTGATTTTTAGGGGAAAGCATTGGATTGGAAAAAAAATCGGCAATTGCTGTTTTGGCCAATCAGCACCTTCTCATAGATATGCATTGAATCAATGCATCTCCATGAGGAAAATTCAGCGTCCCCATGTAGAGTGTGGAGGTGCTGAACAGCAGTGCTGCCTGCTGTGCAGCACTGAGCCAAGAAGCACTTCCAGTGGCCATCTCTGAAAAGGCAGTGTTTGCATAAAAATGCTTGCAAATAATGGTTATACTCACCAAAACAACTACATTAACCTGTAGTTGTTCTGGGAACTATAGTCTTTAATCTTCATGAACGTTTTCCCGCCACTTCTCTTTCACCCTGGTGGATCAAATACCCTCTTAAAAGACGTGATCAATTCAGAATACTTATATACCAAGGGTTCATCATTTTCCCAACAAAGGGTTAATCCATGCAAGTGCCTGATCGGTCAGAAGGTTCATGATGGATGCAATCTTAGCCCTGTCTGAAGAAAACATTCTGGGTGACAACTCAAAATGAACCCCTACCTGATTAAGAAAACCCCTGCAATGTGATGGGTCACGCCCATATCTAGGTAGAGGTGTGAGATGTATAGAAGGGCCAGGTCCTGCTGCTTGAGCAGATTTGGGTGGAGTATGGTTACTAGTGGAACCAGTTTGTAGTTCCTGCTGTAAACATGCTATCCTAGTCAGTAAGGTTTGCAACGCTTCTGCAAATTGGTCCATGCTATGGTCCATTTGTTCCATACGTGCTTCATTATTGGCTAACTGCTGTCCTAACCCTGTAGAGTCCATGGCCGTGTCGTATTGTCAGGATTAGGGTAACCCCTACACACAGGGAGAAGAATGTTAGCCAAAATAGAAGGAAGAACAGGATACGTATACCGGACCTCAGAGTGGTTGTACTTAACGTATGTCTGAAAAGGCGAGAAATCATAGTAATAAAGGATGCCTAGGTCAAGGAATACAGAGGTACACAAGAATGAGAAAACAAGCCAAGGTTAAAGGGATACAGAGTGTCAGAATAGTTAAAATGCGAAAGCAGGTCAACAACAGGAAAAGCAGATTAATAATAAACACACTCTCAGGCTAACAAGAACCACGACAGGGCAATGATTCCCAGAAAGGGGGGAACTTATATAGGGCTAGAAAGAATACTATTGGACACCATCTTCACCCTGCACCAGGACACACAAAGGGGTGTGACCTATGCAAGACATCCAACAAATATGACATCACTAAAAGGTGAGTATAAAGTATAACACCCAAAGGGTCATGTAATTTCAAAGGATGCCTGTAGGTTACAATGGAAATATTGCAATCTTACAGATAGTGCAGAGCTGTCTGCAGTTCTGTGGAGAGAACGGCACATAACCTTCGAGCTGGAGGTATTCAGGAACACAGCATTCACCTCAGTGAGAGCGGCATGGGACCAGAATCTTCGTGGCTGCCGTGCAGCACCCCAGGGTATGACACTATAACAATCTAGTCTGCGTAAGATCCACCCTCACGCAAATGAGTGATCTTCAGCCATTAAAGGGCCTGTTAGTGGAGAGAAGCTGAAATACCGCCTGGATCGATAATCCATATCCATAGAAGAAATTAGATTTTTAGTGCTTATGCAATGGCTGCTCGGACTTCCCAAACCAGAGTCTCTTCCTTTTGGATGTAGACAAATATGAAACGGGGATGTAGGGAAGCAGCGCATTAAGTAATGTCCTCTGTGACGGATTCCCTATCCCTGGATTAAAAAACCTTCTGCCCCATTCACCTGTTTGTTCAGCTTTTTAAACTACCGAACTAGACCGACTGCAAGCCCTAATTCTCTGGAACTGTTTTGGGCATGGGACCATGCGTGTGGTCGGTCAAATAAATGACTTCCAGGAAATTCCTGAACCCCTGAACCAATCTGGGTGATTTTTGGATATGTTTGTCACCCAGATCGGGGCTATCAGGGGATGTAACATTTGTGTGTTTAAACGTATTTTGGGGGTTTTATAAAAATATATATTTTTTTGTACCTGGAGATAATTGAGTTTAGTACAGTGCTTGACTCTATTATCTCCCAGGTACAGAGGAGGGATTAATCTATTTTGTGTGGGAGTGCCCTGGAAACGCAGATGAATGGTGAATAATCATCCTAAGAGGGAGCTAATCCATGAATTGCTGGAGATGGATCTTGCTAACACCTTATCTGAACCGATGCTACCGAAAGCAGGGGAAGATGAACGGATGAGGACCATTCGATTACGATTAACCCTGTTCGGTCCAAACCCTCCCACTGACATTGTGATCCAGTTGATGGCAGCTGTGGACGCAGAGGAATGAGCTAAAAAGGAGTGCCAAGCAAGAGTAGCGGTGATACAGCACTCCGAGAGTCCAGCAGCAGAGACTACAGTGACACCTTGGGAACGTAAGAAGGTGCCATTTGCCGCATTTAAAACCTTTGTGGAAACAGAAGGCGTAATAGATGGGTACCTTGCAGATTTTGAGAGGCAGTGCACATTGCACTGATGAATGGGTCACTATTTTGTCTGGGAATCTATCAGGGAAGGCAGCAGACGCATTCCCCCACCAAGGCATCCTTTGCCAAGTCAAAAATGTATCCAGGGGCCCAAATATATCTAGGTGCTTGTCCTGTCATGACCTAAGTGCCGAGTCCAGCCTCTTGCATGGGTTTCAACCCAACTTAGTTAGAAACTTAGTAATCTTAGGGTCAACCTCCGGGTGTCACACACTTTATTAGGCACCACAGGCCTGGGACACTCTGCCTTTAGTTCATTTTGGGTCGCTTTGCTGAGTGGGTGCCACACCCAGGTTTCCAGGTAGCAAGCCACATGGTCTGCTGGGAGCCACACTGGGAAATTGTCTGAGAGAAGGCGATGACATGGAGCTCATGGCTGTCATAATGGCGTCCGTCACCGAACACTGTAGCGCTGATGCCTGAGCCTCTTTAGCTTGGCCGGATAGGTCCACTAACGGGGGTGAGGAGCCCAACGTGGCGGGGGTCTCCCCCAAGGGTAGGGGGACAGGCAGGCACCCTAGGTTTAGGCATGATAAGATGACCCACACAATGCAATAGTAATGAGAATTATATAGGCACTAACACCTCTACAGTTGTAAAGCAATACAGAATAGTAAGCTAAGCTATCCAGGGAAGGGTCAATAGGAAAGATCTCACCAGGGCCCAGAATAGCAGTAGGTACATAAGGCAGGAAAGATAGAGACAATAGAGGAGGAGGAAAAAAAGCCAGAAGGTTGCACAGTCCAACAAAACTCACAAGAATCGCAGGCGTAAACCCCAAGAACGTGGCTTAAAAACTACCGAACAGGTGCCATCGGTCCGCGAATGGATCGCGTTCACACACTGAACATGGCAAGTAAGGCAAAACACATGAACGGACTAAAACAGCCAAATGTTTGGATAGAATTCCGCGAATGCTATTCCGCGGATTGAACACAGCCACAAACCAAATGACTCTGGCGAAAAAAACGCTGAACGCAAGCCCCAAAATGTCTGAATGGAGTCGAATGGTGGCATAAAAAGCCGCAAATGGTGCCAAAAATGGGCCAGATACCTGAGAGAGCCCCAAAACAGGAAAGAAATAGGGGTAAAACTGATAGAATAAATAAAGGAACAGAACAAAAAGCCCCAAGCATAGACAAAGCACAGAGAAATGGGAAAAGAAAAGGGTTGTAACAAAAAACTCCAACAGTTCAGGGGAGAGCCCCCTTAGCTGGTCTGGGAGCCTGAGTCTATAACAAACAATAGAATACAACACTTTTTACTGATGATATAATTAATTTTAGAAGCATATGAACCTTGTATACAGCCATGCAATTTTAATATTTATATAATGCACATATATTTGTATAGTTTTATTCTTGTCCATTCATTCATTTTTTTACTTGAATCACTGATTATATAATTACTGAAGGTTATGACTATTTTTTAGAGTATATCAACCCTATATACAGCGATTTTATTCTAATCTATTCTAGTAATGACTGGGTACTATTTGTTTCTACTGGGTCTGAAGAGCCACTCTTTTTATTCCACCACTTTTTATCGGATGATTTGATTAAATTGTAAAAGCATTTTAACCCTGTATACAGCCATGAAATTTTGTATTTATATAATGCATATGCATTTCTATATAATTTTATTTTTGTACATTCATTCAATTTTTTGTTGAATTATTGATTATCTAAATTATACTATGGTATTATTGTACTGTACATCTTATAGTACTGTACATCTTTATCTGGATTGGGCTTTTGCTTCTGACACTAATTTTAAGTATGTCTTTTTATAATGGGTCACTCATATATCCATATGTATCAATTTTTTTCTGATGTTATCTCTTTATTTTTATTTTTACTTTTGACTTTTATTATTTTTTAGGATTATTATCCCTATTATTTTATATTTATCTATTCTTTTATCTATTCTTTCTGAACTTATAGACCTAATATAGTATTTTCCTCACTTGGCTTTTTATTTTCATTTTTATTTTTATCTCCTTATTTTTGCTAATCCTTGGACACAGAAAATTACTACTATTTATTCTGATTTCTATTTTCTAATTTCTTCTTTCTTTTTCCATCTATTGATTATCATTAATTATTATTATTATTATTTTCATTTGTATATTTATAATTTATATTTATTCTTATTTCTATTCTCTCTCCTTTTTCCACATTTTATTATTTTCTTTTCATTTATTTGAATTTTTTTACTTTTGAATTAAGTTTTTTTCTTTCCCCTTGCATTTCTTTTTGTTTTAATCCTATTTCTCTTCTCTTCTCTTATGATTTTTTCCTTTTACAATGCTTCTTATTATTGTTTTTAGCTATAATATATATTGTAATGCATTTATCTCATTTTCGATCTGCAATTAGGCAGTAGGTCCCCCCCTCATTCTCATTAAGGCCCCCACCCGCTGCGCAGGGGTGGGGTAAGGGGTGGGGGGACATTAGGTCCCCCACCTTATTTTACTTTAGGGCCCCCACCCGTCGTTTAGGGGTGGGGGCCAATAGTTTTTTTTTTTACAGTGAGCAGCCACAGTCTGCTCACTGTTTAATGGACATGCCCCTACTCGTGGTATAGCGAGTAGGGGCATTGGGGAGATTTTAATCTCCCTTGTGCTATTATGGGGGTCATATTGTCCCCCATAGAGTGAGGGGGGACCTGGGGGGGGGGGCTTATGAAGTGGTGGGGAGCACTGCTCCCTGCCACTTCTATAGTTACATATTACAAGGAGGGAGCTGAGTGCCGGTAGCTCCCTCCTTGTAATAAACTGCACGAACAAACGAACACTGATACACTGATACACTGATACACAGATACATAGTGTTTGTTTGTTCAGCTGATCTTTTTATTCATTCATTCGTCTGTCTGATGAATGAATGAATGAATAGATGAAATTCCCGTTTGCATGTCCAGGTGTTTCACTGGGCATGTGCGGGAATCTCACAGTCAATCTAGTGTGGGCTGATGACGTGTCCCACAGGGACTTCAGCTACCCACACAAAGATGGCGGCGCCCTGAATATAGATCGGGGCAGAAAATAAGGAATAAAAAATAGGTAATGTGGGGGGCTTAGGGGCATTTGGGGGTGACTAGGGTGTTAGTTAGATGTAGTGGAGGCTGGAGGGGGGTTAAAAATAAACAGGATTCGGCATGACAGTGCCGCTTTAAGTCATTTATTGAGTGTGGTATAAATTTCCACCTATGATCACTGCTATATACTACATCTTCTGAAGAAGTGAGGCAACTCCTCATGAAACGCGTCAAGCAGACGGCACTCTGATACAGTGCCTTACAGGACTGAGTCTGACACTCTTGCTGAGACATTTACCACAGCAACGCTCTATTTCATTTTCATTCTAAGCTGATCGCTATACGGCAGATAAGGTACGAACTGTCCCTCCTGACTACTGGTTGGATTCAGATCGGGAGTGAGGCTTCGGTGGAACGCTGGCTGAGCCGCACGCTCAATTCATTGCCAGGTATCCTACAACAAAGACTGCAGCTCCCACAAATCCCAAGCGTCAGGAGAACAACTGCAAGAGACAGCTTTAGGAGGTGTTAGAACATCCTGTTGGCAATTTTACTTATTTCATTTTTACTATTCATGTTTATTTGATCTACTGATTTGAATTTTATTAAAGACTTGGAACTGTTTATAGAGAAGCATTTTCCCTCCTTTTTTTGTTACCCATCTATTATCAACTTTCTTATTCTTTAACATACAGTTGTCCAAGGTACTGTATTTGCTTCTTTATTTTTCTATTTTTTATTATTTTTCATCTTTAATTTTATTTGTATTTACTTACCTTTAGTAAACTATATAATTCTTGCAATAGGGTCCCACAGCTGTGTATCTTCTATATTCACAGTAGTGTGTGCACTCCCCCCTTGCTACATATGTGGACTATTATGGGGACTTATTTATTTGATTTTATCTTTTATGAACTTACATATTATAGATAGTGATGTACCGAACGGTTAGCCGGCGAACGGTTCCCGGCGAACATAGCATGTTCGCGTTCGCCACGGCGGGCGAACATATGCGCGGTTCGACCCGCCCCCTATTCGTCATCATTGAGTAAACTTTGACCCTATACCTCACAGTCAGCAGACACATTCCAGCCAATTAGCAGCACAGCCTCCCTAGCAGACCCTCCCACCTCCTGGACAGCATCCATTTTAGATTCATTCTCAAGCTGCATGCTTAGTAAGAGGAGGGAAAGTGTAGCTGCTGTTCATAAGATAGGGAAAAGCATAGCTAGGTTAGGGATAAGGGTATGCTTTTTTTTATTTATTTTTTATATGTAATGTAAATGCACTTAGTTGTCTGCCACTGCTGCCAGCTTCTGTGTCAGGCTCACAGTGCATACTGTGCCCATTTCCCCAGTCAGTGCCACCACTTACATCTGGTGTCACAATAGCTTGGATTTAAAAACAAAAAACTTTTTTCACTGTTATAGATTGAATAGCAGTCAGTTGTCTGCCACTGCTGCCAGCTTCTGTGTCAGGCTCACAGTGCATACTGTGCCCATTTCCCCAGTCAGTGCCACCAATTACATCTGGTGTCACAATAGCTTGGATTTAAAAACAAAAAACTTTTTTCACTGTTATAGATTGAATAGCAGTCAGTTGTCTGCCACTGCTGCCAGCTTCTGTGTCAGGCTCACAGTGGATACTGTGCCCATTTCCCCAGTCAGTGCCACCAATTACATCTGGTGTCACAATAGCTTGGATTTAAAAACAAAAACTTTTTTTCACTGTTATAGATTGAATAGCAGTCAGTGTCCTTAAAGCGGTGTGTGCGCTAACAGTGGATACGGTGACCATTGCCACCACTTAGATCTGGTGACACAAAGCTTGTATTTAAAAAAACAACCACTTTTTTCACTGTTATATATTGAATAGCAGTCAGTGTCCTTAAAGCGGTGTGTTCGCTAACAGTGGATACGGTGACCATTACCACCACTTAGATCTGGTGACACAAAGCTTGATTTAAAAACAAAAAACACTTTTTTCACTGTTATAGATTGAATAGCAGTCAGTGTCCTTAAAGCGGGTGTGTTACGCTAACAGTGGATACGGTGACCAGTGCCACCACTTAGATCTGGTGACACAAAGCTTGTATTTAAAAACCAAAAACACTTTTTTCACTGTTATAGATTGAATAGCAGTCAGTGTCCTTAAAGCGGGTGTGTTACGCTAACAGTGGATACGGTGACCAGTGCCACCACTTAGATCTGGTGACACAAAGCTTGTATTTAAAAACAACAACCACTTTTTTCACTGTTATAGATTGAATAGCAGTCAGTGTCCTTAAAGCGGGTGTGTTACGCTAACAGTGGATACGTGACCATTGGCCACCACTTAGATCTGGTGACAATAAAGCTTGTATTTAAAAAAAAAACAACCACTTTTTTCACTGTTATATTGAATAGCAGTCAGTGTCCTTAAAGCGGGTGTGTTGCGCTAACAGTGGATAAGGTGACCATTGCCACCACTTAGATCTGGTGACACAAAGCTTGTATTTAAAAAAAAACAACCACTTTTTTCACTGGTATAGATTGAATAGCAGTCAGTGTCCTTAAAGCGGGTGTGTTACGCTAACAGTGGATACGGTGACCATTGCCACCACTTAGATCTGGTGACACAAAGCTTGTATTTAAAAAAACAACCACTTTTTTCACTGTTATATATTGAATAGCAGTCAGTGTCCTTAAAGCGGGTGTGTTACGTTAACAGTGGATACGGTGACCATTGCCA
>OW240923.1:66859946-66917283 GCA_933207985.1 Pelobates cultripes
CATAGAAGCGTCTGTATGGACGCGAAAGTGTTTAGTTGGATCAGGAGCAGAAAGTACAGGTGATTTAATGAGCGCCGTCTTGAGCTGTTGGAAGGCCTGTTCACACTCTGGGGCCCATACTACTATCTTGGGGAGGTTTTTACACGTTCCTATATGGCACTTACTGGGCTTTAGGGTCAGTCCGGACTCCCTAATCCGGTCTAATACGGCTCCTATGTGGGTCAGGTGTTCGGGCCAGGAGCTGCTAAAAATGTCTATACCATCCAAGTAGGTGTGTATCAGTGTGTATTAGGGATCCTTAGGACAGGTGTCAATCCATATCTGCCAAGTGACCCTATGTTGGGGTAACATTCCCTATTCTGATCTGTGTCAGTGTGTATCAGGGATCCTTAGGACAGGTGTCAATCCATATCTGCCAAGTGACCCGATGTTGGGGTAGCATTCCCTATTCCGATCTGTGTCAGTGTGTATCAGGGGCTCTGAGGACAGGTGTCAATCCATATCTGCCAAGTGACCCTATGTTGGGGTAACATTCCCTATTCTGCTCTGTGTCAGTGTGTATCAGGGATCCTTGGGACAGGTGTCAATCCATATCTGCCAAGTGACCCGATGTTGGGGTAACATTCCCTATTCTGCTCTGTGTCAGTGTGTATCAGGGATCCTTAGGACAGGTGTCAATCCATATCTGCCAAGTGACCCTATGTTGGGGTAACATTCCCTATTCTGCTCTGTGTCAGTGTGTATCAGGGCTCTGAGGACAGGTGTCAATCCATATCTGCCAAGTGACCCTATGTTGGGGTAACATTCCCTATTCTGATCTGTGTCAGTGTGTATCAGGGGCTCTGAGGACAGGTGTCAATCCATATCTGCCATCTGACCCTATGTAGGAGGAACAGTCCCTATTCTGATCTGTGTCAGTGTGTATCAGGGGCTCTGAGGACAGGTGTCAATCCATATCTGCCAAGTGACCCTATGTAAAAAAGGCCTGATGAGATGAGCTGCCTTGGACTAAAAATGGTCCATACGCTGCTGTATTTTAGCTCTGAATGCCTGTTGACTTGCGTGACTTATCCGCCACCAACTTGGGTTCAAGCCGCCAGTGTGTACTTTATAAATGGCTTTATAAAGCAGTGTGTACTTTATAAATGGCTCCACCTGCCACCCGTACAGCAACACAGTCTCAGTTAGGAGGACCAACCAAGCATCTTCTTCCATCTGCCTGTTTCAGAAATTACTGCCGTGTACACGACCACTGATAGGAGACGCGGAAGGTATTAAACTGATAAAAATAGTACTAAACACACCACTCCTATTTGGTGTCACATTAGCTTGACCGCGCAGTGCCCCAAATTTGCAGTAAGAGGACCGACCAAGCCTCTTCTTCCATCTCCCTGTTACAAAAATCAATGCCGTGTACACGTCCACTGATAGGAGACGCGGAAGGTATTAAACTGATCAGAACAATACTAAACACACCACAAATAAGGTTTCTCTCCTGTATGGCTCCTCAAGTGATGCTTAAGATTAGAAGCGGCTGAAAAGCATTTCTCACACTCAGAACAAAAATATATTTTTTTAACATTCTCTCCACTTTGAACGAAATGACGTTTGGGAAGAGATTAACATAATTAAACACAGGCAGTAAAAATACAGTTTTAGCCATACCCTGTAACTTTAAAACTACACATCCCATCTTCATAATTACATATTTGGAATCAGCACACTTAAACATAAACATAACCAAAAATCAGCCAAATCCATCCAGGGGTTAAAAAGTTAGCTGGAGGTCCCTTTATGACCGACCGCAAGCACATTTTCCTGCCCAAAACAGTTCCATAGATTTGGGCTGTGAGGTCGGTCTATTTCAGGCTGAAAAACGACTAAGTCCCATCGCCGAATGGGACTTAGTCTCTGCAGCTGAAATAAGGCTGAAAAAAACGGCTGAAAAAAAGACTAAGTCCCATCGCCGAATGGGACTTAGTCTCTGCAACTGAAATAATTTCCCATTTACTGAACCAAGTGGGAAATAGCAAGGCAGGCACAAAGGGTTTGCACCAGGTCTGGGGACACAGGGGACACCGTCTTAAAGGGGCCGTGTCCCCAACAAGTCTGGGGACACGGCCTTAAAGGGGCAGTGTCCCAATCTTCCTGATGTCCCAAAAAAGGTGTTTAAAGGGCCAGCACCAGTCACATAAAGAGTCCATAAGCCCCAATATGCCCACCGACAGTCTTAAAGGGCCATACACACCAAATAAAAGTGCATACATTTTCACAATCTCCCAGGGGCCATAGTCATGCGGGAGGAGGCTGGCAAGTAGGCTTCTCCACAACCCAGGGAAGCAGGGCAATTTGCCATTTAAAGGGCCCGTTACAAATAGCAGTTTGTAACAAGGTGTCAATCCATATCTGCCAAGTGACCCGATGTAGGGGGACCAGTCCCTATTCTGCTCTGTGTCAGTGTGTACCAGGGAACCTTAGGACAGGTGTCAATCCATATCTGCCAAGTGACCCGATGTAGGGGGAACAGTCCCTATTCTGCTCTGTGTCAGTGTGTATCAGGGATCCTTAGGACAGGTGTCAATCCATATCTGCCAAGTGACCCTATGTAGGGGACCAGTCTCTATTCTGCTCTGTGTCCGTGTGCATCAGGGGCTCTGAGGACAGGTGTCAATCCATATGTCAAGGTGTCAATATGTCATATGTCAGGTGTTAATCCATATTGATTGTGATTTAGGAATGTTAGGTGATTTCTGCCCTTTATGGATTAAAACCAGACTCTGTATCAACTGTGTAATTTTCCATGGGAGTTTTGCCATGGATCCCCCTCCGGCATGCCACAGTCCAGGTGTTAGTCCCCTTGAAACAACTTTTCCATCCCTATTGTGGCCAGAAAGAGTCCCTGTGTGTTTTAAAATTCGCCTCCCCATTGAAGTCAATGGCGTTTCGGGCGGTTCGCCGGTTCGCGAACATTTGCGGAAGTTCGCGTTCGCCGTTCGCGAACCGAAAATTTCGGGTTCGCGACATCACTAATTATAGATCCTCTGTATGAATTATTTGCCACTCTTTAGGTGATCAGTCACTTAGTATCTATTTAGGTTTATGTATCTGATTTGTTGCAATTACACTCATTGCTACTAGTGAACCAGCTCCTGGTATATTTTATCATTCTAACCAGTGATTTATTCCAAATAGAATACAACAGTCTGAAATACAAGCAAGAACAAATGCACAACAGCAATAAACTCACAAATAAATCCCAAAACCCACAGAACAGAGAAAATCGGTACTTATCGGACTGTGGAGCAGCAAAGAAAAAAGAAGGTCTTAGGGAGGTGCCTACTATTATACTAGGACTTGGTCAGGGAGTTACCTATGTTATTATGTATGCATTATTCTTTCATTCTGTTTGCTTCTTTGCTGCTGTTGGTGGACAGTAAAGAAAGGGATATGCAATATGCACCTCTGTGTCTTGCAATAAAATCTGAAATTAAAACCCTTCAGACACAAAAATGAAAAACAAAATAGAAACCCTAGAACAAAAGGTGACAGATCTAGATAGATCAAGAAGAAACAAAAAAATGGCATTAAAGAATATGTATAAATGGAAAAATGGAAAAACATTTGAAAGAATATATGGCTCAATTTCTCAACGATCAACAGATAGGTCCATCATCCCTTGAAAGATGGCAAACCAGCAGACATCAACCCCTCCAAAACACGGGATGTAACAGTTTGTTTTATGAACTGCTCCGTTAAAGATAAATTGGTACAGAAGATTAAAATTCAATGATCTAAAGATTGAAAACATTCCAGAATAGCAACATATCCAGACCTATTAATGGCTTCAAGAACAGGCAGAAAGAAATTCTAGGACATGACAACACAACTACGAAAGAATAAAATTATCTATAGATGGGGATTTCACACAAAACTTGTAGTGCTCCACAAGGGAAAGACTCTAATTATTGCAGACCAATCTTCTCTCTATCTCCCCCTTACCCTTTCTGCTATTGTAATAATGAATAGAAAATACATTCATAAGAATAAAATTAAATTTAAGTATGAACTCAGGTGACACCTAAGAAAAGGTTAAATATAAAAAAAATAGGGCACATCTTTGTATTATGAAATTATTTCATGAGTTGCTTCTAAGACATAGAATAGATAAATAAAAAGGAAAGAAGGATAAATAAGGACATTAAAACACACAATTCAAAGGTAACTTATTTCACTTAGCGCCACAAAGCATGTATATAATGAAATACACAATTATAGTTGAACGTATTGGAATTTACTTTCACTCAGTAAAGGTATTTATGACGCAATTCATATTTGCAGATGAGGCAGATGAACTAAAGGCATAAATAAATTACCTGGAGATTTTTTTTTATTTTAAGCTATTTTTAATTTAAATTTGAATCCCACATCGAATGTTCACTTTATTGAAAAACACTGGAACAGTAAAGCTAAGTTTAGAGAAAATTTTGTATATATACATCACACACACACTCTCTCTCTCTCTCTCTCTCTCTCTCTCTCTCTCTCGCTAGTAAAAAGGAAGAAAAAGGAAACAAGGGAATGGGAGGAATAAACGATTGGTAAATCACTTTATAAGTTTTGAAAAATTCACTAAATGTTTTCTCTCCTCTTTGCAAAATGAGAAAGGATGAGGAAAACGAAGCGAAAAAAAGAAAAGAAGGGAAAAGTAAGGGGACAAGGGGAGGAAATAGAGATAATAAATGAATTAGAAGTGAAAGGAAGGATAAGGAGATTGTTGTATAATTGTATGTATATATTTTGTTTATCATCTTATATAACTTATCTTGAAAAAAAGATAAGGAAGGTACATATTTGATTATAATCTGCAGATTAAATAATACAATATACACATTTGCAAACATACAATTTTTTTAAATAAGAAATACATTTTTTTTTAAAAATGAACTTTATTAATTTGCTGGAGACATGAATGTAACACTGGATGAAAAAATGGATAAAACCCTAAACTTAAAAAACAAGAAACATACCCAAAAAATAAGATGCAATTGTAATTCTTTATTGGATGTCCTGCTGGAGCTATTTGATATCTGAAGAGTACAACATCCAGAAGTAAGAGACTACTCTTATTTTTCACAGGTGCAAAAACATACTCAAAATTTGATGCATTCTTAACAAAAATTCTAATATGGATACTATAACATGGTCAGATGATGCACCGATACAAGTAAATATAAAAGAAGAGATGGACGAAATAAGGAGGACATCCTGGAGGATGAATGATAGCATTCTCGAATCGGAACAGGAGTTAAATTATTTAACTAAGCAAGCAGAAGAGTTTATTAACATAAACGATAACATTGAAGTCTTATACAGCACAGGAGTTAAATTATTTAACTAAGCAAGCAGAAGAGTTTATTAACATAAACAATAACATTGAAGTCTTATACAGCACAGGAGTTAAATTATTTAACTAAGCAAGCAGAAAAGTTTATTAACATAAACAATAACAATGACGTCTTCTACAGCATTCTTTGGTGTAGGTATAAATGTTTTATGAGGGGAACATTTTTGTTATAATAGGGTCAAAGATAAAAAAGAGCAGGGGGAAAATATATCTGATCTATATATTGAATTAGCTAGATTATAATTTTACAATAAAAAGGAATTTAAGAAAAAAAGATCAAATAGAATTAAAAAAATTAAATCAGAAATTAAAAATAAATGATCAAGTAAAGTGAATAATGCAATTTAAGACTATGACAACAGTGGTATTATGGAGACAACAGAACTAGCAAAATTTTACCAACAAGTTAAAATAAAAATAAAAAAACATCAAATTGTTAAAGAGATTCTATAGAGTGATAAAAAATATCTTTCCTCATTAGATATTGGAAGAGTCTTTGGCTTCTACTACAAATCCTTATACAATCTTCCAAAGATCTCAGCTTCTAAAGAAATTAGAAAAGTGCATTTTGTTTCGCTACGAATGTACATTTGTATGAATTTCATGCAATTCGGACATTCGGATGCTTGCAAATGTCCGAAGTGCCGAAGATTCGGATTTCAAAAAAGTGGCAATACAATAGACATGTGCAATTCGTTTTGGTCTGAATTAAAATTCGGCTGAATTTTGGGTAATTCGGACATTCTGTCTGTCTGCGTGGAGCCCTCGCCGGGTGAAGATGGATTATTTTTTTTTGCGCACTGTTTTTTTTTTTTTTTTTAATTGCGTTGGTTATTATGGATTTTTATTTGGCCTCTTTTGGGGCTGAAAAAAGAAGATTTTAGAAGAAAGAAAACACCGCACAGGGGTGGTGGCCAGGGGGGAGGACATTGGATCCCCCCAATTTGTATTTAGGCCCCCACCCACTGCTCAGGGGTGGGGGCCAGGGAGGAGGACAATAGGTCCCCCCTTATTCTAGTTTAGGGCCCCCACCCACCGCTCAGGCTGCTCACTGTTTAATAGACATACCGCGAGTAGGGGCAAAATTTACTAATACTAAGTCATTTTTACTTAGTATTAGTAAATTTGGCTGAAAGACCAATTTCATTCTTTCAGCCTTTTGGTAGATAACTCCCTAATACCGTGGGAATTAGGGAGTTATCTACCAAGAAGCTGTAAGAGAAGTCCCGAAATGCCAGAGTTCCGAAGTGCCGAAGTTGCCGAAGTTCCGAAGTGTCTAAGTACCGAAGTTGCCGAAGTTCTGAAGTGGTGAAGTTCTGAAGTGCCGAAGTTGCTGAAGTTCCGAAGTGTCGAAGTCCCGAATTGCCGAAGTCCCGAATTGACTAAGTCCTGAATTTTGGAATGCCGAACCGAGCCGAATATTTTCCCCGTGCACATGCCTACAAAACAAGAGAGAGGGAGGAAAAATTATGTGAATAATGACAGAAATCTTGACCAATAAGCTAATTCCTTATGTGCAATGTAATGCTTGCTTGCCCAATCCGGTTTTACTATTCCCTGTCCAATGAAATGAGCAAAGTTTTGTGATTGATGTTAGAGGACAGCCAATTAATGGTGATTTTGTCACTGACACTTGGACAATGAAGGCACACAGAGTCATTGAGGTGGGATAGTATATAAATCAGGCTGTCAGGATGTTTGTTTGCATTCATGTGACCAGACTAGTTGTGATAGCACAAGAGACTGAGAGAGATAAATTACATTACATTTATTGTACTTTACTTGTTGCAAACCTGGGGAGCCACATTGCTTTTAAGTGTGTGTTCTAGGGAGAGAGAGTGAGTGAATTTTGCCTTTTTTTTCTTCTGCATTTTGTTTCTTTTTTTGTAGAGAGAGGAAGGGGTGAGAGAGTATGTGGCTGTGCAAGCCAGGTAGTCTGATTGCCAGGGTGTCTCTCTGCTGCACTGTGACTTTACTGCAGTGGTTAATTTTGTGTACCAGCCATCACTTGCTCTCACTTTGCTCTCTCTCTCACACACTGTCACTTGCTTGTTACTACATAAATTGCTTACTCTCTGCTCTCACACTCTGCTCTCACTCTCTGCTCCTAAACTCTCCACAAAGATGGTGTCACAGGGGTGGGATTATATAGTGTGCAGAAGTGTTGCATGCTGGTAGTGCTCCCTGATTAGCTGCACTATATGTGTAGTGAAAAATATAATTTTGTAAATTGTTTATATACTAAACTAACACTACTAATTATTAACTAAACCCAGACCACTTCTTTATAATTAAATGGTCTGGGTGCTGCTGTGGTCCACTATGCAATGTAAAACATTGCTGTTTAAGAAAAAAAAAAACACAAATGTTTATTTTTCAAAACGAACAACATTCCGAACTGCTGAATGCCTGAAACGAATGACATGCTGAACTGCTGAATTCCCGAAATGAATGCCCGAATGCCGTGTGCCCGAATGCTGTGTACCCGAATTCCGAATGTCAGAACCAAATGCCATTGGTCCGAATTGGCAAAGCTGACAATTGTTTTACTAAATCCCCATTATTTTATTCCTAAGTGAGGTGTTTTTAAATAAAACTATTACAATCTGTAAGATTTAAATATAATTGTTAAGTGAATAAGTGAGTGCGCTGGCTTGTGTATTTTGTATGTTGTAAATTTTGACCCCGGCAGCACCCTATAATGTATGCATGTTCAGGTGAGTGCAGCCCTCTTGGTTTCATTTATATATTTGGGAGTCCAGGCCAACTCCTTGGTTTTGCGCTGTCATAGGTGCCTCATTCCAGGACCCTATTTAGCCTTGACTTGCAGAGTCCCAGTAAGGAAGTATTTCCCAAGTAAGTAGATTAATCTCATAAGAGCAAGCATTAGGCTGCTAGAGTAGGACCTGCCAAGAATGGGGTGCATTGACGTTGTGGCTGGCTAATGCAATATATGATCATAAAATTAAATTTTTTTTTTGTCTAGGTGAGGTGTTTTTAAATAAAACTATTACAATCTGTAAGATTTAAATATAATTGTTTGGTGAATAAGTGAGTGCGCTGTATTGTCTATTTTTTATGTTGTATATTTTGGCCCCAGCAGCACCCTATAATGTATGCATGTTCAGGTGAGTGCAGCCCTCTTGGTTTCATTAATATATAAACAAAACTATAAAGATCAAATCAATAAATGGGAAATCGAATTAGGAAGGGAATTCTCTTTAAAAAATGGTTGGAGTCATTTTCATTGCTTAGGAAGGCGATACATTGTATAAAAAAAAATATATATTATATATATGACAGGTCAAATTAGTTCATAGGTGGTATATGGTACCAGAAAAAAATTCAAAATTTCATTCCTCCACCAATGATTAATAAGTAGGGTCACAGAAACATATCTGGTGGAATAGTTGTAAGCTTAATCCGATAAAACAGATGTTATCTGGGAAAATTAGTAGGATTCTAAATACGTTGTTAAAGATGTCTCCTCAACTTTTTATATTCCATATAGAATTCCCTACCATTAGTAAGCCTTTAAAACTTCTACTTATACATATTTTTTGGCAACTAAGACCTGATTGGCAAGGTACAGGTGGTCTGTTGATACCCCATTATGAAAAGAAATTGAATACCAGATCATATATCAACAACAAATGGAAAAAACAATATGTAGAAATTTGGAATTAACAGACACATCTAAGAAAGTTTGTGAACTTTGGACACTGAATTTAGATACTAACTAATAAGAAATAGAAATATAACTGAATATCCTTATGCCTGAAGGTAGAAACATTTTATATAGTAGACCACTCCTCCTTCCCTAAATAAAATATTAGGAATTTAACAAGTTGGGAAGAAAAATGGAAATGGAACTCCCTTACCTAATCTGTTTAATTTAGTGATTAGTGAGATTGTTTGAATTTTTTGCAGATAATTGCAATTTCATTTGACTAAATTTATTAATTTAGAAAGCCACTGATTGATTGTTAATAAATAATTCATGTTTAATTAGGGAAAGGTTATCTAGAATGTATTTTTTTCCCGCTTTCCACAATTTTAAAGGCGTTAGATTGTAATATCATTATTATTTTTATACTGGAGGTATATAATTAAAAATAGATAGTAAAGGATTGGAGAGTTGAGAATAGAAGGGAAAGAAAGGGGATATGAACACTTAATTAGGGTGGTGTAACCGCTGCTGGTTCCCCTATTTACCACCATAATGTCTTAAAGCATAGAATTCAGCAGGGCTAACCGTCAGATATCTTAGTTAGAATATTATATAGTCTCGCACCTACGAAACCAGGAAGGTACTACATTCTAGAAGGAGTGGCGCCACTTCCCCGTGGAGGTAACAGGGAAAGAATCCTTTTACAGAAGGAGGTTCACTGCATGTACCACTTGGATACAGTGTCACATCATGGTCTTAATGAGAAGCTTGATTGACACTGTTTCTTCTAGGTGCTCCAGTTAGTACCCGCTGGATAGTGAGTGACTCCTGGATCCGGGTA
Organism: Pelobates cultripes; assembly: GCA_933207985.1. Lineage (NCBI taxonomy): Eukaryota > Metazoa > Chordata > Amphibia > Anura > Pelobatidae > Pelobates > Pelobates cultripes. The sequence continues at coordinate 66,869,862 of OW240923.1, forward strand.
TGCACTTTGCATTTATCTCACCTACATCCTCTGTGCCCCAATTCATTTTTGAGATACAGATAGCCCTGCATTATGATTCTCTGGCTCTATGCACAGGATTAGGCACTCTGTGTAACCAAATACCAGATTGGTATTGGGTGATTTCATTATGTAAGATGTATGTGTATAATTTGTACATATAGATATAGTTAGAACACTATGTACTATATTATTTTTATTCTCTATACATAGGTATTTGTTATTCTGGATTAATTTATTTTATGTTTTATTCCTTTACCCAGACTTCACTGTGTGCCTATAAGTGTATTCCTCTTTGCCATTGATCTTTTATATTAAGAGAGCTACTTGAAGAACATGTTTCCCCTTTGAGCTATATTTAACCAATACTGAATGCCTGCATCTTTATCCTTAGTTTCTATGTATTCTTCGTTGTAAACAAGGGTTTGTGTACTCGTTTCCTAGCAACCGAACACCATGATGTCACACACGGCGTGACGTCTGACGTCATTACACAGCGTCCATGCTTCCAGGGAACCAGAAGAGAGCCACTAGATGGTGGAGGAACATCAAATACCGACACATAGCTGCACTAAATTGGTGGGAGGCAGCACCTGGGAGCTTATGTCACACTGTTCTTTGTATCACTGCACTGTATATAAACTGGTGATTGTTGATTCATGTTTAAGGACATTTGCATTGAAAAAGGGCTTGTACCCCAAAATGTCTGCCTTTTCTACTTTGTCCTTTCAATAAAATATTGATAGTTCTTTGGTGCACATCTAATCTGGATGCGCAGACCTCATTTTGTTCTTATGTTTGCCTGATTATGGTTGCTGATAAATCTCGTGGTCACTACTCTATCCTAATTCTCCTTGACCTGTCTGCTTCTTTTGACACTGTTGATCATCAACAGCTTCTTCTCAGCCTCTGCAATATCAGTCTACAAGATATTGCTCTCTCTTGGTGCTCCTCCTACCTCTCCCTGCGCTCTTTCAGTGTTTCTTTCTCTGGCTCTGCTTCTTCTCCCAAACTCCTCTCTGTTGGTGTCCCCCAAGGTTCAGTCCTTGGTCCCCTACTGTTCTCCATCTATACTGCCTCCCTTGGTAAACTCATTAGCTCCTTTGGCTTCCAATATCATTTCTATGCAGATGACACGCAAATCTACCTGTCCTCTCCTGATCTCTCCCCGTCCCTCTTGACTATTGTATCTGACTGCCTCTCTGCTATTTCTAACTGGATGGCTGCCCATGTCCTTAAACTAAACAACAAGTGTTGTTACTCCTGTGTCTGTCTCCCTCCAAGTCAACGGTGCTACCATCAGTTCCACCACGCAGGCTCGCTGCCTAGGTGTTCTCTTTGACTCCGACCTCTGCAACCTCTGCAACTGTCACTAGTCTAATACTATGCTTACCTTTTTGTTTGTTTTTTTGCCGCACTCCTTCTAGCATGTAAGCTCATTGAGCAGGGCCCTCAACCCCTCTGTTCTTGTGTGTCCAACTTGTCTGGTTACAACAACATGTCTGTTCGTCCACCCATTCTAAAGCGCTGCGGAATTTGATGGCGCTATATAAATATCATAATAATAATAATAATAATAATAATTACACTGCTTGAACTACAGTGGGAGGTGTTGCAGCACAGGTCAAATCCTTTGATTTACATTATATAACTCCTTAGGTACTATTGGTGCCTGTACCTCTTTTTCTCCTGTTTTATGTCTCTAATATTATTAACCCCTTAAGGACCGGCCTGTTTTTGCAATGTTGTACATTAAGGACCAGAGCAATTTTAACACTTTTGTGGTGTTTGTGTTTAGCTGTAATTTTCCACTCTCTCATTTACGGTTCCCATACAAATTATATATTGGTTTTTTTCAGGACAAGAAGGGCTTTCTTTACATACCAATATTTGTATCATGTCATATGTTTTACTTTAAAAAAAATAATAAAATGTGGTGAAAAATTGAAAAAAAAATGTTATTGGACTTTTACTTGAAAAATCTTTTAATTATCTACAAAAGCTAATGAAAAAACTGCTAAATAGATTCAAAATTTTGTCCTGAGTTTAAAAACACCCAGTGTTTACATGCATTTTTGCTTTTTTTTGCAAGTTATAGGGCTTAAGTACAAGTAGGAAATTGCTCTTTCAATATATATATTTTTTACATTTATCAATAGTGACATTGTAATACTGTTATTGGTCATAAATCCCTGAATCACACCGCACATGTACATATTTTTTTAAAGTAGACAACCCAGGGTATTCAATATGGGGTATGTCCAGTCGTTTTTAGTAGCCACTTAGTCACAAACACTGGCCAAAGTTAGCATTTATATTTGTTTGTGTGTTAAAAATGCAAAAACCGCTAACTTTGGCCAGTGTTTGTGACTAAGTGGCTACTAAAAAAGGCTGAACATACCCCATTTGCAATACCTTGGGTTATCTTCTTTTGCATATGGTATGCCATCATGGGGGTAATTCTCATTCCTGGGCTACCATACGCTCTCAAAGGCAACATTACCAATCTGACAAATTTCAATGAAAAGAAAAAAGTTAAATCAAGCCTTATATTTGACCCTGTAACTTTCAAAAACACTATAAAACCTCTACATGTGTGGCACTGTTATAGGACCATATGATCACTGTGATATGTTTTACTGTTTTGAAAGACTAATATTTGTGTTCAGTGAAGTCTCCCGAGTAAAACACTACCCCCCATGTACAGGTTTTAGGGTGTCCTAGAAAGTTACAGGGTTAAACACAGTGCTTGCAAATTAAATTCTCTGGACTTTCGGCCTGGGTTCTCAGGCATGTCCCTCAAATTGCAATCAATAAAATTACTTAATTATGTAATAATATTTCATAAATATGCATGTAGAATTTAAATATATACATATTTATATATTTGAAGTCTACATGTATATTTATGAAATTATTTATGTAATTATGTATATGGACATTTGTATATTTCGTATTATTTTTATTTATTTATTTATTTATACATAGATATATATATCATTTCATTCTAAGTGTGTTTTGATATAAATATATATATTAATATCAAAATACCATTAGAATAAAATTACACACACACACATATATATATATATATATATATATATATATATATATAAATGTAATTATTAAAAATAATTTTTAAATTTTTTAATTTATTTTATATACTTATTATTTATATTTTATAATAATAAATATATACAATATATATATAGTTACTATATATATTATATATATATACGTGTGTAATTTAATTATAAGTGTATTTTTATATTAATATCTGTATATATAAATATAAAAATACACTTAGTATGACATTATATATATGATATACATATATATATATATATATATATATATATAATGTCATACTAAGTGTATTTTTATATTTATATATACAGATATATTTTACACTTTATTTTAAAACTTTATTTCTGATTTTCTACTTGCAGGGAGACTGCCAGTCAGCAAAGACAGTCCCCCTGCAGGCAGATATACAGGCACCTATTGCGGTCATGTGATCGAGCAATCACATGGCCGCGGGGTCCTGATCTGCCGTGGGAAGACTGTCTGTGCAGACAGGCAGTCTCCCTGAACCGGGTAACATCCTGATTGCCACCGGGGGACCGACGGCGATCAGGTAAGTACCCCAAGACCATTATGATGGTTCAGGACCATCATCGGTCCTCAAGAGGATATTTCCGATGACGGTCCTGAACCGTCATCGGTCCTCAAGGGGTTAAATACACCTATTTATACTTTACATTTTTAAATTAGGTCATGTTAGGACCTACCTTAACTTGGCAAATATACAAGGCTTTGACTTGGTCATTTCACACAGGAACATCTTAATTAATCTATTGTCATGACGTAGACATCTTATCTATGTTTAGACTAAAACTTAGGGTTGGATATGACATGGGAAATTCCCTGACTTCTTGTTACATTAACCTAGGACAAAATGATATCATAAAGTCTGAAAACAATATTAAATTAATATGGGTAAGAGGTCATTTATTAAAGAAACATTGCATGAAAAACAATATTTTCCATTTCTAACAAACTGACAGTTTGCAAAATCTCAAAAGACAAAGTACACAGTTTAAGAAATACAACTTTTCATTCTAAAAACTTGTAATATTTGCATATGTCCATAATAGTGGGATCACATGAGGATTGTCTGCAACATATAAATAAAAAATAAGAAGTCTAACAAGTGGGGAAGAAAATTGGAAATTGAACTCCTTAACTTAATATGTTTCACTAATGAGATTGTTTGAATCTGTTATATGGAGATAATGCAACTTCTCTTGGCTAAATTTATTGATTTACAAATTACACTTACAGTTTTTTTAGTATAAAATGTAAAGTTAATTTGGGAAATGTTAATGTAATTTTCTTTCCATCTGTTTGTACTTGCTAATGTGTAACGGTAGTCACTATCACTGGGGGCTGAAGACAGACATTTTATGTAAGTCCCCAGATTGCTCTTATGTTTTAGTCAACCTGTGCCCTTTATAGGTACAGGGTGTGTATAATGTATTTGTTTGTTAGTTATTTTTCCTCCCCCTTTTTCTTGTTGTTTTCCCAGAAGTGTCTTGTTCCATTGTTGCAGGCTGCGGCGACTGGGGCAGAAATGCGCCAGGAGTCCCGGTTGCAGTTAGGAGGCAAGCTTGGTGGAGGTACCCAGCCAAGGTACCAGGTGGTCTATCACATATTATTACATAAAGTTTCACTGGAAATGTTTTATAGTAAATTAGTCAATGATAATAAAACAATCTGTAGGGTCGAAAAGAGAAGGGAAAAGAAGTGAAGATAAATTAAGCTTGCAAAATTATGTAAAAAGAAAGAAAGAAAGAAAGAAAGAAAGAGAAAAGGAAAATGGCAAAGGGAAATGAAAAGAATAAACCAGCAAGAGGCAATGAGATGAGGTATAGGAGATGGAAAAAGTTAGGATTGGGAACGGAATGAGGAGAGAAAGGAAACAAAGAAAATTATAGTTTATATCAGGGGTAGCAAGGTCGCTGAGTGTCCCTTGGTCACTGCTTCTGCAATCCTCCACTGGTCTTGGATTCAGCTACAGCCCACAGTGAGTATGGCTAAAGGAGACCGTGATCATAGCCCTTTTTGTTACTTGTATTATTCCATAATATAGTGGATGAGACCAGTCACATTGGGTAAAAGAAGTGAACTGTTTATTGCAGGGAAAACACATGTATTTATACAAAAAAGTAACTTGCAAGGAGTTAATGTGCAAAATGCTCTTCAAAGTGTATATAGAAGAGTATAGCAGCTCTCAAACACCTATTAGGGAATACCTTTCTCCCTCACCCTTATATAAAACTAGACAAAAAGACAATTAACAGGATATAATACTGTATTTAATGAGTACAGCGCTAAAAACATATATCTTGCTTGCAATAATTGCTTACCCCTAAAGTATAGATATGGAAGTCTTCCACTATCGAAGTAAGCAGAGAGAACAGGAAATTACGGTGCAGTATATCTCTCTAAATAATGGACTAGGTGCAAATATCAAAGAGACTCTGACCTTGTATAGAGCTCTGTAATGCCTTGGCTCTTATATTATAGGGGGGCACTCCTATACCTGGAACTTGGAACCTGAAGTCACAATATATAGACGGCCAAAAAAAAGTGCTACAAACTAATATTTATTTGTAAAAAATGTAATTGCATAGCAACAAAAACAAAATAAAACATGTAATATGCAATTATCCAGTCTACTGGTCCAGTCTTTATGTGCCAAAATGCGTTTCGCTGATATAGGCTTCCTCAGTTGGCTGTAGTAACTTCCAGGTTTAAATGTCTTTTTTAAATGATAATTTCCCTTAATTGCCACGATCACGTGATGTTCGTTATCCAATCCAGGTAGTGTAAGGGCATAAAAGCAAGAAGATATTCAGGGCTTTTTCCGTACTGGTACTGAATAAGCCCTGGTCACCAAAGGGCAGCCAGGTCACCAAATCCGGGGTCTCTCTTATCCTGCAGAGAAGCAGATAAAAACAGAGATGGAGGTGCAGCGCCTGGAATGTCCTTATAGTGTGTATATATAACCATAAAAAGGAGGAGAAATAGGAAACTGATCGTGAAGTACGTGAAAAATACAATAAGGTGAGGGTAAATAAAATTATATTCACTCACACTTTATAAGAGCTTAGGTGCAGCTCCAACTTAAACGCTTGGAGGGAATAATCCCCGGCAGTGGCGGCTCTAGACTTTGTGAGGCCTTAGGCGAAACTCAAACATGAGGCCCCCACTAACACCTAAAGTTAAAAATAGGGGTTGCATTGTGTGTATAAGGTGCTGTTGTTATATTTAAGGACAAGCTTGCAGCGCTGGATACAGAGAGCTAGTCTCTGTATTCATCGTTCAGAGGCTTGCAGTGTTGCGGCTCCCTATGCTACCGCATTATGATATCTCTGATTGTAGTTATGGCATAATATGCAAACTAACTTAATTTGCAATAAACAAATTTCATTAGCAATTATGCCAATCGTTTGTACATGACTGAGGGGTATGGTTACATAGCCTTGCAGTCGTATATACATAAGTGGCGGTGTATGTATATTTGACTGTATCTGACATTGTCTACCTATGTGTGACAGGGTTTGGGGTGAGTGTTGCACAGTTGGAGTACAGGATTGTAAGGGTTTATGTAATAGGGTGAGTGTGGCAGGGTGAAGGGGGTGAGTGTGACAGTGCAAGAGAAGGTGAGTCTGACAGGGTTGATGGGGGGGTTAAGCAATAGGGTAATCAAGGAGTTTGGTATGGTTGCAGTGGGTGAGAGTGACAGGATTAGGAGGGGTTATGTAAGTTTGGCTGGGTGTAGGGGGCGACAGTGTGTGGGGTCTGAAAGTGTTTGGGAATGGTGATAGTGTATGTGAAGGGGGTGTCAGTGTGTGTGGTAATGATAGGGTATGGGTGGGGAATGACAAGGTGTGCAGTGGAAGGCTGTGATTGGATTGGTGTGGGGTGATAGGGTAGGGGAGCTGTGAGAGGGTGTGGGTGTTAGGGGTCTTTGACAGGGTAGGGGGGCTTTGACAGGGTAGGAGGTGGTGGGGGACTGTGACAGGGTAGGAGGTGGTGGGAGACTGTGACAGGACAAGAAGCAGAGGGGGGGCCGGAGCAGGGGGTGGTGGGGCAGGTAGTGGTAGTGGGGCTGTGACATGGTAGTGGGGTGGTAGGAGGACAGTAGGAGGGCAGAGGGTGGCTGGGGCAGAGGGTGGTAGGGTTCCCCTGGGGCAGGGGGGTTATGACAGGGCAGGGGGTGGTAGCGGGGTTGTGACAGGGCACGGGGTGGTAGGACGGCAGTGACAGGGTACGGGGTGGTAGGGGGCAGAGGGTGGTAGGGTGGCTGGGGAAGTGGGTGGCAGGAGGGCAGTGACTGGGTACGGGGTGGTAGGGAGCAGAAGGTGGTAGGGTGGCTGTGACAGGGGATGGTAGGGGGCAGAGGGTGGCAGGAGTACAGTGACAAGGTAGTGGGGTGGTAGGAGGGCAGAGGGTGGCTTGGGCAGAGGGTGGTAGGAGGACAGTGACAGGGTAGTGGGGTGCTAGGATGGCAGAGAGTGGCTGGGGCAGAGAGTGGTAGGGTGGCTGGGGCAGGGGGTGGTAGGAGGACAGAGGGTGACAGGGCAGGGAATGGTAGTGTGCATAGGATGGTAGGAGGGCAGAGGGTGGCTGGGACAGGGGTGGTAAGAGGGCAGAGGGTGTCTGGGCCAGGGGGTCGTAGGAGGGCAGGGGGTGGCTGGGTGGTAGGGGGCTATGACAGGGCAGGGTGGTAGAGGCAGAGTGTGGTAGGAGGACAGGGTGGTAAGAGGGCAGAGGGTGGCTGGGCCAGGGGGTGGTTGGGGCAGAGGCTGGCTGGGGCAGAGGTCGTGAGGTGGCTGGGGCAGAGGGTGGCTGGGGCAGTGGTGGTGGCTGGGGCAGAGGGTGGCTGGGGCAGTGGTGGTGGGGGCTGGGGCAGAGGGGTGGCTGGGGCAGTGGTGGTGGGGTGGCTAAAGAGGGGTGGCTGGGGCAGTGGTGGCAGGGGTGGCTGGGGCAGAGGGTGCTGGGGCAGTGGTGGTGGGGTGGCTGGGGGTGGCTGGGGCAGTGGTGGTGGGGTGGCTGGGGCAGTGGTGGTAGGGTGGCTGGGGCAGAGGGTGGTAGGAGGGCAGGGTGGGGAGCTGAGGCATAATTAACTTATTCCCTGGTGGTCCAGTGGGCGCTCAGGCTGTATCCCTGGTGGTCCGGTGGGCTCCCTTTACGGTCTGCAGCTCCACCGGGTGCAGAGCTGCAGACCACGTGGTAAGTTTAGTCTCGCGATCTCAGTCAGAGCGTTGCCGGGGTAACCCGCGGAAACGCTATATTGGGTGAGATCGAGAGACCCCCTCAGTCTGCAGCTCTGCGCTCAGCAGAGCTGTAGACAGGCTGACTCGCTCCCGGGCAGGCATAGGAGGGGCCTCGCACCCGGCGGCATAAAGGGCAAGCCGCCGGGCCCCCTCCTGTGTCGGGTCCTCGGTCAGAGACAGATCTTTTACACTGCCCTAAGGTGATTTAGGCGGCCACAAGGCCCCCATCAGCGCAAGGCCTTAGGCGGCCGACTAAATCGCCTAATTAGAGAGCCGCCTCTGAATCCCCGCCTGAGGATGTGGTGGAGTATAGACTCTATAGGAGGTTCTTGTGGATGCAGCTTCTCTTGCAGATATGCAGGAGAAATATGAGATAAATAGTGAAATATGCCAGACTCAATATTAAAATATATAGCTGTAAAAGATGTGCACTCACGTGTACTGGAGCCTATAGAGTGGTTCCACAGATATGCGTGAAGTGGTATGATCCCCACTCTAGGATATAGATGCTGGTGGTCTCTCTCCGATTGTATAAGTAAAAGAGAAAATAAAACCACAATAGTGTACACTGTAAAAAGTGATAAATAAAATTAAATAGATAAAAACTACTTACATTTGATAGAGCAAATAGGTATTTCTCTGTCCAACAGGCTTAGGTGGTATTATATTCACCAAGCATATAGAGTACAGGAATCCAGCAGCAAATAGGTCCAATAGAAAAGTACTTTTATTAATAAAAAAAACAATAAATGATAACAAATAGGGTAAAAGAACTATATAAAACAATATTTAAATACACTTAACGTGTTTCACCATACCATGACTTTGTCAAAAGTGTTTAAATAAGGAAGGACAAGAGCTGCTTTAACCCCTTAAGGACACATGACATGTGTGACATGTCATGATTCCCTTTTATTCCAGATGTTTGGTCACTAAGGGGTTAAATAAGGGAGGGAAATTAAAAAAATAACTGCTGCGTGACATCATAGGTCATATGACCCAAATGAATTAACATGATATTGTTAGAAAAAGGTAAAAAAGCAAAGTATATACTTCCAAGGAGTAATATTATATATATATATATATATATAAATATATATATATATGCGCCTAAAATAAACTAAAAATTAGTGTTTACTAACAATTTTGTATATGGCTGCTAGTGCTTTTTTTTCTAGCTTTATTTAAAAATTCTGGCTGCAACAAAATGGCATCAGGGAGGGAGCCAACAAATGGTTGAGGCTCTTAGTAGAGGGCACTAAAAGTGCCCTTAGTAGAGGGCACATTTTTAAGAAGGAACTCAAAGCAAATGTTATAAACAGATATACTAATATATAACCTGATAACTATAGAATATTAACTTTCTTAAAATGGCACATTGTAGAAATTGACATATGTTGACAGTAAAAATACAATAAAATAGGGGGGCGTGTCCTAGTGGAGACCGAAAGTGGACGTGTAAACCCTGAACTCCTCCGACTTGCGGTGTTTACAACTTGCAATCACAGAAAACGACCCTAAATTGGGCCCAATGCTCAAGATGGTGTCGATGGCATAGGAATGTACCGAAGAGATCGTGGATGCACACAATACTCTGGCGGAAGCCTACACCTCATTAGAGCACAAGCTCAAAGCACTGGAGGAAAAAGTCGCCGATCATGAAGATCAAGATAGGCACAATAATGTGCGGATACGGGGGATCCCGGAATCCATGACACCACGTGAGTTGCCCTTTTATGTTCAAGATCTATTCAAGTCATTCATACCGGCCTTGACAGACACGGACATTTTGCTAGACCACACGCACCGATTAACCAGGCCCAAACATTTAGGTCCCACAGTCCCAAGAGACGTGTTTACTAAGTTTCACTACTTCACTGTCAAAGACAGGATAATGCAGGCTTCCAGGAACAACCCACCACCCCCAGGTCCATTTGAGCACATTAAGCTTTTTATTGATCTATCCTTTAGCCACTATGATCAAACGGTAAACTTTTGCCCCTATTACAGCAGCATTGAGAGCAGCAAACATTCAATATAAATGGGGATTCCCAGCAGAGTTATTGATTAAAAGACGCTCCCCTGTTAAGCTTAATCGGGACTGGTCGAAAATTACCTACGTCAAGCACCATAAGGCCTCTTGAATCCCTTTGAATGGGTAACTGCTAACGCCACAACTGTGTTCTATGTAGATAATAAAACAAGATATGTGCACAATATGGTGGCAAGTGGATAAAAAACTGGTACCTAAAAAGTGGTATCCCCTACACCTGTTCTGTGTAGGGTTACTATATGATACTTATTCAAGCATGCCTAGTTCTCTCCAGAGGAGATGTTTTGCTAAGGTCGGCAACATTTGGTTTATTTTATACAAAATGATCATTCCAACACCACTGTTGGGGGCCTTTATACTGTACTGGCACTAGTTGACAAACGGTTTCTTGTACATAGTTACCTACTTTTCTTTAAGTTCTTTAATATTCTGGTCATTGATGATGCTTTGTTTTTTTTTTCTCCTGGTTTTGGTCCTTACAATTTTTTGGTTGAGGTGCAGGGGTTCGGCCCCATGCCGTTCACACACCAGTTGCCTTTCCGCATTCAGTGACTAGACTCACCATGGTATTAAAACTTTTTTTGCTAATTGCAAAAGGGCTCAATTCACCCAATAAACGGTGATTAGCGCTGAAAGAGGCCAAATCTCAGAATGCGCATATTGCATTCTACCAAGAAACATTGGGGCTACCAACCCAAATTTAACTCTAATGACTTCCCTATCGATTTCCACTCATGCTATGTTGCCGAGAAAAGGGGGTTATCCATTTTAATTAGTATGGATGTTGCCATTTCTTTGATTCGGAAGATCAGCGATAAAAAAGGGAGATATCTTGTTTTGCAGTGCTATGTCAATAATAACCCTTTTACCTTTATTAATGTATATGGTCCTAATGAGAAACAATATGTATTTGTTGAAGATGTTTTTGCCTTGGTTACTGCCTACTCTTTCGGGGAGGTGATTATTGGAAGCGACACCAATTTCTTGTTAGATAGTAGGTGTAACAGATCCTATTATCCCTGTAGGAAAGATCCTTGTAGCTTCTCCCAAAATCCCAGCTAAAGTATAGCAGAATAGTGATTATAGCTCTCAATCCCCCAAACATAAGTCGAGATTGATGGCCACAGCTCGGCCTTTTATACAGGTCCCCCAGCAAGGGAAACTCCCACAGGGACCTTGTGGAGGACTGAAACACAACTTACAGTAACCAATCATTTTACAGTAAAATATAAAACACACCCACATAAACAGTGAAATCCCTCCTCTCTATCCTGGAGATAATTGGGTTAAGTGGCCGGAGTAAACTTAATTATCTACAGGTAGAGACAATATTTCCATTTTACAAAAGTAACAAAATACATTAAAATATATAACTTTTATTTTACCGAATGGAACCCACACATTCAACATATCCCCAGATAGCTTGGGTCTGAGCACGCAATCTAACTGAACAGCGCTCAGATCCCACGAACACAGTCCAAACGCCATGGAGCTAAAGAGCCTGTTCACCGACTGTTCGCTAGAAATATATCCAAAATTGGCTCCAGGGATTTAGCTATCTGGGGTCGGTCTCGTTTGTGCATTGAATGTACCGAATGACACGGCCTTCATATAAATGGAGACAAAAGAGATGGAAGTTGAATAGTCCCAGCGGTGTTCATGTGAAATTGTGGCCGAAAATAGTACCACGCGGTCGACAACTAAACACCGCTGGGCGTTCATCAGTTTAAATTGGCCGTCGCCACGTGTTCGTTCATTCAAACCACCCAGCCGTTCGTCAAATAGTCGTGGTTAACCGCAGCTTCTGGGTGATTAATAAGCTGCACACTTCTATTGCGCGTGGTCTAGCTGTTCGGTAGTTTGTTCGGTTTTTACATAGGGAACAAAATAGGGATAAATACACAAACTTTAGACAAATTAGAGGGTCCTGGAATTCACAAAACACCGTTTGGACTGTCACAGTAGGTTGGACTCTTCCCAACATAGGGACCTACTGGCCCGCACGCTGAAACGTTGGGATGTTCAATCCTCCTGCATATGCCACACTCTCATGACACACAACTTCATAGACCCTTGGCGGCTGTCTCATCCAGTAGAGAGGAATTACTCCTGCTACACGGCAGCACACAACTGTTACTCTAGAATTGACAGATTCCTGATCCCACCACTTCCTTCCCCCAAGTACAAGACACCCAAATTGGCTTGACTAAGTGCTCAGACCACGCACCTATCACACTGTCTTTGAGGGAGGAATTTGCTAACCGTGGCTTAGGTAGCTGGCGCTTAAATGAGCACCTACTCACTGACCCGACTTTTGTGGCACAGGTAGAACAGGATCTGTGCAATTACATTCACGAAAACAAAACACCTGATTCTCTAGCAGACCAAATTTGGTTGGTGCTGAAGTCGGTTATTAGAGGAAGTTTTATTAAACATGCCAAGAAAAAACACCTGGAAAAATACCCTACCTTGACACATTCTAACAAGCAAAATCCAACCCCTTCCAGACATGCCAAAATGTTACAATTGCAGGCCTAACTACAATTGCAGACCACTTATATACTCAGGAAACTGAAGCACAACTTTTTCGCTTCAGGTAACAAAGCGGGGGCCATTTTAGCAGCCTAGCTTAAGAAAAAAAATCGGTCGCCTCCAGGATCGCCTACCTTGAAAACTCTAAAGGGGAACTAATATTACACCACCAAAAAATAATGAATGAGTTTGCTAATTGTTATCACTCACCGTACAATTTGAGAGACGATCCGAACACCGTTGTTCCTACCACTGAGGAAATAGACACTTTCCTCTCAAACCTACGCCTGCCGGCGTTGCACCTGAAAGACATTACATACCTTACGAGTCCCTTCACAATAGAAGAAATATCGGCACTAATACCCTCACATCCGACCCGCAAAGCCCCAGGCCTGGATGGGCTCCTTAATATCTATTATCACACCTTTTCTAATTTCCTACCCCCACATCTCCTAGCTCTTTTCAATCATAGTGCGGAGAGAGGATCTCTACCAGAGGAAACGTTATTGGCCCTCATATCGACATTGCCTAAACCAGGGAAGGCCACTACTGCTTGTAAGAATTATAAACCCATATCTCTGCTTAACAGTGACGCAAAGATCTATGCGAAACTTCTTAGCAGAAGGTTGACTACTCTCCTGCCCAAATTGATCCACAATGACCAAACAAGGTTCCTGAGGGGTAGGCAGGGCTCGGACAACTCCAGGAAGGTGCTGGATGTCCTGGCGGGGATGGAGGGGGTGGAGGGTCAGAGGCAACGTTTTTGAAGGCATTAACCTTGACAAAGACCTTTTTGGGGTCGAAACGTTGCTGTTGTGGTTCCTAATAAAGAACCTGTCTTGAACCAATGAGTGCCTGGACCTCTATTACATTATAAATTTTTTGAAATTTGGTGTTTTATTCTGGTTCAGCAAGCACCCTGGCTCAGATTTATAGGAGTGAGTGCAGTTCCACACACACTACTAAAGCAATCAAATGTCATTGTACACTACCCCAGCTGCTAAGGTCTCCAACGGCGGTTGTTTGTCTGAAAAATTTCCCATCACTAATGGGACCTGGCAGGGCTGCCCTCTCTCCCCCCCGCTTTATATTATGTCCCTTAAACACTTAGAGTAGAAAATAAGGAATCATATACAAATTCGTGGGTTACAGATAAAGGGGGGCAACTACCGCCTTGCCCTCTTTGCAGATTATATTTTTATAGCGTTGTCTGACCCAATGTTGGCTTTGCTACACTTCCTGTCACTTATCACACTATAAGCTGAACCAGGATAAGAAACAGGCGCTACCCATTGGGCTCCCGTGGGGGACGGTGTCAAGGTTAAAGGAGGCCTACTCCTTTGATTGGAGAACATCCTCGCTTACGTATTTGGGAGTTAAAATTACCCCTTCTTTAGCGGGCATTGTGAAACATAATTACACTCCCTTAATTCAATTTTGGCAGTTTTCCATGTGAGGGTGTCATTTTTGCAATCTCTCCTGGTTGGGTAAGGTTAATGCCTTCAAAATGATGACACTACCGCGTTTACTGTATGTCTTTCGCATGCTACCAATTAAGATTCACAGCTCATTTTGTAAATCCTTACAATCGGCTTGCAGCTCATTTATATGGTGTGGTAAGAGGCCGAGACTACTTCTTGCTCTCTTACAGAAAACCCCATCTTCAGGTGGGGTGGGTCTCCAGAACATAGGGATGTATCTCAAAGCTACCTTACTCACAGCGAGCATTGCTATGCATGCCCCGTGTGGACAAGTACAATGGGTGGATTTAGAAAGGGCTCAATTTTGGGACCAGTCTATGACAGATTATATGTGGACCCCCATATCCCTTCATAGGCCAAAACGTAACCTGCTCCCGACTGACTTTGAGGGTGTGGGATGATTTCTTGACCACATTAGTTTAAAAAGATACAATCCACCCTAAAGCACCTTTAACAGTACTTAAGGCCATAACCCTGGTGGGATCTCTTGACAACTGGAAAAAGTTGGGAATAACACAGATGTGCCATTTGCTAGAGGGGTGGAAAGTGAAAACATTCCCTGAACTGCAGACATTATGGGGCATCCCTGACCGAGACGCTTTTCTTTATTTACAAGTGAGAAGTATCATGACTTCACACTCTTGCTCGGACTTCCCCAATACCTCTGATTCCCCGCCTCTGAACCCCCAGCTGGTGCTACAGAGGTGTCAGTCAGCCCCGACTAAACCGAAGGTGTTGTCCCTATGCTATAGAGCAGGGTTGGAATTACAGCCTGACAGACAGGTGCTCTGCAGGTCTCATTGGAAGAAGGATAGTGGAGAATTGCTACAAGAGGCCACATGGCTTTGGGCACTTAACCAGTTGTCCACGTGTACAAAATGCTATACCCACATTGAGGCACACAGGAAACACCTCTACTGATGGTACCTGACACCTCACAGACTAAACAAAATATATCCAGCTGCATCCTCGAAATGCTGGAGATGGATGGGTGAGTAAGGGACATTACTCTACATCTGGTGGACTTGTAGTGGGATACGCTTGCTGTGGAGGGATGTCCAATCATTATTGGGGACCTTAGGGTTGCCTGGGTTCCCGATGACTGTCTCTACATGCCTTCTTCTGTTGTTCGGTAACACCGTACACCACTCCTGTCATCAACTGATAGCCCTTATCCTCCTTGCAGCCTGAAACCTGATTGCGACACACTGGAGGTCTCCAGTGTGCCCATCCCTCACACATCTCAGAGACAAAATTCATAAAATTTACATATATGAGTGCATGTCCCTTGATACCCCAACTAAAACGAAGAAATATCAGGAAACGTGGGCTCCATTGCTAATGCTAACAAATCCTGAGGGTGACAGTGGTTAGCGCCTTCCTTAGCCACAAAATGAGGAGAGTGACCAACGGGCCCCTCTCCCCCCCTTTTTTTTCTTTTCTCTTCCCCTTTCTTTTTGTCTTAGATTTAACATTCCTGTTTACCAGTTGCACCTGGTGTGCCCACTTCCCCAGTTTACTAAAATTTTCACAATTACATCCTGGGTGGGATGGCATCTTCTGCCCGACCCTCACAATCAGGTGGGGGGCCTTCTCTTCTGCACCCATGCCCACGCAGCTTCCTACTTCAGGACCAACACAGGTACCACCTTGACCCTTAATAGCTTAAGCCTATGCATCATCATAATTGTTTTCTCAGATAATTGTCCTCTCAGACCAGTATCTTTTGTTATGTTGATGTTACGTTGGTATGCTTATACCAATGTATTCCATTATATGCTACAATGTACACTCCAGGCATCTAAGCGTGACCATTATTACCTTATGTTATTTGTTAAATTGTGCCACTTTGTAACTATACCATGGATATGTAATTGAAAAAAAAAAAAACCTTCAATAAAATACAAATATTACAAAAAAATACAATAAAATAAATTATTTCTTTAAATACAAATAAAAAAATTACATAATAAAAATAAGGTGAAAGATAAAATATAAATATAATAAATCTTAAAAATAATGAATCATAATAAAAGGGGGAAGAGGAAGGGAGCTATTAAAAAAATATATACATATAGGTCAAAGTCCATATTAAGACCAGTAGGTGATAGAGTTTTTAAGTAAAAAACCCATTTCATTTCCTGTTGACCTAAAATTTTTGTAATATTGCAAACATGCCATGATAGAGTGCAAGTAACTATTACATAACATTTTAAATAATTAGGGTTTTTGTTGTGTATTAAGAAGTGTTTTCACACTGTATGATTGATAAAACCCTTTGAAATATTTATACAATGTTCTGCTATTCTTGTTTTGAGATACCTATTGGTCAACAATTTTATGCATACTAATGGTTTTATTACTGTGGTAATTGTATGGGATGTAAAACTATGGAAATTAACAAGAAAAAAATTCACAATTTTAAATCTTTTAGGACAAATAAGGAATAGAAAATTAAAACCCTAATTACATGTGACACAAAATATGTAATATATGTTTTGTCCTACCCATGTGGCTACCAATATGTGGGGAAAACATCTAGAAAGTTAAAAGTTAGAATTATATTGGCAATATAGGGAGAATATTTCTTAATCATATGGTTTCAAAACATTTTGCAGAATGCCATAATTGGGACACTAAGCGTTTAAGTTTTTGTGCAATAGAAAAAGTGTCCACACGTTGGAGGGGTGGTAAAATTGATATTAATTTGTATAGAAAGGAAATGGAATGGATTTTTAACCTGGATACAATAACCCCCAATGGACTTAATGTGGAAATTGTCCCCTTTATATGACATATTTTTAACATATTTTTTATTAATTATTTTTTTTAATTCTTTTGATGTGTATTAATTTGTATAATTTATACATATATATTTATGATTGAATCTCCTTTTAAAAGTTTAATCCATATTTTTCAATTTTTTCTTTACATTACAGAGCTGGAGCGGAGACAGAGAGATTGCTGAAACTGTGTGTGAAAAAGGGTATTTTGCAAGCCTTTACTTTTATTTGTTAAACTACTGGGTCAGCTTAGCCCAGTGATATAGAAAGGGTACTCTATGTTAGTTAGTCTCCAGTGTTGAGTAGGAGTTTATTTTGGTTTCATGTTTTGCTGTGGCTCAATTGGGGTGGGCTTGCTAAATAAAGCTTTCCTCATATTGGAAGAAAGAACTGTTTCTGTTATTTATGACCCAAAACCCAGCCAGCCTGCTACAATTTGTGTCAGAAGTGGGACTGAAAACCTTACCAGTACATACCCTGAGGAAATATAAAGTCATATAGTGTGACAGTGTTATTACTGCAATGGAGGACGTATTAAAAGGCTTATTACAAGCTACTGCTGTGCAGCAAGAAACCAATCGAGCCCTGCAGGAAAGCAACTGCTTGCTGGCAGCACAGCTTACTGTAGTGGTAGAGGGACAAAAAATACAATTAATTGTATAATTAAAGAGATAATACACAGTTTCAACCATCTCTCTGTCTCCGCCCCAGCTCTTCACAGGAGAGACTGATTTCCCTCTGCATAGGGTTTATGTAGCTCCTTAACTGATGTACTAGAGCCACCTGATTTTAAACCCCCTCTAGTCAGGGAACACTAAAAGTGCCATTCTGAGGCTAATATAGCAGTGCTCCCTCAAACTGCCACAATTTCCTTTACATACTTTATTCTCCATTGAGATAGCTCAAATGCTTTATACATGTTAGTAATGTGTTTGGATATTAATTATTTCTTTACAGGTAGCTTTTTGATTATAATTTTATGAGGACCTATTGGAAGATTATGCACCATAAGAAAGCATTAGGAGCAAGACTTTATGTATTTACCTCAACTAAGATAGAGTGCTGGAACTGCCGTAGACAGGAGTGCATCATAACGAGATGATGTCAGATGGTGCGGCATCACGACAAGCGTCATGACATAGACGGTGGAAATTACATGGCGATACCCTTCAAGTGATTAGAGCTCTCCTGTAGAGAGTATAGATGTATAGCTGGTCCACCCAAACACTAGTTGAGACTAAGTGAAGGGACAGGTTTATTATGGCCAAATTGCCTGCTTTTATACACAGCCCCCAGCATGGGGTCTCCATTCAATACACGCACACGTGGTCCTATGCCCAAAATAGTTGCAGGGCACTTGGTGCTTTTGTCGATCAACTTTCGGGAGCTCCTGCAGCCGCAATATGTTGTGCTCAGTCTGGCTCTCAGGTAGCGTTTATACCAGTTTAGTCTCATGCACCTTCCCTCCAAAAAGAGCTCTCCTAAGTAGTTCAAAACCTCAGGCCAAGTTGTCCAGGAACCGCAAGGTCATCTCATGCCGAAAACAGTTCCAAAACATTTGTGGCTAACTACAGGTGAGGTGACCGGGGACCCACGAAGCCCTCATGCTTAAATTATTTCCATAGCGGTGATGGCTAAGTACCGCTGAGGATTTGTGGGTTTCTTCATGTGAACAGCCGCCAAGGAGCTAGCATTCGATTCAGTTCTAAAGAAGGGAAAGTGCCAAACCAGAGGCACCAAGACAAAGCTGCTTGGGGAGGCCGGGCAGGTTAACTCCCGAACAGGGTCTTTGGATATGGCCCATAGTCCTTGGGCAGGAGGCTAGCTAGCAGGCTCCTCCAGAAGCTTGTGGCATAGGCACATTTGCTACATAATCATCCCCCCTAAAAAAGGATAATTTTTGGCTCAGAAGATGATATGTTTAGTGAAGTACTTCATTTCTTGATCATTAAAGTCATAAATAGAAGGGCATTTAAGCCATATGATAGAGCAATATACATGGAGTTTTAAAAAAAAATAAAAAAAATACAATGTTAGTTTTCAACAAACCAAGGTTCTAGTTTGTGTGTGAAATGCTATACAGTTTGGTCAATGTATTGAGGATGGTAGCGCTCATGCTTTGCATGCAAGAGGCCCAAGCTTCAATCCCAGGAATCTCCAGTGGCAGGGGTCTTTCTTTATAAGGGTGTAGTATTGATAAACCACATTAGAAGTTTACTTTATATTGTTCCGCTGAGGGATTTATTCACCAGAAGTTGAATTGAATCAAGTGAAATTCAATAGAACACAGGTTATCAAACACCAAAGAAACATCGTTAAGCTCCCATGCACTCCTATCTCAAAATGTTGTTCCTGGATTCCATCTGAGGACAAAGTCTGCATTAGATTTCTTAATTTCCAGAGAAAATAGAATAGAGTTGTCTGTTTCTCAAAAGTGGGTTTTTATTAGTGTACATTGCATATCCTACTTAAATTCTAGAGTTTCGGATGTTTTCTTTACTTCACATTTGTAGTTTTCTTGACTTCTATTTAGGCGAGAATTTAATTTCTTTGGCTACTAGAGCTTTATTAAAATTTATTAAAACACTTTGGTGAAATAAAGGCAACGCTATTCTATTTTCTTTGGGAATGAGGAAATCTAATGCAGACTTTGTCCTCAGATGGAATTCAGGATCAACATTTTTAGACAAGAGAGGATGGGAGCTCTTCTGCCCAATGGAGTGGTCTGGGTGCCAACTCCCACTACTCTTAACCCTGCAAGTGTAATTATTGCAGTTTTTTATAAACTGCAATAATTACCTTGCAGGGTTAACTCCACCTCTAGTGGCTGTCTTCTAGACAGCCACTAGAGGGCACTTCTGTGTCCATAGCTAGAGCATCGCTGGACGTCCTCACACGTCTCGTCGCTCATTTCCCCATAGGAAAGCATTGAAAAGCATTGGAGCGTCACTTCTTTCCCCATAGGAAAGCATTGAAAAGCATTTCCAAATCTTTCCTATGGTGAGCTCTAATGTGCATGGGCGGCATTGCATGCGTATTAGGTCTCCCAGGCCGGTAGCAGGATTAGTCTCGCCCACCAGCCGACGCAATCACTGGGAGGAGCGGCGGCGGAGGAAGAAGCAGCGATGTGGGACATGTCGCTGCCTCTGGTAAGTAACTGAAGGGGTTTTCACCCCTTCAGCAACCGGGGATTGGGGGGTGGGAGCGAGAGGGAACCTGCAGTTTTTTTCCGAGAAGTTTTTGAAAACCGCTATTCATGCCTAAATATTTCACTTGATTCAATTCATCTTCTATTGAATAAATCCCTCAGTGGAACTATATAAAGAAATATCAATACTACACCATTATAAAGAAAAATTAGCACCAGTGGAAATGCTGGGGATTAAACCACTGAGCTACATCCCCAACACATAGATCAAGCTCTATAGCATTCGAGAAACTAGCTAGAACCTTGGTTTGTTAAAAACCAACTGTATTTTATTTTGTAAAGTCCATCTGGGGACTATTGTTTGTTCAATAGTTAAATGCTAAAGACATATATTAACAGAGGGAATAATGTGTAACATTTAGACACATCTAAGTATTATTTGGAACTCCTACAACTATGTTTGATAACTTAATGTCTATTGTTATATCAGATGGCTTAAATGCCCTCCCATTTATAGCTTTAACTGTCAAGCCATGAAGTTCTTTATTAAAAATAATTTTAGCCAAATCTGTTCATTGCTCGATATTCTTATGGTCATGTCTTGTAACTTAAAATCTATGTTCAACCCAACTGTCTGCGGAGGACACTGCTTAGTTAATACAGCCTGGAATTCTCCAGAGATACCTAGGGGTATACCCCTCCCAACAACGCCCCCTGCATGCCAAGGAGCAACCAAGCTTATCAGGCACAATAAGTGCATGTACCTAACCATCTTCCGAAGTAACTACTGTATGTTTTACATAACGCAGAAATGGGTCACTGAAACACTGATGTAATGTTCAATGCCTATTTAACCTGTTACACTTTCATTATTACTGTACCTAAATCTCATGTGTTTACCGTGCACTGTGAGTTAATATGCAATTTCATGCCTTTTCACCTCCAATAAAAATGAAACATTTAAAAAAAAAAAAATCAGATGACCATAATTGACCAATATATAGCTTGAATTGTTAAAAAAAAAAAAAGTGCTATTTTGAGTGGCAAATGTAGAGTCATTAATAAGGAAAATAGTTTCATACTTACTGTAATTTTCTTTTCCTGATCATTATTCATGGCAGCATTTACTCATGGGGTTAGTTCCTCCCCTCACAGCAGAAAGGACAGGACATAGAACTCTGAAACTGGTATAAATAGATTCTCCCCCTTCCCAATGGCAGTCTTTGTAACTAGCTTTACAACTCTTATAGTATATGGGTGGGAAACGTAAATGCTGCCATGAACAATGATCAGGAAAATAAAATTATGGTAAGTATGAAACAATTTACCTTATTCCTGATCAATCATGGCAGCATTTACTCATGGGGAATACCCATGCAGTAGATATAGAGAGAGGGACAGAGTTCAAAAACAGGTAATAGTTATAAAAAACATTATTGAGCTGCATAAACCTTAGAATACTTAAAAAAATCCAAACCAGTAATTAATAGGATATTGTCATAAAATCTGTTCAGACAAGTTATTTACCATAGAGGCTGCTAGTCAGCATCCTCCTGGCATTCAAATGCCTGAAATATCCTGAATAAATATAGAGCCAGATAGGAATTAAGGCCATGGCAGCCGGGGCGGACTGACCACTCGGGCAGATCGGTCGTGGACCAAGGGCCCGAGCCAGTCAGGGGCCCGGCTGAACAGCCATGCTCTGGCTGGGAAGATCTATCTTTGATCTTCCCAGCCAGAAAGCAATAATTCCTCCCTCTTATAATCCAAGTAAAGTGACCACCCCCCCCATCCCTACTGAGTTAGTAGCCATCCTGTTCTGCCAGATCTTCTCTGTGCTTTGCTCTGTGTGAGGGGGAAGAGGCGGGGCTGGAGGACAGGAAGTGAAGTCACTTCCTGTGCTCGCTCTTCTGTCCTGCGGAGTGCTCGCTGAAGATTAGGAGTAGCCTAGCAATGATCAGGTATGTGCTTTCTTAATATTTTATACATCCCTCCCTATACCCTGCACAGCCCCTTCCCTACATAATACCCTGCACAGCCCCCTCCCTCCATAATACCCTGCAGCAGCACCCCTCCTCCATAATACCCTGCACAGTCCCCCTCCCTCCACTATACCTACAGCCTTCCCTCCCTCCAGTGCACAGCCCCCTCCCTCCATAATACCCTGCACAGCCCTCCCTCTCCATAATACCCTGTTGCACCCCTCCTTCCTCCTTTTACAGCCCCCCTCCACAATACCCGCACAGCCCCCCTCCCTCCAGTATATTCATAGCTCCCCTCCATAATACTCCCTGCACAGCCCCCCTCTCTCCAGTATACTCCTGTACAGCCCTCCTCATGAAATTGTACAGCCCCTCCCTCCATATTATACCTTGCACAGCCCTCTCCTCCACACACCCTGTACCAGCCCTCCTCCACAATACCCTGTAATACAGCTCCCTCTCAGTGTGGCCCTACACAGCTCCCCTCTCCCCTCATGTAATACCCCTGCACAGCCTCCCTCCCTCCATTATAATTCTGCACAGCTCCCCTCCTGCCATATTATATACCCTGCACAGTCCCTCTCCCTCCATAATACCCCTGCACAGCCCCCTCTCCCTCCACCTGGCACCTGCACACAGCCCCCTCTCCTCCACACAATACCCAGCACAGCCCCTCTCTCTCTCCAGTATGCCATACCACCTGCACAAAAGCCTCCTCCTCCAGTATACCCTGCACAGCCCCCCTCCCTCCATAATACCCTGCACAGTCCCCCTCCCTACCTTCCTCCATGTACCCTGCACAGCCCTCCTAACTTTCTCCATGTACCCTGCACAGTCCCCCTCTCTTTCTCCATATACCCTGCACAGCCCCCTCCCTTTCTCCATGTACGCTGCACAGACTCCCTCCCTCTCTCCATGTACGCTGCATAGCCTCCCCTTTTCCATGTACCCTGAACAGCCCCCCTTACTTTCACCACGTACCGTGCACAGATCCCGTCCCTCCGTGTACCCTGCACAGAACACCTTCCGTCATGGGTGTCCAACCTTTTGGCTTCCCTGGGCTGCATTGAGCACAGAGGAAATGTCTTGGACCACACATAAAACCTATAATTAGTTTATATAATAAAACTTAGAAACCCATTTTATTTTTGTTTAGTAGACAGCTCCCTTATTTGTTATCCTTATGTGGAATTGCCATATTTAAGCATACCAAATTAGTAAGCTATCTACTAAACACATACACATGTATATGCATATGGACACATAACCACAGATATACATAAACACACAATCACAAACCTATATACACATAATCACATACACTCACAGACCTATACACCGTCACATACGCACACATAATCACAGATGTACACAGACATACACATACACATACAATCACAGACATACACACACAACATACAATCACGTATCTATACACACAATCACGGACCTATAAACATAGTCACATACATACACATAATCACAGATTTACACATACATACACAGATACACACACAATCACAGACTCCCACACACATAGAATCACATACATACACAAACAATCACAGACCTATACACACAATCACATACATTCACACACAGTCAGACCCACACACACACATACAATCACATACATTCACACACATAATCAGATATACACGCATAATCAGATATACACGCATACACACATAGTCACAGACCTATACGCACAATCACATACCTACAAACACATAATCACAGACACACAAATAATCAGAGATATACACAGACAATCACAAACTCACACACATAATCACTGACTTACACATACACACAGACCCCCCACCACACATGCACAATCACTGACAAAGCATACACAAATTTTTTTTTATCACTTCGTCATGTAGTGTGTGTATGTGTGTATATACACACATACCCACCCTGCACAGAACTCCTTCCTGAACGCTGCACAGTCTCCCTGCACCCTTCACATACTCTCTCCCCCACTGCACCCTGCACAGAACTCCTTCATCCCTGCACTCTGCACAGACAGACCCTCCCTCCCTGCACTCTGCACAGACAGACCCCTCCCTCCCAGCACTCTGCACAGACAGACCCCTCCCTCCCTGCACTCTGCACAGACAGACCCCTCCCTCCCTGCACTCTGCACAGACCCCTCCCTCTCTGCACTCTGCACAAACAGACCCCTCCCTCCCTGCACTCTGCACAGACAGACCCCTCCCTCCCTGCACTCTGCACAGACCCCTCCCTCCCTTTGCACCAAGTGGGGGGCCCTTGATCTCCTATTGCCCAAGGGCCCTATGAGTTGTCAGTCCGCCCCTGCATAGCAGCCAAACCTAGAGAAGGAACAAGGCTAGACAAACTCTTGTAAGAAATAAGGAACCTATCTTGTGACGGATAAAAAAAAAAAAAAAATTAAATGTAGAGAACCTCCATTAAAACCCAGACTCGGTCTAGAAATTAGATCTATGTCAACAATAAAGGATAATGTCCTTCTCTGATATAAATTTAAAACCAAATGGATGACATCATCAAATCAGAACCTTGACAAAGGCATAACTTCCAGAGATCATACTGGAACAAGCAGATACTCCTGGATGAGAACAGTCACACCATGATATTAAACAGGTGGAGAATTACACTGAGAATCCTACTACTTTCTGGATGTATTTATTAAAGACGATTCACACTGCTTCATCTTGCCTAGAGAACTACTTACCTGTAGATACAGGAAACAAATCAATAACTGCCTGTCAGAAAGAGGCAGAGCCTAGTAGAGAAATAAGAGAGTCTGTTATTAAAACACCAACAATGACTATATACTTCAAAAATCAGACTCACAACAATACCTCACACTGTGAATGAATTGATACAGTAATGATCAGTTACAGGAGAGGTAAAAACCAATAACATTACTAGGCAACGGCAAGATGAATCATATACAGATTAGTTGAGAAAAATAAATATTGGTATGAACCGCAGAATTTGTGGCAACTACTAAATTATAAGTAGGCAATGTAGGCCAACCACATCAGTACCAACATTCAAAGATAAACATATTGTAAATAGTACAGATTATGCCAAACAGTAGAAACAAATGATTAGAGACTGTTGTGCAATATTATATGAGATATGCAATAGGCAGGATACTGATGAGAAGGTGGTAACCAGAGGCACATGATCAATTGTAGCAACAGACACATAATAAGCAGGATAGTAGAAGATATTCAGTTGTCCTTATGAGAACAAACAATATACTTACTCTTATCTTTAGATAGTGATGAAGTACTTATGACAGAGCCTATGGTGATAATAAGCAGCTGGTTTTATCTGCAAAGATATCAATACCAATCCAAGCATATAATCCACAAGTATTAAATCAATACAATGTTAGGAGTGACCATAATTTATATCGATCTAGGTACAGGGACCATGTAAAACATATCAGTCAAATGTTTTTCATCAACAAGCTGCATTACATTAGATTATGCAGGATGAATCAACCGCTGAAAGCCACACATTGGTTGCAAATTCCAGATATAAGGACACCTAGAAGAATCCCCATGAATATCAGAACAGAGGTCTGTACTGGAACGTCATGTTCAGGGATTTCCTCTATTGTTCTGGTAGCAGGTGAATTTTACCTGAAATAGTAAACCTGGTAGAATGGTCTGGGGACTGAAAAAGACCTTCCAAAGTCAATTAAAATACTTGCAATACATTGCATCAAAGTTACCTGGAGCATATGAGCCTAAAGTAATACCTTTTATTGCAGACAGGAAATCATAATGTACCCCTTTACAACAGGGGAATCCGTGAGAAAATTCTGACCATTAACCCCTAAAGAACCAAAAGCATGCCACACCTGACAAATGCTAAAGGGATTGCCAAACTTCCAGGTCCCCAATGGATAAAAGAGACTACTGAATATAAAAATTAGTACATTCTCCGACTTATAAAGATTATGCTTTAAGGAAATGTACTCAGTTCTAAAGAATATGTTAAACCAATTCCAGAGTATTGAGTTAAAAACAGAATAAAAAGTATAAACCAGACCAGGAGTAGTGAATTTTTCAGAATAGAAGCATGCAGAAAATAAAATGATACTAAAGTTCTGACCAGGTGAAAGAAAAAGCCAATATTAACAGTGTTTAAATCAGTTAAATTATATTTTAGAAAGAAAAGAAATATACCAGTGAAAACAGTCAGGTAATGGCTTCAGAGTTACCTACTTATGGCAGCAATTAATAGCCCAATTTGTGCTCCTGCAACCAGCAAGATCTACTAAGCTGTGCATCAGTAACGGCATATATCTGAAGGTTAAACACTGCCACCAAACTTGAAAAAACATTCCCTATCTTGATCAGAGAGGAGATGATACATGGCAAGCGAGGGAGCCGAGCAGACCGCTGAGAGGAAGTGCTCCCTCGCCAGCCGCCCGCCCAGCGCCCAGCATGTCTGTTAGCCGCAAAGCTAACAAGACATTTTCCCTGGGCATTTGGGGGCGGCGTTTTTTGCCGCCCCCTGGAAAATGCCGCCCAAGGCAAATGCCTTGTTTGCCTCGCGGCTAATACGTCCCTGACTACATGGAACTAATTTCGGACACTGTTTCCCATGAACACTGCTGAGATCACCAACCATCCATCTATTCATTCTAATTCATACGAACGCTGTGCCGTTCGGTATATTGACAATTCGTGAACGGAACTGTACCAGATAGTAAACCCATGGAGCTCATTCGTTTTGTCTAACGCACAATGTACACACTTTAGCTCCATGGCGATTTGACTGTATGTATGGGATCTGAGTGCGGTTATATTGAGCGCTCAGATCTAAGCTATCTGGGGATAGGTTGAATACGGGGGTTCTGTTTGGTATAATAGGGATTATGTATTTTTATGTACTTTTACTGTTACTGTAAAATGGCCGTGTCCTTATAGAAACTCCTACATAGAGCATATACTTAATTCTCCTTGACCCGTCTGCAGCTTTTGACACTGTTGATCATCAACAGCTTCTTCTCATCCTCCGAAATATCAGTCTACAAGATATTGCTCTCTCCTGGTGCTCCTCCTACCTCTCCCAGCGCTCTTTCAGTGTTTCTTTCTCTGGCTCTGCTTCTTCTCCACAACTCCTCTCTGTTGGTGTCTGTGACGAAACCGACCTCGCCACTGGGCATTGGAGAAGACTAATTGCCAGCCTCCTGCCATGTGACGATGGCCCCTGGGATGTATTGCCCTTTAAAGACATTATTTGGGCTTATTGGATTTTGAAACACTTTTTCTGTCCCTTTGAGTACATGAGAAGGTGTGCCCCTCCCCTGTTTCCTGTCTATTGTTCTCCAGCAGGGCGTTGTCCCAGGGACACTGCCAGACCAGTTGGAACGTGTTGCTATGGTTTAACCGCATGGCGATTTGACTGTGTTTGTGGCGTCTGAGCGCTGTTCGGATATAGTGAGCGCTCAGATCCAAGCTATCTGGGGATAGGTTGAATGTGAAGGTTCTGTTAAGTATAATAGGAATTATGTATTTTTATGTGTTTTTACTGTTGTTGGGAATAGAGCTATTTTCTGTATGCTGGAGGTAATTGGCTTACCACACCCAAGCCATGCTTGCAGATAGTCACAAAGGGACTTTCAACTAACTTTTGACCCACTGCACCAATTTGTATGATTTTTACGTATGTTTGTATTTGGAGTATGCTGATTCTGAAAATGTATTTATGTGAATGTGATGTATACTTTTAGAGTTATGAATATTGTGTAAAACTGTGTATTTTCCTGCCTGTGATAATTACATTAGACCATTGTGTTCAGTAATTATATCACAGGCAGAGGGGAGGATTTTGTGTGGGAGTGTCTGAGTGTATTGTACGTATTGATTGGTTGTTCTGCAAAACCCTGTGGGCAGTACTATGTGTGTAAAATGTGCATAAAAGCAGAGTGTTTGATTAAAAGCTTTAGTTCTACTGCACCCTCAATCTGAGTCCTGTCTCTTATTGGGCAACCTGCTACAATGGATTGCTATGCTCTACATATTCCCTTGCTGTAATCACTCCTAAGCTCTTGTAAGAGCTTGTTTCTGTCCTGCTCCCTGAAGGAGTCCATGGTGGTTATGGTGTCAGGTGGAGAGCTTGGAGCCCTCAGGAAGCGCTAGGAGCATCCTTCAACGGAGGTACCCAGTCGGGGTGCCCGTTGATCCATTACAGTGTCCCCCAAGGTTCAATCATTAGTCCCCTACTGTTCTCCATCTATACTGCCTCCCTTGGTAAACTCATTAGCTCCTTTGGCTTCCAATATCATTTCTATGCAGATGACACGCAAATCTACCTGTCCTCCCCTGATCTCTCCCCATTCCTCTTGACTAGTGTCTCTGACTGCCTTTCTGCTATTTCTAACTGGATGGCTGCCCACTTCCTTAAACTAAACTTGACCAAAACTGAAATTCTGGTCTTTCCTCCCTCAAGTGTTGTTACTCCTGTGTCTGTCTCCCTCCAAGTCAACGGTGCTACCATCAGCTCCACCATGCAGGCTCGCTGCCTAGGTGTTCTCTTTGACTCCGACCTCTCCTTCAAGCCTCATGTTCAATCTATTGCCAAATCCTGTCATTTCCATCTCAAAAACATTGCGCGCATCCGCCCCTACTTAACGCCAGATGCGACTAAGGTGTTGATCCATTCCACTGTCCTTTCTCACTTTGACTACTGTAATCCACTTCTCAGTGGTCTTACATGCTCCCAACTTGCGCTGTTACAGTCCATAATGAATGCGGCAGCGAGGTTCATCTTCCTGTCCGCCCGCACCTCCCATGCCTCACCCTTCTGTCAGTCCCTACATTGGCTTCCTATAAAATATAGAGCTCAATTTAAAATTCTGGTTCTTGCTTTCAAATCTCTACATAATGCTGCTCCCACCTATCTATCCTCCCTTATACACAAGTATGTCCCGTCTAGGCCCTTACGATCTGCTGAAGACTTAAGTCTATCTTCTGTCCGTACTCCCACCTCTGATGCTCGCCTTCAAGATTTCTCGAGGGCTGCACCATTCCTGTGGAACTCACTTCCCTCCTCCGTTAGATGCTCACCCAGTCTCCACTCCTTCAAAAAATTGTTAAAAACCCACTTCTTCATAAAAGCGTATCAATTAAACTGTTAATAGCTCCTGACTGATTCCTCTTCTGCAACTGTCACTAGTCTTACACTATCCTTACCTTTTTGTGTCATTTTACCCCACTCCCTCTAGCATGTAAGCTCATTGAGCAAGGCCCTCAACCCCTCTGTTCCGGTGTGTCCAACTTGGTTACAACTACATGTCTGTTCGTCCATCCATTGTAAAGCGCTGCGGAATTTGATGGCGCTATATAAAAAACATAATAATAATAATATACTGGACACACACTGGGACTGAGTCTTCAGACCAATTCATACATAGAGCATATAGTGTAAACATACTGATGCTTTACCAGAAACCAGATCATGTACAGATACTGAGGCCCAGTGGTCTCCTATGCAGTTTATTCTTCCACCTTCTGAAAAAGCCTGTTTATTTGCAATAATGCACAGATACCAGCAATCAATGCCACATGCCTTGATAGAAACAAGTGTGTGTGTGTGGACTTAGAGTTAGGTTTTTAAAACCTGTCATATACATGTGTGTACTTCAATCAGTCATGCAGGAGAGTTTTCTCTTACCTTGGATAGTTCTCTGTCTTCAGGTCTGTGGAATTCCAGCAGACTTTATACAGTCAGGATATCCATTATCAGCACTCTTTTGCACAATGCCTCCTTGCATTATCAGCACTCTTTTGTACAATGCCTCCTTGCATTATCAGCACTCTTTTGCACAATACATCCTTTCATGTATAAACTTACCTAAATGCTCACAACACAAACCTCCTAAATGTGACCTATTTGTTAGAAGGAAGCCTAATGTAAGCAGCTGGGAGGAACTGAAAGAACAGAAACCCAGGTGCTTATACTAGTTTTCATCTAAATTACTAATGCACTTACCTGAACATCTGCAGGCCTGTGTTTCAGTAGCAAAATGAAGATTTGAATGAGTGACAACCTAAAAACTGTTTAAACTATAAGCTTCCATCTGTACCCCAAATTCCGTTCGTCATCACCAGTGGGAGAAGGTGTAAACCAAACCCAAGACAAGGTGGAATACATAGAAGTGGCATACCCAGGTAGTGAACTTATGGAAGTGCTGTTTACTGGGTCTTCAGGGATAAAGGCTTAGACTCGGCTGGGCCTCACGTATGCAGGGGAACGCAGTCATCACTTCAGAGAGAGAGATAGGTCAGACCCCTGGTTGCTGCAGTAGGTACCCAGGTTGGCAACTCTTACAGATGTGCTGCTTGCTGGGTCTTCAGGGATAAGAGGCTGAACCCTGGCATAGCTTCATGTAGTCAGTAGAACACATTCATCCCATGAGGGGGTACCCAGGCTGGCCTGTTGCTGGATCTTCAGGGATAAGAGGCTGAACCTTGGTGCAGTGGACCATATTCATCCCATGAGGCAGAGTTGGGTATGACCCCCGGTCACTAAAGGGGGTTACATAGTTACATAGTTACATAGCTGAAAAGAGACTTGCGTCCATCAAGTTCAGCCTACTTCACATTTTTTTTGCTGTTGATCCAAAAGAAGGCAAAAAAACCCAGTTTGAAGCACAATTTTGCAACAAGCTAGGAAAAAAATTCCTTCTTGACCCCAGAATGGCAGTCAGATTTATCCTTGGATCAAGCAGTTATTACCCTACATTGAAAGATTATATCCTTGAATATTCTGTTCTTGCAAGTATGCATCTAGTAGCCGTTTGAACATCTGTATGGACTCTGATAAAACCACTTCTTCAGGCAGAGAATTCCACATCCTGATTGTTCTTACAGTAAAAAACCTTTCCTTTGCCTTAGACGAAATCTTCTTTCTTCCAGTCTAAACGCATGGCCTTGTGTCCTATGTAAAGTCCGGTTTGTGAATAGATTTCCACACAATGGTTTGTATTGGCCCCGAATATATTTGTATAATGTTATCATATCCCCTCTCAGGCGACGTTTTTCTAAACTAAATAGGTTTAAATTTGTTAACCTTTCTTCATAGCCGATATGTTCCATTCCTTTTATTAATTTTGTAGCCCACCTCTGCACTTTTTCTAGTGCCATAATATCCTTCTTTAGAACAGGTGCCCAAAATTGCACAGCATATTCAATATGGGGTCTTACCAGTGATTTATAAAGAGGCAAAATTATATTCTTGTCCCGAGGTTGTAACGAAATCCCTTATTAAACAGACCATGCGAACCAGCCTGTTCGGTTATTTGGATGATTACAGCGAGATTTCGTGCAAATAGCGAGAAAAGCGAATAAACTACCGAACCACCCGACCTCCCACTGAGGTCGTGTGGCGCCTATTAACCACCCAGACTGTTGCGGTTAACCACAGACTAATTGGGGAATAGCTGGTGGTCCGCGTTCGTTTACCGAACACGTGGCAATCGCCATTTTGTATTGTCGAACACTCAACGGTAAATGGCGAGGATTCCCTGGAACTAATTTCGGCTACTTATTTTGTCGAACACTGCTGCTGCCTCTTCAAATCCTCGTTCGTATGGTGGAAAAACACACGAATGAAGGAGATACTACTTCATGCATACGCTGGA
Source organism: Pelobates cultripes (assembly GCA_933207985.1). Taxonomy (NCBI): domain Eukaryota; kingdom Metazoa; phylum Chordata; class Amphibia; order Anura; family Pelobatidae; genus Pelobates; species Pelobates cultripes. The sequence continues at coordinate 66,901,862 of OW240923.1, forward strand.
AGTAGGCGAAAGTGACCGACCCCAGATAGCTACAGTATGGAACTTGTAGTCGGCTACAAACACACGAACGGCTGGCGAAAGCCAAACTTCAGTCAACGTTTCTGAGAACTGTGTTCGTGGGATCTGAGTGCTATTCTCCTAGAATATGCACTCAGATCCAAGCTATCTGGGGATATGTGGGACTTAAAGTTTATGTTATGTAAAAGGGAAGTTATAGATTTTTATGCTGTTTTGCTAAAATAAGAAAAGTCATGTTTCTTTCTACCTGGAGATAATTAAGGCTCTCTTTGCTACCTTAAGTTAATTATCTCCAGGATGGAAAAGAGGGAGTGATTTATGTAAAAGGGGAGTGCTTATGCTATAGCCACTGTGATTGGCTACTGTGAGACTTTTGTCCCAGTCTTCCATCTGGTCCCCTATGGGAGTGTCCACCAGGTGGGAGACCTGCATAAATATCGGGTGGGTAGCCCATAGTAAATCAGATCGTTTTACCCCTTCATGAAGTCTCGACTCATGTTTGGGGGATTGGGAGTTATAATCACTTTGTTTCAGCTGGATTTCGGGAGAAGTTGCAAGGATCATCGCTGCACGAATAGAAGGATCCTTTATAGGGGTACCCGGGCTAGCTACTTTTAAAATAGTGTGTTGCTAGGTCTTTAGGGCTTAGAGGCTGAACCCTGGCAGGGCTACATAAATTTTGCCTGGTGAGCGCATAAGCAGACTCCTTCCAAACTGCTGTGAAGGACAGGGAAAAAAAAGACTGCCTAAATCTGAATTGCAATTTTTTAGCTGGAAAGGGCTAAGCTGGAGAAGTAGTTGTGTTGGACTCTTTTCTGAAACATCAGTTCTTGAAACAATTTTAATAAAGCTACAGTGGCCAAAGAAATCAGTTCTCACCTACACAGGTTGAATTGTTAAAAAAAACAAAATGTGCTATTTTGAGTGGCAAATGTAGAGTCATTAAAACTGCTTGACGATTCAAAATTAAGCTACAAAATCGAATATAGAGATTGAAAAATCTACTGCAGCTAATTATCATTGTTTGGGAGGGGGGATGAAGATGTAAAATCGATGGACTGGCATTTCATGGACACTAGGCACAAGATCTTTTGAGACCACAGAGAACAAGATCTTAGCAGACGTTGTTTTGGACTCTTTTCCAAAAACATAAGTAGCTGGGTTGGACTCTTTTCTGAAACATCAGTTCTTGAAACAATTTTAATAAAGCTACAGTGGCCAAAGGAATCAGTTCTCACCTATTGAGAAGTCAAGAAAACTACAAATGTCAAGTCAAGAAAACATCCAGAAACTCTAGAATTTAAGTAGGGTAAGCAATGTACACTATTAAAAACCCACTTCAGAGAAACAGGTAACTTTATTCTATTTTCTTTGGGAATGAGGACATCTAATGCAGACTTTGTCCTCCGATGGAATCCAGGCATAACCTTTTAAAACAGGAGAGGATGGGAACCTAAAGAAATCTCTTTGGATTAATTCATTAATGTTCAGAATTGTAGTGAAACTAAAAGCATATGGTAACGTTTACACTTATTGAGAGAAGCTGTGCCTAAAGCTGCGTTTGAGAAGTTCTTGTAAACCTCACTTTTTGCCTTAATATTTCACTTGATATGCCCTCCCATTTATTGCTTTAATGTTAAAGCCTTGAAAATCTTCACTAAGTATATCATCTTTTGGGAAAAATCTGTTTATTGTTTAGTAGTCCTATGACTATGTCTCCTAACTCAATATCTATCATGACACCAGATGACCATAATGGCCCCATTGCAAGCTTGAATAGTTGCAAAAATAAAATATGTGAATTTGAGTGGCAAATGTAGAGTCGCTAAAACTGCCTGTCGATTCAAAACGCTATCTACACTAATACATAAACACTTTGGCGAAAAACATGCAACGCTATTCTATTTTCTTTGGGAATGAGGAAATCTAATGCAGACTTTGTCCTCAAATGCAAATCAGGATCAACATTTTGAGACAAGAGAAGGTGAAAGCTTAAAGATATGTCCTTTAAGTTTGAGAATTTTTTGAAAACCGCTATTCACGCCTAAATATTTCACTTGATTCAATTTATCTTCTGTTGAATAAATCCCTCAGTGGAAGTATATGAAGAAATATCAATACCACACCATTATAAAGAAAAATGTGTGAGACTGGAGATGCCGGGGATTGAACCCGGGGCCTCATACATGCGAAGCATGCGCTCTACCACTGAGCTACATCCCCAACACTTGGGACTGACCCGATAGCTTTCGAGAAACAGGCTAGAACCTTGGTTTGCTAAAAACTAATTGTATTTTATTTTGAAAAGTCCATCTGGGGACTCTTGTTTGCTCAATAGTTAAATGCTAAAGAGATAAATTTACTCATACTTACCGTAATTTTCTTTTCCTGGTCATAGGCCATGGCAGCACAACAATGGGTAGCTCCTCCCCTATCCCTAGTTAGAGAGGAACTAATTAAAATAAGAGTATAAATACCCCCTCCTACCTCCTCCTCCCTCAGTCTAGTTAACAGCAATATCCGTGGGTGGGACCTTTGTGCTGCCATGGCCTATGACCAGGAAAAGAAAATTACGGTAAGTATGAGTAAATTTATCTCTTTCCTGGCCATATCCATGGCAGCACAACAATGGGTAATACCCAAGCTAAAACCAAGGGAGGGAAAGAAAAACTCAGACACATTATTATATAATGCAAGTGAATTATAACAAACAACTCAATGTGACGAACAAAAAGAATAGTAGTTAATCCTTTGAGGCAGAAAGAACTGATCTGATAAATCCATCGTATTGCCCAGCTCTTACATCTAAACGATAATGTCTAATAAATGTATTAGAAGATGACCAAGTGGCTGCTTTGCAAATCAGTTCTGTAGAAACCTTTGCTGCAGCTGCCCAGGATGAAGAAAGGGAATGTGTAGAATGAGCTTTCAAACCTTCAGGAACACTTGTATTAGATGATCTATAAGATTGGATAATGGCCGAAACTATCCATCTGCTGATAGTGGCTTTCGAAGATTGCAGACCCTTCCTAGGGCCATTAGGAATAACAAAAAGCCTTTCCGAAATACGCCATTCTGAGGATCTTTGTATATATATCTTAAGACATCTTACTAGGTCAATAGCATCATCATCAGCGTTTTCCCCGTTAATAGATTCTTCTGTACTTAATGCTGGAAGGATTATTTCTTCATTCATATGGAACTCTGAAGTTACCTTAGGGCGGAATTCTGGAACCGTTCTCAGGATGACTCTGTCCTTATGAAATATCGTAAAAGGTTCTCGAGCTGAAAGAGCCTGAAGATCAGAAACCCTTCTACCAGAGGCTAGGGCTACTAGTAGAACTGTCTTGATCGTGAGAAGATGACAGGAAATTGATGCCATAGGTTCAAAAAGATCTGCTTTAAGAGCCTTCAGGACCAGAGGGAGATCCCATGGCGGAGTAATAGACTTAATGGGTGGCTTGATCTTGAGGACTGCAGTCAGAAATCTAGCTATGTCCGGATCCAGTGCCCATTTATGATTAGTTAAAACAGAGAGGGCTGAAATATGTACCTTCAAAGTGTTATAACTCAATCCCTTCTCTAGACCTGATTGTAAAAAATCAAGAATGTCAGTAGTTGAAGGGTTCAAAATATCAAAGGGTCTTGAACTGGCCCATGAAGAAAATACATCCCATATTCTGTAGTAAGTGGATGAAGTGGACTTTTTCCTTGCTTGAAGAAGTGTCTCGATTACTGATCTCGAAAACCCCTTGTTCTTTAACCCTTCCCTTTCAAGTACCATGCCATCAGACGAAGGGATGCTGGGTTTGGATGATGAATTGGACCCTGATGTAGCAGGAATGGGACAACTGGAAGATGCCATGGATCCTTCTTGCACAGACTTAGTAGGAGCGGGAACCAAGGTCTGCGAGGCCAAAAAGGGGCTATTAGAATCAGTGATGCCTTCTCTTGTCGTAGTCTCCTTAGCAGAGGGAAGATGAGGGGTTTCGGAGGAAAGGCATAAGCTAGGTCGAAGTCCCAACTGCATGTCAATGCGTCCCTTCCTATGGCTTGGGGATCTGGAATTCTCGAAAAGAAGTTCTTGACTTTTCTGTTGTTGCTTGTAGCCATTAGATCTATCTGGGGAAGGCCCCATTTTTCTACGATCTGTAGAAATATTATGTCTGATAGACTCCATTCTCCCGGGTCTAATCTCACCCTGCTGAGAAAGTCTGCCACAGAGTTCTGAGTTCCTGGGAGATGTATTGCAGAGATATTCTCCAAATTCATTTGGGCCCAGGACATCAAAGGTTTCATAATTTTCATCATTCTGCAACTTCTCGTCCCTCCTTGGTGATTTATATATGCCACAACTGTGGCATTGTCTGTCCTGATCTTGACCCATTTGTGGAGTAAAAGTTGCTGGAAGTGCATTAGAGCCTTGAAAACTGCCAGAAGTTCTAGAAGATTCGAAGGGGTGTTGGAGGTTGAAAATGCCCATTTCCCCTGAACATAGTTGTCTTGAAGATGGGCTCCCCAGCCCCATTGACTGGCATCTGTGGTGATGATGATCCATGGAATATTTCCTAAGGGATAACCTCTGAAGAGAGACTCTTTCTGGGTCCACCACTTCAGGGATTCTTGTACGTGAGGAGGGATCATTATAGGTTGAGACAGATTGCCCTTGAATTGAGAAAGGAAATTCCTTTGGAAAGGCCTCATTCTCCATTGGGCCCATCTTGTAAGTCCTATGGTGGAGGACATTGATCCCAGGAGGCTCATAGTTGTCTCTGCTGAGGAAACACTGGATGCTAACATGTCTTTGACCTTTTTCCGAATTTTCATACCCCTTTCTGGGGATAGTTGGACGGAACCTTCTGCAGTGTTGAATGCTGCTCCTAGATATATCATACTCTGGGATGGCTTTAGGTTGCTTTTGGCGAAATTGATCTTCCATCCGTGTTGTTGAAGATACTGTATACATATCAGGCCGTGATCTTCTAATATATCTCTGTTTTCTGCCAGAATCAAGATGTCGTCGAGGTAATGATATACTGCAATGCCTTTCTTCCTGAGTTCTGTGATTAGAACCACCAGAACTTTTGAGAAAGTACGCGGAGCAGTGCTTAGCCCAAAATGGAGAGCACGGAACTGAAAATGACCCTCTTCCACAGCGAATCTGAGGAATTTTTGATGCTGGGGTGCTATGGGAATATGGAAATATGCATCTGCCAGGTCTATTGACATGAGCCATTGATCTGGAAAAACTGCTTTTACAATGGATTGAAGAGACTCCATCTTGAATTTCCTTATGTTTAGGAACTTGTTTAGTCTGCTTAGGTCTAATATTGGTCTCCATCCCCCTGTGGATTTTCTGGTGAGTAAGATATGGGAGTAAAACCCCTGTGTTCGTTGAGCTCTTGGAACTTGAACGATAACTCCATCTTCTTGAAGGGATGAGATAAACTTTTTTAGGGAATTTCTTTTTTCTACATCTCTTGGCCAGATTGTCTTCTGGAAGGAGCGAGGTGGCGGCCTTGTGGAGAATTCTATAAGATAACCTCTTTGTATGATATCCAGCACCCATCTGTCTTGAGTTGAATGTTTCCACATATTCTGGAATAGTAGTAGACGGGCACCTACTCCTCCAGAATGGGAGGTGGGTTTGTTATAAAGGCTTCTTGTGAAATGAGGAACCTCTAGACTTTCCTCCTCTGTTGGATGAATGTCCTCCTCTCCATGGAATAGATCTTCCATATTCTCTTCCTGGTTTATAAGATCTGGTATCACGAAAAGAGGGGTATTCAGAGTATCTTCTGGCTCGAAAGGATCCACAGGTTTTCTGGTCTTGTGGGAGAAAGGCTTTTTTACCTTCTGCAGCTCTTTTGATGCACTCGTCTAGATTTTTACCAAACAACATCTCACCATGAAAAGGAAGGGCGCATAGACTAGACTTTGATGATGAATCTGCGGACCAGGATCTCAGCCATAAAGCTCTTCTAGCTGAAATTGAAAGAGCCATGTTTCTTGCTAAAGCTTTCACCATGTCCACCGAGGATTCTGAGGTAAAGTCAACGGCCAGTTTAATATCATTTAATCTTTCCAGAAGAGAAGATCTGTTTCTCCCATCTCTGATATCTTCTTCCAAGTTTTCAATCCAGATTTTTAAGGCCCTGGACACTGAAGTAAGGGCTATTGCAGGGTGAAAACCAGTCCCTGCTGCTACATAAGCTTTTGAGAGATGCAGATCCATCTTTTTGTCCATTGGATGTCTAAATGAGCCTGCATCATCTACTGGTAATGTGGTATGTTTTGCGAGTCGAACTACTGCCGCATCCACCTTAGGGGCATTATCCCAATGGTATGAATCAGACTTGTCAAAAGGATAGAGGCGAGATATTCTGCCTTGTGCTGAAAGCTTCTTATCTGTATTAGACCACTCGTCTTTAATTAATTCCTTAATAGTATCATGCACTGGAAAGGTTGCTCTTTTCTTTCTCAAGTCTGAGAAATAACGATAAGAGGTTGACTGCTCTGCAACTGCCTCCTTCAAGCTCAAAGATTTACGGACTTTGTAAATGAGGTGGTCTATCTGAGCAGGTTCTAGAAAATCTGCAGGGGCCTGAGTTTCTTCTTCGTCTGAAGATAATAAATTCCCCTGGTATGATTCCATATCCATGGATTCATCTGACGAATCATTATGTTGGTAATCCGAAGGTTCATGTAACCGGGGTCTTTTGTGACTTGCCCCTGCTTCTTTGATACCTTGAGCCACCGCTTGTTTTATGAACTGTACAAATTCCATTGAAGGATTAGATGTTCCAGCCGCTTCAGATAAACATTCTGCACATAACCGTTTGCCTTCCAGCGGTTTATTATTACAGGCTTCGCATTGATTTTTCTTTGGAGATTTTCCTTTGGATGATCTCACTGTTTTCTTTCCCGTAGAACTATCATGATAGGGAAATATCTCATATTAGCACTCTTTTATTTCATGTATCATATTCCGGAAAGGAAATAAATGATGTGATATGGCTTACCTATAACTCTTAGAGTGTGACCTATTTTTATATCCAGAAGAGTCCGAATCAGAAGAAATTGATCTCCTTTTGTCCTTCTCCATTTTGGAGTTGATTATGAACAGTCTATAAAATGAATTTTTATTGTTATAGAAAGAAAGGAGTAAAGAAATGAAAAAAAAAAGTGTATATACCTTTAAGAAGTAAAGCTTACCTTCAGATTTTTCTGTAAAATTGAAAAACGCAATTCAAATTGAGAACTGTATGAAAACAGGTCCTCTAAAGACCTAATGAGGACATCAGTTAACAATTTAATCCAATTTTGGCGCTTAAATAGGCGTGTGACGTCATAACTGACGTCACCGCCTATCCGTGCATGCTCAAAACAAGCGAATTCACCGCTCGTTAACTGCGCATGCGCGGCACAAACCCGGAAGCTACTTCCGAGTTGGAGGCACTGTAACTGCCTCATGGGGACCAGACGCATGCGCGGTGTTTAGCGTGCGCGCGGACCCGGCGTGCACGCGTATGAAGCTAGCGTGCACGCGAAACACCCGGACAAACAGGACGCCGAGAAGGCGTGAAAGAAATGAAAGGTACATAGAAATAATAGGCAGGGGGGGGGGAAACCCACACATATGATTTAACAAATACAGTATATATATGGTAAAAAGTATTTGTACATACATACATGTGGGCTGTTTCAATATGTAGAAATCCATCCAGGATAAAGTCTTCTTGCCACTTCCTGCTACCTCTTGGTCACTGCAGGGAATCAGAGTTATTTGGCATTTTTCTCTTGCTACCCCTAGGGTCACTGCAAGTAAAACCCCCGGTCACTAAGGGGGTATCTTCAGGGGGACACCTTTGCACAGGGCCGGATACTGAAGCTTCCCAAGGAAGAGAGGCTGAACTTCCTTGAGGACAGAAGGTAAAAACCCTCAGGTAAGCCATAAAAGAAAAGTGATTATAGTCCTGAAAATAGACTAATTTGGTCCTATAGGGATAGGACAGGAACAAAAAGACTGAGGGAGGAGGAGGTAGGAGGGGGTATTTATACCCTTATTTTAATTAGTTCCTGTCTAACTAGGGATAGGGGAGGAGCTACCCATTGTTGTGCTGCCATGGATATGGCCAGGAAAGACATATATTAACAGAGGGAATCATTTGTAACATTTAGACAAAGTATTATTTGGAACTCCTACAACTATGTGTGATAACTTAATGTCTATTGTTATATCAGATGGCTTAAATGCCCTCCCATTAATAGCTTTAATGGTCAAGCCATGAAGTTCTTTACTAAGAAGAATTTAAGCCAAATATGTTCATTGCTCAATATTCCATTGGTCATGTCTTGTAACTTAATATCTATCATGACAACAGATGACTATAATCGACCAATATATAGCTTGAATTGTTAAAAAAACTAAATGTGCTATTTTGAGTGGCAAATGTAGGGTTATTAAAAGTGCTTGACGATTCAAAATTAAGCTACAAAATCGAATATGGAGATTGAAAACTCTACTGCACGTAATTATCATTGTTTGGGAGGGGGGATGAAGATGTAAAATCGATGGACTGGCATTTCATGGACACTAGGCACAAGATCTTTTGAGACCACAGAGAACAAGATCTTAGCAGACGTTTCATCGAGTTTGTTCACTAAACTCTGAATTGTTCAGGATCAGTATCTGAATTGCATTTTTTTAGGTTGAAAGGGCCAAGCTGTAGAAGTAGCTGTGTTGGACTCTTTTCTAAAACATAAGTAGCTGGGTTGGACTCTTTTCTGAAACATCAGTTCTTGAAACAATTTTAATAAAGCTACAGTGGCCAAAGGAATCAGTTCTCACCTAATGAGAAGTCAAGAAAACTACAAATGTCAAGTCAAGAAAACATCCAGAAACTCTAGAATTTAAGTAGGGTAAGCAATGTACACTATTAAAAACCCACTTCAGAGAAACAGGTAACTTTATTCTATTTTCTTTGGGAATGAGGACATCTAATGCAGACTTTGTCCTCCGATGGAATCCAGGCATAACCTTTTAAAACAGGAGAGGATGGGAACCTAAAGAAATCTCTTTGGATTAATTCATTAATGTTCAGAATTGTAGTGAAACTAAAAGCATATGGTAACGTTTACACTTATTGAGAGAAGCTGTGCCTAAAGCTGCGTTTGAGAAGTTCTTGTAAACCTCCCTTTTTGCCTTAATATTTCACTTGATATGCCCTCCCATTTATTGCTTTAATGTTAAAGCCTTGAAAATCTTCACTAAGTATATCATCTTTTGGGACAAATCTGTTTATTGTTTAGTAGTCCTATGACTATGTCTCCTAACTCAATATCTATCATGACACCAGATGACCATAATGGTCCCATTGCAAGCTTGAATAGTTGCAAAAATAAAATATGTTAATTTGAGTGGCAAATGTAGAGTCGCTAAAACTGCCTGTCGATTCAAAACGCTATCTACACTAATACATAAACACTTTGGCGAAAAACATGCAACGCTATTCTATTTTCTTTGGGAATGAGGAAATCTAATGCAGACTTTGTCCTCAAATGCAAATCAGGATCAACATTTTGAGACAAGAGAAGGTGAAAGCTTAAAGATATGTCCTTTAAGTTTGAGAATTTTTTGAAAACCGCTATTCACGCCTAAATATTTCACTTGATTCAATTTATCTTCTGTTGAATAAATCCCTCAGTGGAAGTATATGAAGAAATATCAATAGCACACCATTATAAAGAAAAATGTGCGAGACTGGAGATGCCGGGGATTGAACCCGGGGCCTCATACATGCGAAGCATGCGCTCTACCACTGAGCTACATCCCCAACACTTGGGACTGACCCGATAGCTTTCGAGAAACAGGCTAGAACCTTGGTTTGTTAAAAACTAATTGTATTTTATTTTGAAAAGTCCATCTGGGGACTCTTGTTTGCTCAATAGTTAAATGCTAAAGACATATATTAACAGAGGGAATCATTTGTAACATTTAGACAAAGTATTATTTGGAACTCCTACAACTATGTGTGATAACTTAATGTCTATTGTTATATCAGATGGCTTAAATGCCCTCCCATTAATAGCTTTAATGGTCAAGCCATGAAGTTCTTTACTAAGAAGAATTTAAGCCAAATATGTTCATTGCTCAATATTCCATTGGTCATGTCTTGTAACTTAATATCTATCATGACAACAGATGACTATAATCGACCAATATATAGCTTGAATTGTTAAAAAAACCAAAATGTGCTATTTTGAGTGGCAAATGTAGGGTTATTAAAAGTGCTTGACGATTCAAAATTAAGCTACAAAATCGAATATGGAGATTGAAAACTCTACTGCACGTAATTATCATTGTTTGGGAGGGGGGATGAAGATGTAAAATCGATGGACTGGCATTTCATGGACACTAGGCACAAGATCTTTTGAGACCACAGAGAACAAGATCTTAGCAGACGTTTCATCGAGTTTGTTCACTAAACTCTGAATTGTTCAGGATCAGTATCTGAATTGCATTTTTTTAGGTTGAAAGGGCCAAGCTGTAGAAGTAGCTGTGTTGGACTCTTTTCTAAAACATAAGTAGCTGGGTTGGACTCTTTTCTGAAACATCAGTTCTTGAAACAATTTTAATAAAGCTACAGTGGCCAAAGGAATCAGTTCTCACCTAATGAGAAGTCAAGAAAACTACAAATGTCAAGTCAAGAAAACATCCAGAAACTCTAGAATTTAAGTAGGGTAAGCAATGTACACTATTAAAAACCCACTTCAGAGAAACAGGTAACTTTATTCTATTTTCTTTGGGAATGAGGACATCTAATGCAGACTTTGTCCTCCGATGGAATCCAGGCATAACCTTTTAAAACAGGAGAGGATGGGAACCTAAAGAAATCTCTTTGGATTAATTCATTAATGTTCAGAATTGTAGTGAAACTAAAAGCATATGGTAACGTTTACACTTATTGAGAGAAGCTGTGCCTAAAGCTGCATTTGAGAAGTTCTTGTAAACCTCCCTTTTTGCCTTAATATTTCACTTGATATGCCCTCCCATTTATTGCTTTAATGTTAAAGCCTTGAAAATCTTCACTAAGTATATCATCTTTTGGGACAAATCTGTTTATTGTTTAGTAGTCCTATGACTATGTCTCCTAACTCAATATCTATCATGACACCAGATGACCATAATGGTCCCATTGCAAGCTTGAATAGTTGCAAAAATAAAATATGTTAATTTGAGTGGCAAATGTAGAGTCGCTAAAACTGCCTGTCGATTCAAAACGCTATCTACACTAATACATAAACACTTTGGCGAAAAACATGCAACGCTATTCTATTTTCTTTGGGAATGAGGAAATCTAATGCAGACTTTGTCCTCAAATGCAAATCAGGATCAACATTTTGAGACAAGAGAAGGTGAAAGCTTAAAGATATGTCCTTTAAGTTTGAGAATTTTTTGAAAACCGCTATTCACGCCTAAATATTCACTTGATTCAATTATCTTCTGTTGAATAAATCCTCAGTGGAATTATATGAAGAAATATCAATAGCACACCATTATAAAGAAAAGTGTGCAAGACTGGAGATGCCGGGGATGAACCCGGGGCCTCATACATGCGAAGCATGCACTCTACCACTGAGCTACATCCCCAACACTTGGGACTGACATGATAGCTTTCGAGAAACAGGCTAGAACCTTGGTTTGTTAAAAACTAATTGTATTTTATTTTGAAAAGTCCATCTGGGGACTCTTGTTTGCTCAATAGTTAAATGCTAAAGACATATATTAACAGAGGGAATCATTTGTAACATTTAGACAAAGTATTATTTGGAACTCCTACAACTATGTGTGATAACTTAATGTCTATTGTTATATCAGATGGCTTAAATGCCCTCCCATTAATAGCTTTAATGGTCAAGCCATGAAGTTCTTTACTAAGAAGAATTTAAGCCAAATATGTTCATTGCTCAATATTCCATTGGTCATGTCTTGTAACTTAATATCTATCATGACAACAGATGACTATAATCGACCAATATTTAGCTTGAATTGTTAAAAAAACAAAATGTGCTATTTTGAGTGGCAAATGTAGGGTTATTAAAAGTGCTTGACGATTCAAAATTAAGCTACAAAATCGAATATGGAGATTGAAAACTCTACTGCACGTAATTATCATTGTTTGGGAGGGGGGATGAAGATGTAAAATCGATGGACTGGCATTTCATGGACACTAGGCACAAGATCTTTTGAGACCACAGAGAACAAGATCTTAGCAGACGTTTCATCGAGTTTGTTCACTAAACTCTGAATTGTTCAGGATCAATATCTGAATTGCATTTTTTTAGGTTGAAAGGGCCAAGCTGTAGAAGTAGCTGTGTTGGACTCTTTTCTAAAACATAAGTAGCTGGTTGGACTCTTTTCTGAAACATCAGTTCTTGAAACAATTTTAATAAAGCTACAGTGGCCAAAGGAATCAGTTCTCACCTAATGAGAAGTCAAGAAAACTACAAATGTCAAGTCAAGAAAACATCCAGAAACTCTAGAATTTAAGTAGGGTAAGCAATGTACACTATTAAAAACCCACTTCAGAGAAACAGGTAACTTTATTCTATTTTCTTTGGGAATGAGGACATCTAATGCAGACTTTGTCCTCCGATGGAATCCAGGCATAACCTTTTAAAACAGGAGAGGATGGGAACCTAAAGAAATCTCTTTGGATTAATTCATTAATGTTCAGAATTGTAGTGAAACTAAAAGCATATGGTAACGTTTACACTTATTGAGAGAAGCTGTGCCTAAAGCTGCGTTTGAGAAGTTCTTGTAAACCTCACTTTTTGCCTTAATATTTCACTTGATATGCCCTCCCATTTATTGCTTTAATGTTAAAGCCTTGAAAATCTTCACTAAGTATATCATCTTTTGGGACAAATCTGTTTATTGTTTAGTAGTCCTATGACTATGTCTCCTAACTCAATATCTATCATGACACCAGATGACCATAATGGTCCCATTGCAAGCTTGAATAGTTGCAAAAATAAAATATGTTAATTTGAGTGGCAAATGTAGAGTCGCTAAAACTGCCTGTCGATTCAAAACGCTATCTACACTAATACATAAACACTTTGGCGAAAAACATGCAACGCTATTCTATTTTCTTTGGGAATGAGGAAATCTAATGCAGACTTTGTCCTCAAATGCAAATCAGGATCAACATTTTGAGACAAGAGAAGGTGAAAGCTTAAAGATATGTCCTTTAAGTTTGAGAATTTTTTGAAAACCGCTATTCACGCCTAAATATTTCACTTGATTCAATTTATCTTCTGTTGAATAAATCCCTCAGTGGAAGTATATGAAGAAATATCAATAGCACACCATTATAAAGAAAAATGTGCGAGACTGGAGATGCCTGAACCCGGGGCCTCATACATGCGAAGCATGCGCTCTACCACTGAGCTACATCCCCAACACTTGGGACTGACCCGATAGCTTTCGAGAAACAGGCTAGAACCTTGGTTTGTTAAAAACTAATTGTATTTTATTTTGAAAAGTCCATCTGGGGACTCTTGTTTGCTCAATAGTTAAATGCTAAAGACATATATTAACAGAGGGAATCATTTGTAACATTTAGACAAAGTATTATTTGGAACTCCTACAACTATGTGTGATAACTTAATGTCTATTGTTATATCAGATGGCTTAAATGCCCTCCCATTAATAGCTTTAATGGTCAAGCCATGAAGTTCTTTACTAAGAAGAATTTAAGCCAAATATGTTCATTGCTCAATATTCCATTGGTCATGTCTTGTAACTTAATATCTATCATGACAACAGATGACTATAATCGACCAATATTTAGCTTGAATTGTTAAAAAAAACAAAATGTGCTATTTTGAGTGGCAAATGTAGGGTTATTAAAAGTGCTTGACGATTCAAAATTAAGCTACAAAATCGAATATGGAGATTGAAAACTCTACTGCACGTAATTATCATTGTTTGGGAGGGGGGATGAAGATGTAAAATCGATGGACTGGCATTTCATGGACACTAGGCACAAGATCTTTTGAGACCACAGAGAACAAGATCTTAGCAGACGTTTCATCGAGTTTGTTCACTAAACTCTGAATTGTTCAGGATCAATATCTGAATTGCATTTTTTTAGGTTGAAAGGGCCAAGCTGTAGAAGTAGCTGTGTTGGACTCTTTTCTAAAACATAAGTAGCTGGGTTGGACTCTTTTCTGAAACATCAGTTCTTGAAACAATTTTAATAAAGCTACAGTGGCCAAAGGAATCAGTTCTCACCTAATGAGAAGTCAAGAAAACTACAAATGTCAAGTCAAGAAAACTACAAATGTCAAGTCAAGAAAACATCCAGAAACTCTAGAATTTAAGTAGGGTAAGCAATGTACACTATTAAAAACCCACTTCAGAGAAACAGGTAACTTTATTCTATTTTCTTTGGGAATGAGGACATCTAATGCAGACTTTGTCCTCCGATGGAATCCAGGCATAACCTTTTAAAACAGGAGAGGATGGGAACCTAAAGAAATCTCTTTGGATTAATTCATTAATGTTCAGAATTGTAGTGAAACTAAAAGCATATGGTAACGTTTACACTTATTGAGAGAAGCTGTGCCTAAAGCTGCTTTTGAGAAGTTCTTGTAAACCTCACTTTTTGCCTTAATATTTCACTTGATATGCCCTCCCATTTATTGCTTTAATGTTAAAGCCTTGAAAATCTTCACTAAGTATATCATCTTTTGGGACAAATCTGTTTATTGTTTAGTAGTCCTATGACTATGTCTCCTAACTCAATATCTATCATGACACCAGATGACCATAATGGTCCCATTGCAAGCTTGAATAGTTGCAAAAATAAAATATGTTAATTTGAATGGCAAATGTAGAGTCGCTAAAACTGCCTGTCGATTCAAAATGCTATCTACACTAATACATAAACACTTTGGCGAAAAACATGCAACGCTATTCTATTTTCTTTGGGAATGAGGAAATCTAATGCAGACTTTGTCCTCAAATGCAAATCAGGATCAACATTTTGAGACAAGAGAAGGTGAAAGCTTAAAGATATATCCTTTAAGTTTGAGAATTTTTTTGAAAACCGCTATTCACGCCTAAATATTTCACTTGATTCAATTTATCTTCTGTTGAATAAATCCCTCAGTGGAAGTATATGAAGAAATATCAATAGCACACCATTATAAAGAAAAATGTGCGAGACTGGAGATGCTGTGGATTGAACCCGGGGCCTCATACATGCGAAGCATGCGCTCTACCACTGAGCTACATCCCCAACACTTGGGACTGACCCGATAGCTTTCGAGAAACAGGCTAGAACCTTGGTTTGTTAAAAACTAATTGTATTTTATTTTGAAAAGTCCATCTG
>OW240923.1:66917383-66944012 GCA_933207985.1 Pelobates cultripes
ATGGCACTGATGCCTCAATTAATGTAATTTTATTGGTATCTTTTTTTATTTTTGAAATTTACCAGTAGCTGCTGCATTTCCCACCCTAGGCTTATACTCAAGTCAATACGTTTTCCCAGTTTTTCTGGTAAAATTAGATGCCTCGGCTTATATTCGGGTCGCTTATACTCGAGTATATATGGTATGTAAAACAAAATCAGCTTTACAGAAATAAAATTCAAATGTATTTAAAAATGTAAAGTTTAACCCCTTAAGGACCAAACTTCTGGAATAAAAGGGAATCATGACATGTCACACATGTCACACGTCCTTAAGGGGTTAAAGGAAAGACACCACATAAAAACATACTTTTACAACTCTGCAACACCTATACTAAACATCTTGGATAAAGAAATGCTAAAAATAATAGAATTATATAAGCTCCCCAAAAATATACAGTGTTATTTACTAAACTGTGAATTGTTGGGAATTTCAAATTTTAGGCCTCAATAAGAAATTTATAGAATTCAAAGTAAATTTTAAATTTAAGACCAGAGGAGCCAAACTGAAAGCATAGGTGGCTTAGTTCAGGTATTTACTTTGAATTCTCACTATAGTCAATAATCCTGTAAATCACGACAAAGACAAACTGTTGTATATACATAGGCTATATACAAAATTTCCTTCACTCTAAAAATGTTGGCAGGTAAATGTTAGCCTAAAGGGAACTGTCGAAGTTTGACTTTAACGGCGGAGCCTGACCACTACAGTGGTCGCATTAACTTGTAGCTCCGAGCTCCACACGGCGAAATCAACGGATAATTTATATCACTCTACATCCAATTGACAGTGGGGACTCCCCTAGACGACCCAAGCCACATGGGATGCAAAACCAAGAAAACGGTACCAGATAAGCCTACCTCGGCTGACGACCGGCAACATGTGGAGGCAAGCACACAGCGCTAGCAGGCCCAATATGGTGGCTATTCATGGAGGCTGCTCAGTTTTTCTGGAGACGCAGAGGAATAATACTTACCCACTCCTGCTCCAGCGCTGCTGGCTCGACAAAGTAAGGCAGGCTCAGACTCCTCGCCGGTAACCACCGCGCTCTTAAAGACGCTACTAGGAGACCTTCAAAAGAACATCCTAATGGATGTAACAGCAATCCGAGGTGACCTACAGGGCCTCACACACCGAATTAGCACACTAGAGGGAACATCCTGAGGATGCACTCAGGACATCGCCAAACTCCAACATGACCTGCAAGAGCAGCATCGGATGCATGATCGCCACTTCGCTGATCAAGAAGACACCAGGCGGAGAAACAACCTAAAGGTTAGAGGGGCCCCATTTTTCATAATGAGACGCCTGTTAACGGCTTTACTACCACCCAGGCAGGCCAAAACTATTAACCACGAAGACTTCTTTAGGGTCCCCAAACCCGCCAAGGCATCAGCTACAGCCACCAGGGACGTTATAGTCACCTTCCGCAATAGAAAAGTTAAAGCAGCGGTCCTCAAGGCCCTATAGAGTAAAACACCTCTCCATTTTGAGTAAATGGCGCTGACATTCTTCACTGGTTTTTTAAGCGGTACTTTAGCATGGCATAGGTCAATCCGACCACTCACCTCCCTGCTACAATTCCACCGCTGGTGGCTCTCCCAAACGCTCATCGTCCAACATGAGACTGACTCACACCAGTTCCAAGACCTCCAGGACACAGCAGCTCTAATGCGGGCTCTGGGCCTACCACAGGACTCACTCACCCAGGAGGGGTCACACACTACAACCCGTCCAAACTGCACTTGGGATCCGGCAAGAATCGCCATATTTATCCTGCATGGCTCAACACCAGACCTCTAGGCAGTGGTCACTGGCAACAATTACTGTTATCCAATTTGTTCCAAAAGATAAGCTGTTTAAACCCAGTTTGGTACCCCTAAAATGCACACTTGAACCACTCCATAGCTACCTGTCGCAAAAGCTGCCTTCATGATGACCACCAGGTCTAAATACTCACCCAGCCTACTGTCCCCATAGAGAAGGGTCCTAACAGTCAGGCTACAGACTGACTATAGGGGCAGTAATTAAAATAGTCATAGGGGCCCCTATGGAGTACGCACCCATTACATGCAATATACCCAAGGCTTAGCACTCCGAACCTACTTCCCTTTAATTTCAATTTAGATTCTGTAATACGTTTCAAGTCAAATTACGTAAATGGCACTATTCTCTAAATGAAGGTGATCGCCCCCCCCATTGGTAACCCCAGATGACACCAAGCCACGCTAGAAGGGCAAACCTTAGACATTTGTCTTAAACCTCAGACCCTGTGTGGCTGCTGCCCACTTACTCCCTGGCTCTCTTATACCTCAGGATACAATCCTTAATGACACTCACCGTCAGGAACACTCCCTATATAGGGACACACATAAAAATCCCTTAAGGATATCTCAAGAGATCACTAGGCACAGGTGGATAAAGGCCAAAACCGAACAGAGTATACTATAATTGGAGCTAAGGCCTCACCATCATTATGAGGTCAACTGCCCAAGACTACTCACATAAATACTTGACATCAAAGCGCTGTCCATTCCTCACACATTTTACTCAGACAGGTAAGGTCAATCGCTGAACTTCAATAGCCACTATGGCACATAACCTGACGTGTATTACACTACGGTCTGATTCCCCCTCTATTTCTTAAAAATGTGCAAAGTTATTCATGCCTACAAATGTCTTTCTATGTTTATTGCACGACTAGCAACAGCTGCTGTATTTTCTCTGCACCAAAAATAAAGAATTTAAAAACAAATAAAATAAAGGGGACTGTCACTTCTACGAATTGTTGATATTGTGTTTTACCTATTTGTGATGTGTGAAAATTAAATAGACACTCAAGGTACAAAATCAACTTAATCTAAACGAGGTTGTTATGGTGCCTGGAGACTGCTGAAGCCACTTTTACCTCAAGGAGTTAAAATGTTCTTGAACAGTTTAACCCCTATGTTTCTTCCACTGCTGAACTCAGCTCCACCCCTGGCCGCATCTCGCTTCTGAATTTTTACTTATAGGAAGCAGGCAGTGCCGTGGGCAGGGGAGTTGCTGATTGGGTGAGAGCAGTCAGATGATGCTCTCAGCCAATCAGTGACTCCCTATTCACCAAACTGGCTTGGAAAAAAAATGACATTTGCTAAATTGTGAAATATAAATAAACGAAAATGGAGCATCCGCTATGAGTGATTTTTAGTGTATTGTTGGATGATGGAATTTACAGAGAAATTATAGTTCCCCTTTAAAAAAAAAAAAGTAGTGGGCCTTGTTTTAAAACTACAGCTTCCACAATGCTTTGCCAATCTAAAGGCATTCCAAAGGTAAGCAAAGCATCATGGGAGTTGTAGTTCTAAACATCTGGGGGTTTACCTTTTGGGCACCCATGCTCTAGATATACTTCCCATCACAAAATCAATAAACTATAAATGTTTTAGATGGAACCTGGGGCCCCTCATGACTTGCATACATATTCATATACACCTCCAAAGGTTGCTTGTTAAACAGGAACCATGTCTCACATATGGTGGCTGTTCCTACTGCGAAAATCCATGAACAGAGATATTGGCTGTTGCAAAGAACTGAAACCCCCTCCACTCCCTACGTTATTATATGTGACCTAATGCACTTAAAAATGATGGAAAGCTTAGTGCAGTTATCAGTCCGGCCAGGTACAGGAAACGGATTTTCCTGTACCATGGATCATAGAGGAGCTCGGCCACGCTACAGGGAAGGGAAGGTGAGGAGAGAGGCAGTGCTGCAGCCGCCTGAGGCTCTCTATAGAGCGCTCAGGTGGCTGCAGCATTAGAAGGGCCAGCGATGGGGGCTGCCTAGTTCACCTTATAGGAAGTGCCGGCTCTGCTCACTCGAGTATAAGCCGAGGGGGGCTTTTTCAGCATAAAAAATGTGCAGAAAAAGACGGCTTATACACGTGTATATACAGTATTTAAAACCAACAAAATGTTAAGTCAATTTCAGAAATGGTGTGCGTGGAAGACCAAGAACATTTTATTTAACACCAGTCACTCTGTGGCCTGCACTTGAGAACTGGCATGCGTGCCTACTAGAGCGACAAAGTTTGACTTAACCCTTGACACACGTACTTAACAAAACTTGTAAATGTTCATCTTTCCCCCTGCTCTTTCCCTTTAATTCATTTTATGTATGTATTTCTCACATCTCATCATCTCACTTCGAATAACACCCTTATACAGTACTCAGTTGGCTCACCTGTTTCAAATAAAAATTCCTATAGATCTTTGCTACACATTATGTCATTATAAATAGACCTACAATCAGATTTAGAAGACATGCTTAAAATTGCAACTCTTCTTAAATAACATCAGTAACTTTGACTCAGTTTTTCTCAGAATTCAGGTTCCAGCTGAATCATTGACTTTTTTGCTGACAGGTACAGTAGAGTATTATTTGCTAAAATGGATCTTTTGGTCGGGAGATTCATCTATGGCAAAGGTTATAGGAAACCGATTACCGGCAACAGAGGGGTTCATTTCTGTTCAGCATTTCAAAGAGACTCGCTGCACATAAAAACTTCAGGCACCATAACTACTTCAAATCACTGAAATGGTCATGGTGCTTGGAGTAACCCTTTAGCAACTAATTATAAAAGCCTAAAAATCATTACCCTAGGGTTGAAACACCAATGGAGTTGGACACCAGACATCATGTTTATCATCATCAACAGAATTTAACTTTAAAAGAACCATATCCACTACAGCCCACTGTAGAGGTTGTGATGGCCGGATTGTCCAGGTGTCCTGCCAGTGTAAGCAGTCAAACTCTTTTAGAACAGTTTAACGACTAACATGGGGTCCACTGGGCACCATTCGCTTACTCCCTTGGAACAGCCAGCTCTTGCAAGATGGCCTGATAGATCTACTGAGGAGGTGACTGTTAAGGTAATCAAAACATTATAAAATTGTTTGATTGCTTACCCTCGCACACCTGGCACCATACCCACTACAATGGGGAATAATGTTTTTGTTCCTAAAAATTGTAGCTCCTAGCTGGTTCCCGTTTTTTTGTTTAAACATTTCAAGGACCATGCCATCATCGGCTTTTCTTAGAAGCTAGATGTTTATTCACATTTCTACCAAGAACAAGTGGTAATACGTTGTCAAATTATTTCTGTTAATATTTGTTTACATTTTAGATCAGAGGTATTCTGCACCTTCAATCTCTCTCTGGGACATTGCCCCTCGAGTTGCCTTTACACAAACAATCTACAGTTGAGTTGGAATTCCAAGAATGCAACACATGCTTGTGGAATCTGATTACTGAGGGGCCACATTGCTTAAACAGAGAACATTGAGATTTCTGTGTAAAGCAGAATTTCAAAATGAAGGATGTCCCATGTTATTTATTTTGTTTTCAATATGGGAATTCCTGAGTGTAGCTTGAACACATGATACTGTGAATGTGAAATGTTCCTATGTTTTGAAAAAAAAATGTTTAAGCACAAGTACCACATGTCTGACAAGGCTGTTTTCAAGAATTAGAACGTTCATAACATGAAAACAGACCACTGAACATTTTGTTTCTGTATGCTCAAAAACAGTTGTATTTACAATGAGATATTATTCCATAACTATGTTTTGTCACCATCCATTATAAAATCATTTTCTTGTTATTATTTCTTTAAGGGTTTTATTTTGTGATTGTAGTTTAACAATACTTTATATGCACACATTTTTAAATATCCAAAAATGTATGGTCTTCAGAGTAGGACAGACTAGATGGGCCAATTATTTTTGTAATGTGTTAAACATATGAGTGAGTGGCCCTACATTTTTGACCTGCAGCTATTTAGATTTTGGAACTATAATTGGTCTATTAATGAACAGATATTTGAATGTTATAGGACATTTTCCAGGTATGATGGGACTTTTGAACAGGGAGATTCAGGTAAATCAGTTAAAATGATTATTCAATACAGTAATTCAAGAATTTAGGGACTACAGAATAGGACCTCATCTGTTAACAAGGAAACATCCCTACACATGGAGTAACCACTGAGAGGATTATAATAGCTATAATTTCTCTCTGACCTTATTACTTTAGGTCTAAGTTTATCAATTACACGTGCATCACACATTTTTTATTTTTAAGTGTGTTGTTCGAGTAAATAAATATTTGTATTTTTATTATGTGTTCATAATAATTCATAAGTTATTACATTAAAACACCCTCCTCTCACCTCTTTGGTGAGATATTCCTTTCTTTTGACTAATTTCTCATTGGGTTACACCCCACTAACAGAGGGGTCCATCTTACACAATCTAAGGAAGTCCTCCATTTATAGAGGACTTTCTTTTGTGTTTTCCATTAATACTACTCATCAAATCAATCAAAACAAGCCTTTTCACACATTATCCTTAAAGTGGAACTGTAATGCCCTAATTACCTTTTCCCAATTACTTCCTCTTCTCTTCCTCTTTCTTTCCTCTTTCTTTTTTTATTTTTAGTTATATTTCTAACTAAAACCATAAGACAAAGTAGAGACTACTTTGTCTTATGCATTTTTCTTGAACCTGACTTTCTTAGACATTGGACGGAGCCACAGCAATGATACCGGCACCTGGTTCTGAAGGCCAGAGAAAGATGATGACGCCCGCTAGAGACAGGCTCAGGTAAGTAGAACTCACTTTTCCCTGCCCCTGGCCTCAGAACCCTCAACGGCAATGCTTTCTTCGGGATTCTTTGAAAATTATGCAAAGTCCCCCAGACAGTGGCTGTGCCGTTTGCTTTTGACAATTTAGAATTTCACCCATGGCAGAACAATTGTGAAGATGGAAAAGAAACCTACATGCCATTTAAAGGAACAATTTACCCTTGAAATCCTTGAATCAGTTAAATAAATCAAAATGTGTTTTATTGTCTTGTAATACTGGAAGTATTATTTTTTTGCACTGTTTCTCAAACACAAATTGTCAGCATGCTTACCACAACTAACTACTGCTTTGCAGGCACAATGATTGAACCTCATCGGGAAAAAGGAATACTCACATGCACTGAGTGTACCAATAACACATTTCCAATGCAGTCAACATAGCAGATGGCTACAGATGTACTGATCAGAAAAACATTTAGACACTAGGGAGCCATATACATGCATCCCAACATTGGTATGTATGACATCGGTAGAGGGGGTTGGTAAGTCCATGGGTTTGTGCCAGTGAAACCACTTGCATCACTGGCAACATCCAAAATAGAAAGTCCTGCAAGGCCAGATGAAGGACACCAGAGATCCAACTCAGGATGGTGAGGGGGGATCCGAAATTGAATGGTTCTGTCAAACGTGGGTCCGTTGGGAGGTATACATATGGCAGAATGCAATGTTGGTAACATTGCAAGAGAAGATATAATATGCATGAATGTATTGTAGCGGTTACCCTGTGTAGCAGAGGGGTTTCAACCGCTGGAGGGTGTCCTTTTCCCGATCAGTGAGGAGGATTCTCAGCATCCAGTCGTGTTCCAAGTGAAGAAGCTCTTACAAGAGCTAGTGTGAATAGCTGTATAGCGGTTACCCCCAATAAGAGACAGGACTCTAGATTGAGGGTGAAGTAGAACTGATGTTTAATGACACACACTCTGCTTTTATGCAGTGCTCCCCTGCAAGGGAGATGCCCACAGGCAATTAGACATTAACCAATCAGACAATGGTTACATCCCACAGATTCCCTCCCCTCTGCTTGGGAGATAATTGAGTTTCTTACTGTATCTACTCAATTATCTCCAAGCTAAAACTTATACTTTTTTATGCATTTTTATAACTTTATGATTTTTATCACACAGGAATAAAACTTAAATTTTTTAAGGAACAACACAATTGGGGGCAAACATATTCAAAATTCGTACAAATCCGTTCAGGGGTTCCAGAGATATGGAAAAGTCTCTTTGGACCGAACTCACGCCTGTTTGCATGCCCAAAACAGTTCCACAGATTCAGGATGTGCGGTCGGTCTATTTCTGCCTTGAAAAATAACAAAGTCCCATCCGAAGGTGGCGTTCGAATAGTCGAACGCACTTCGACTTCTGTTGAAGTGTTGAAGTAAAACGGGGTTAAACTTCCGCGGTGGTCGTTAGTTGAGTGGCAGTCTATTTCACATGAAAAAGATGACAAAGTCCCATTCGAACGTGTGTTCGAATCTTCGAATGGGACTTAGTCTCCAGCTGCAGTGTCGAAGGGTAGGGGAAGGTACAGGTCAGCGGTGTTCATTCAAATGTGTGGCTGATTTCCGTTCCAGGTATTTGACGGCACACACCGCTGACTGTGTTCAACTGCATTAAAATGGCCGCCGCCACGTGTTCGATTGTCTAATGGCGACTACTTCGGCTGTATCCGAAGTGCCATATCAAACGTACCCATTCTTTGCACAACACAGTTAAAGGGCCAGAAACTGTTTTTGTCCTTAGGTGCAGGGCAATGTGGATGATGTCAGGAAAACAAAAGGTAGAGGTTCCCAGGCAACATGGTAGGAAGCTGGTACAACATATATTACAGATCCAACGCAAAACAGGGGGATCTGTTACATGTATATCAAAATGAAAGTATAGACAGATTCTTGGAAATCCTCTTTGGGAATGTCAACAATTTATTTGACATAATCTTGACAAATGTTTGTTGCACAGTTATTTCTTCACCTTTGCCCAGATTAATCACTGGTTCTGATTTTTCTTCCATTTTAAGCTACGGGTATCTATTTTTTGCCAGAAATTCTTGCTCTGCATTTTTCTAGATTGCACTGGTTTTAGAATCCCCACAGCAGTTATTTCTCAATATATTTAATTAACATGACGTTAATCATCCAGCTGTGCTTTCAATGCCACTAAGCCATAATTGAATAATTACATGTTAATTAAAAAAAATCTTAGAACTTTTGCTGGCCAGGTAGGCTTTCATTGACTGGTTGACGCAGGACTAATCTAATCTTAGAATTTGTTTTATAATCTGATATATATTGACACAGATATGTCAAATGACTATATAAACTTCATATTATTTTCTGTCTCATGACAAATTTTATTAAATTTTAATAGCAGGATGAAGTCATGTCTCCTGCTGTAGAATAATATGGCAGGTACAAACTTGTCCCATTTATTTTAGCCAGACAAGCTGGCTATACTTAACAGGTTATGAGAGTATCATTGGCCAATATACTTTTATAAATCTAGATTGGAACATAATGTTTATTGTATTGATTTTAAAGGTCATACCACATATAATTTCATTACATTTTACACATTCACCAATTGGAATGGCCGTAAACTCATATTAGCTGACAATGAAATTTCCTTTGCCTTATTCTAGAGACATACTTTGGCTTTAAAACTATGGGTTGAGCCCATAATGTCAAATGGTCACCTGAATTTTGCTGGCTATGGGTGTGTTTGGAAGAAACTTCAGATAGGTTCACTCAGATAGACAATGTAAGGTAAACTAAAAAACAGGATGGAACCTCCTCATTTCCTTAGTGTTTTAGTAGCTATGCTGAACGAGGTGCTGCACATATAGTGAACATCCTCAGCCAGATGAACAAATTGTGACTTGATTTTAATTAAACATTTACACTGTACAATATTTACATATTGACTGTGACCCATGGAAGGTTCTGCAAATAGGAAAGGTGAATAGCATCCAGATTGTCTTCTAACCTTACAAAGCATGCATGTTCTATATGTGTTCTAGATTAGATACTGCTCTGGCATACAGTCACTCCAATCAGTGGATTATGAACTATGAGTATATAGAATCTCCATCCTTCATGGGCCAGTAATGACATTTGTTGTAGTATGATAGTATGGATAGTGCAGTGATTTATCAGTTGTGACCAGTTTGGCCACACAGACCCTACTTTAAGTTTACATTGCATTGCTAAAGACTGCAACCTACCTATCGCAGAAATTCTAGTTTAACATGTTTTTAATTCCAGCTCATATGCTTTCTTTTTTTTCACATTCTCCTTTGTGGTCCATACTTATGATTTAACTTAAGCACTCTTATTTTTCTTTCCCAAGGCTATTGCTAATCCTTCAGATGAAATGTAGCTTTACTAACACAATAAGAAGAGAATACATTGTATGGTATTGTTATTATTAACATTTATATAGAACATTTTACACTGTATAGTACAGTCATACAGTGGGGTTATTTAGCAAGAAGTAATTGGTAGACAAAAATAATGTTTACAAATACAATAAGCCCTGCTCAAATGATTTGAAAAAGAAAAAACACTTTGAAGGAAAAATTAAGGCTCAGGTTTATGATGCAGTTGATGTTAATTAAAGAAGTGTTACTATCAACCAGACTTGTACATGGTTGTAAAATTCTTAAATAAAAGTAGTTACTTCAATAGTCATCTGGTGGTTCATTCAAATATCATCCATACAACATTTTCAGGGAAGCAATTTGGAAAAGCCAAAAGACATCAAATACAGGCCTATCCATGTACAGTAACAATATAAATATTATGTATATATTTTACAGTACACTGATAGATGCATTTTCATGCCATTTGGCTCACAGATCAAGTGAAAAAAGTAATCAATAGCGGAAAAAGGGGAAAGCAGTTCAGATAGAGACAGTCTAAGTTGGAACATCTTCAGGTTTATTCACTAAACCTAAGATCTAAATACCCTAAGCCCCTGATGGTGACAGGTTCTGTTTTCCTGTCTTGGTGAATCCTCTGCTGCTTCCTGATTAACTATTCTCATTGCCCTCTACTGGATGGACTGCTGGTTATAGCAAGTCACGGTCACATTAATTCTGCCATACCAAATTGCTGCTGAACATGTACACATTTTTATTGACTGTATTCTGTGTCCGGTTGTTTTTTGTGTTTTGACTGTCCTAAGTTTTCAGTTCCCCTGACTTGGCTTGATTATTTGATTTTGTGATTTCGGACATCTTGATTCAGCCAGTTTTTTGGTTTGCATTTTTATCTTTCTTGCCTTTTATGTTACTCTCCACCTTTGGAGGTATCCCATTATTCTGACCACTCTTAGAAGTGGAATACATCTTCTATCATTTTACTTTTGCATCTTTCATTAGTTAGATTTGCATGATGGGTAGTACCATTGTAATGGATATAAATTATTGTTAGTAAAATGTCTATTTACTGTATGTGCCTGTGTTCATTATTTACTCAAAATGGCTGCTAGAGCACCCCCTCCCATCAACCAAAGAATGTAAAGAATGTCATGTATTAAGATGGCGTCTCCATCCAGAGCTGCACCCAGGATGATGGTGACATCACACTTTGGAGGAAGTGCATTAGATAAGACACTTAACACCTGACCAATTAAAGATGTATTCTCTCTGTTATCTTGCTTTCTGCATATGAGGTATTTCTGCCTTTATAAGGGGCTTGCCTCCCCCCTGATTAAACATTCAGAAGTTTTTCATTAACCTGAAACTTGTGTCTCAGTGTAATATACTTCAGCGTGCACGCTTTCTATTTTAAACAAGCTGGACAGGGGCAGGTACTCAAGCAAACACTTGGATTGATCTAAAACACCATCCTCACAGTAAATAATAGAAATAATTAGGTCATGATGTTCCATGTATATACTATATTACTTATAATATGTGTCTTAAATCAATGTTCAAACGGCAGATCCCCAAATGTTGTAGAACTGCCATCAGCATGTAGCAGTGAAGAGGTCAAAGAAAATCTAGTAGGTCAAAGATCTAGTAAATAAAAATAAACTTCATAACAAACATTTTGCTACCTCAAATACTTTGAGTTGACAACATTTTAGCCATTGTACATGACAGAACAAACACCTTCTTTGTGAATTTAAAGGACCACTCTAGGCACCCAGACCACTTCAGCTTAATGAAGTGGTCTGGGTGCCAGGTCCTTCTAGGGTTAACCCATTGTTTTATAAACATAGCAGTTTCAGAGAAACTGCTGTGTTTATGAATTTGTTAAGCCTTCCCCCATTCCCTCTAGTGGCTGTCTCATTGACAGCCGCTAGAGGCGCTTGCGTGCTTCTAACTGTGAAAATCACAGTGAGAGCACGCCAGCGTCCATAGGAAAGCATTGAGAATGCTTTCCTATGTGACCGGCTGAATGCGCGCACAGCTCTTGCCGCGCGTGCGCATTCAGCCGACGGGGCGGATCGGAGGAGGAGAGGAGGCAAAGAGCTCTCCGCCCAGCGCTGGAAAAAGGTAAGTTTAACCCCTTTTCCCCTTTCCAGAGCCGGGCGGGAGGGGGTCTCTGAGGGTGGGGGCACCCTCAGGACACTATAGTGCCAGGAAAACGAGTATGTTTTCCTGGCACTATAGTGGTCCTTTAATACAGTACTCTTTTTTCTGTTTCCTTCCTTTGCTGATGTATTCGTAGAAATCTTCTCCACGATTTTACAACACTAGCAGAGTAATTTCACTTGCAGTAATTTTCCAGGCGTGAGAAAGTCACTTGAAGTATCCTGTTATCTAAGAAGATAAGGCATTGTTTTAAGGAATGTCACATATATTGTTGCACTTGTTATCAAATGTGCTTTGAAGCCAAAGGCCAACAATGAATATGAACACACATTTCTCATACACATCCCAAATTCTTGCCTTAAAGTTTAATAACAGAAAAAAGATTTTTATAGCTAGGAACTCTGTTGTGACTTGTAAATGGCAGTAAATGACAGTTAAAGGAATACTATTGTGTTAAGAATGCAAACATTTTCCTAACACTATAGAACTGGTATAGATATGCACATGTCCGGCCCCCCTTTCTGTGCACATGTGCAGCAAAAATTAGAGCTGCCCCAATCAGCATCTGCTCATAAAGATGTATTGAATCAATGCATCTCTATGGTGAGCATTCAGCATCTCCATGCAGAGCGTGCAGATGCTAATAGTGTGTGCCACACACTGTGCAGGACTGGACTAGGAAGAACCTCTAGTAGATATCTGAGTGACTGCCACCAGAGGTGTTACTAGGCAGCAGTGTAAACACTGCCTTTTCCCTAAAATGGCAGCGCTTACATTGAAAAGCCTGCAGGGACATGCTATAGACACCAGAACAACTACATTAAGCTGTAGTGGTTCTGGTGACTATAGTGTCCCTTTAATTGATAATTAAGTTCAAGAATTGTATTTATTTTATTCAGCTTTCTGTTTCATGTGCATTAATATTACATTTTGTTTTGCAAATATATATATTTGCTTGTGCATATACATTTTCTATTTTACATCCGTGTCAATGTAAGCATTAATACAGTTGGTCAATAAACCTAGATTGTAAGCTCTTTTGAGCTGGGTCCTTATCAGTCTATTGTTCCTGTAACATTATGTAATTGTCTCATTTATTATTAAATTCCCCTATTTATAGTATTGTAATGCCAGAGTAATGCATTAGATATAGTTAGGCTTATTATTACCTTTCCATCTTTTCCTGCTGTGTTATAATTCATGTTTTAATAGTAGGTGGCATTGGGTTTATGTTTATATTTTTACCAGTCGGTTGCTCCTGTTTGTTCGAGTGCGCTTTGTATTTTTCTTTGTATCATTCTCTATAAATTTGTCCTATTGGAGAGTGGGACAACTCTTCTTGTGAGGCCACTCAAAGACTTTACACAAGCACAAAATAAATTGATAGGCAGAGTGTCCATGGCAACAGATAATGCAATAATCTGACATTGAAATACTAATAAAATTCCAACTATACAACTGATTTGCTATAGAATCATAGAAGCACTAGAAATGGACAAGCTGACCTCACTAGTACATGATGCTCCGCTATTAATTAAATAATATGTGCGAACAGTGGCTAGAAGTATTTCCTATCAGGTGTATCTTCCCATTCTAAAAATTCCTTCTGAGGGTGGATTTCCCCTTTCTCTACCTGATGGAGTTGTTAGTGGGGCTGCTCTCTTCCTATCCCTCCTTCTCTTTGATTCTTTTGTTTTACCACCCTTCTCTATCAGCCATTTTTCTCCTCCCTTACATCACTGTCTTCCCCCTCATTTTGTCATTTTCATTACTATCTTTTACTTTATCTCCCTGTTTAGTCCTTTTTTGGTGATCTATATTTTTTCACTTTACTATATACTGTTTCAGTTTATCTTACACTATAAAACAGGGGATTTCAAAGTCCTTCATGCCCTTTCCAAGCGTGAATGATTTCTGGGTCCCTAAAGGGTGACACATCGTGAATATGAATTACATGATCCCTATGTCATCTACATGGCTTTTTGATGTCTCCTCTTTATTTTTCCATTTCAACTGCACACACTTACACATTATCTGTTTGTTTGTTTGTTTGTTTGTTTTTGTTTGTTTATCGCTTACACCATTGCTCCCGAATATACATGATTTCTTCAATTGGCACATGTCTCCACTATTGTTGCCGTTTCAATTATGAGTGGCTCTATATTGTTGTATGATGTTATTACTGTTGATTCTTTTTTCCTCTGTATGCTTAAAGAAAAAAAATATATGTATAAATTAATTGATAAAAAAAAAAGAAAATGAACAAGGTTCAATGTTTCCCCATTAAATTTGAATCCCAGCCTCTCCTACATTCTATTCATACCAGTTCAAAGGGACACAGTGACAAACAGAAGTATAGGTACTCCTCCCATACACAAGGTTACATCAAACAAGAGCTAACATACCTGTACTGTGTCACTGTATTGTTGTAATTGTAAATGTTGCTTTTTGCATTACGTTTGATTGTTTATTGAGCTACTTGAACTGCACTATATGCTTTTGATATAAAGTTTTTATATATAATTTGATATATTTATACCATTTAGCTATTTCTTTGTTGCTTTTTGTATTTGCAACTCCATATTTTCATTATATCTGCTGTCATTTAACCATGATTTACCACATAGTCTTAAAGTAGCTGAACGTGAAAAAAAAAGGCAAAACAAAAAAGTAACTATAAGCACAAGCAGTCCCAAATGTGCCCAGGAGAGTACCACAAAACTTTACATGGGTGCCTGGGTACTAGGAGACCTGGTTGGCACTAAGACCATGCACCGAGTGCTTCGTACATGGTCTGCTGGAGGGGGCATGTTGTCAGTCAGCCTGATCACCCTCTTCAGGGGTATGCCTGCCGCAGTGAGGCCCCATCCACCCTAGGCAACTGCCTCGTGCAACCTACTTTCTTCCCAGCCCACCACATCCAAGGTGGTCAGGGAGCATTGCTAGGTATGCACAAGGGAGGCAGTGTCTCATACTACACTCCTAGTACCGAACTGAAACACATAGATAAAACCAAATCAAGAGTAAAAACAGGGTCTTTCAATGCCAAAAGAAACCAAAACAAAACATAAAAGGGTAATTATGTGATTATTTTTGTTCAAAATTATTTTAAGCAAGATTATTCACATATTCACCCATTTCATTGTTGCTTTCTTATGGCTTCAGCTTGTGGTGCTGGAAGACCTTTTTTTTTTTTACACTTGTTTTTGTTTTGTTTTGTTTTAATTATTTTAATGTCCAAATATATACTTACTTGTCTTTAGCCCCTTTACTTTTACATAGTTTCCAACGTTTGGATAAGGTAAATTATAACCTTAATTATCCCACTGTCCAACCCCAGTTCTTTAAATTGAAGCCTCCACTCGATACCCAAGGGTGTGGGCTTGGGGGTGTATGTTACTAGCAATAGCTGTCATCCACACATTTTTTTTTACAGCCAGCAGCCCCTGGGTGCTTGCTATTTAGCATCCATGCCACTTGCGACATGGCAAGTGGGAGCATGGGGAGGTATAAAAATTTGCTTGTTCAGCGCTAACAAAAATGACTGAATGATCAAATGATGTTAAGTGAAATTTGGTCAGTGACCCATTCATTCATTTGGTCGTTCTTGAAGATATCACTAAACGCTGTTAGCTTTCGGACAGAATTAAAACCAAAACTTTTGTTCATTTTGCCATTCGGCTAAAAACAAATGCACCCACCTTTGATTTTATGTGCTTCAGATTAATGTTAACATTGTCTGCATTATTTTACTTGAGATGACTATCCACCTATTGCTTGATTACATATCCATTTTACATCAAGGAGCTGCCAAGTTTATATCTGCTGACAGTAGAATTACTCATGCGAAACACTTATTTAAAAAAGGTTGGTATCCTTTAGATAACACACCGTATGCTTGGCTGGGCCAGGGTGTTATAGATTAAATTGAATTATATCGCTATCTCTGTTTCTGTGTGTAACCTACATCACACAGCATATCATCTAATTAGTCATGAATGGAACATAATGCAAAGAAAATCCTGATATTTGTGTATTTTCTTGCTTGATGCATGTCCATTGACTGCATTAACAACAGAAATGTTGAGGCAAATAAAGTAAACTAATGCAACCATAAACGCATGCTAATTCTCATAGTTCTATGAAAGAACTATACAGATACTGTGGCATATCAGGTTGTGAATAGTTTCATTAATAAAAATGTAAAAGTGTAAGACAATGTCATCCATTAATTTCCATTCACTTTTTATATAAACGTCTTGCAGCTGTGTGTATTGTGTACTGTACAGTTGTATTAAATAGTTGGGAACTGTACTGCATACCCTCATAAAATCATATTGTGCTTGTAGCTATAACATATATATACAGCGCAACCACAGAATACAATCGTAGGATCAGGACTGGGTGTCAAAGCTCACACATTTCCTCTTACCACAGATGGAGCTGATCCTGAGGATCCAGATTCAAATGTACAGCTGGAGTACACTGTACAGCTCCCCCCCTCCCCACCCCCATGTCTTATAGGTTAGGAAAGACCCTCACACTAATAAGTATTGCAGGTTGTTAAGGGTCGATATTGCTAATTAATGCTAATATTATTCGTTTTCTGATGATTATGCTTTGGAAGTTGGGCCAGAGACTTGGGGGCTTGTAGTCAGAATATTCTAGGGAGTGGGTGCATAGAAAGCCCACACTCTGGTCAGGGGCCTGTGTGAGCATAGGATCTGTATGGGGTCCACTAAAGTTATCTAACAAGTCGTCCCAAATAACGTATGCTTATTAGTTTGATCATAAAATTCTATCTATACATTGTGCTGGCAGTTTTGCTAGTAAATGCATAGATAGAGAGATAAACCTTTAAAAAAAGGATTGTCTCCTAGAAAGGGAATTGAGTGGAAGGGAGAGCAGAAGTCCCTTTGCTCTCCACCCATAGCAACCACAGCACATGCTGGCAATGAAGCCAGTGTGTCAGTGTCATAGAGAAAATTTGCCCTGCTACAAGGGAGGCATAGTAGCCCCGAGGGGGCGTAAGACATGACAAGTGGGCATAAGAGTCACAAGAGGGGTGTAAGACACAAGAGAGGTTTAAAAGACACAAAAAGGGGGTTAAGATGCAAAGGGAGAATAAGAACACAAAAAGGGGTAAGAGACAAAAGGGAGATTAAAAACACCAAAAAGGTTAAGAGAGACAAAGGGGAAAGAGACAAAGGAGGGGGTAAAAGACAAAAGGGGGAGGGGTGACAACATACAGGTCACCCTGGGTGCCAAGTAACCTAGGTGCACCTATACTAAATGTACATATCTCCCATATCTATTTAGACTATCCATGCATGCATTTATAAAGTGGATATAGAGACGTTTACCATCTTTCTCCTCATGCATGCATATGTAAAGACCTGTCCCAATGCATTTATACATTGTGTAGTGTGATCTGTATGCAGTATTAATTACTTTATTAAGGTAAACCAACCGTGCACTGAATTGAATTGCTGTATTGTAGATCATCACAATACTGACCCCTAGTGATCTGCTTAGTATATTTAGGAAAAGCTTGTGATATAAGCACATAGTTAATGTGGATAGTGCCAGATTCACAGATTGTGCATATGGTGTTTTTTTTATGCTAAGAAAAAAAAGTTTCTGATCTGTCAATAAACTGCCTTCACCATGGATTCTAAATAATACAGTTTTGTACATTTCTATTCCAGATATAGTCATGCAAACATAACCTTATCTGTTTAACAGCCTCCTCATATTGTTGAGTAACAGCTTTTTGCAATGTATAATGTTTAGTTTTAGTTTGATAACGTTTTTAAATTGAAATTGTAATTGTACTATTGATGCTGAAAACAAAATCGAACACTATGTTCAGTCAGTTTCCCTTAACTACAATTTTTCAGTAATGATTTTCATGGCAGTCCTCGTTAGTATAGTGGTAAGTATCCCCGCCTGTCACGCGGGAGACCGGGGTTCGATTCCCCGACGGGGAGGCTAATTTTTTTTTTTATTCTTTCTAAAGATAATTCTTTATTTTTTGTTTAATAATGACAATATGTTTTGAAAAAAAAATGTACATGCTAATTTACACATTTTTACATTATTTCTTCTTCATACAAAATACTAGAATGCTTAGCCAGCAATTTGCACTTATTGCAGAGAACTTTGTCCATTTTAACACAGATTTGGTTGTAAAAACTAAAAAGTGCCTGGGGTTTTGCGTGCTGACACTTGCGGTGGATATTTTTGTTTCCTTGAGAAAGTGCCTGTTCTGTGCTCATGACCTCAACTTGCACTTATCTATACATTGAAAGAGAACGGAATGCACTGCATTTTCTATTGAAAAGGCTACTCCAACCCTTTTTCAGTATTGCGTGTGACAAACTCCCTTTTTTAATTGAGTTTGCCACGAGTTCCTGGAGGAGCCTGCTTGCCAGTCTCTTACCCACAGACTATGGACCTTGTAAAATGTGATGTAAAAGTCTCTGTTCCTGTATTTGGACTATATGGTTCGGGAACCGAACAGCCACACGAACCGGAGATTACCCTGGAGCTTGTTAAGCCTAATTTATACTTTGTAGCACGTTCCACCGCAGTGTTCTAAGTGTTTGTTTGGGTGGCTGTAATTCCTATGGACGGTCAAGAGCTGGCGGCCATTTTGTTCGCATGAACACAGGCAGCGTTGTTTGGTCGTCGAGTTCATGGAACTATTTTCGGACACTGAAACTCCCGAACACCGCTGGACTTCAATGATTGCCTGTGTTCGGTTTTATAACACTTAGGAAGACACTGTTCGGTGGAAGCATTCCCACGCACAAGGGATCAAGCTCAAGGGTAAGACTATTGACTATGTTTGGTAGTTTGTTCGTTTTTAAACTACCAAATTAGACTGACCACAAGCCCTGATTCTCTAGAACTGTTTTGGGCATGGGTGTCAGGATTACTAGTTGATCCAGCACGTAGAATTGTGTCACACAGATGACTAACAGGTAACGTATTACTGGGCCTTAGAATGGCCGGACTTAACGTACCAAAGAATAGTCAGGATACTTGCCGAGGTCAGGGGATACAGAAAGAGACACAATTATAAGGTAAGGCCAGAAGTTAGGGATACCAGAATACAGGAAAATCAAAGTCAAAAACCATAAGAAACTTGAACCAGGAACGCGCTCTCGGACAACCACAAGGGAAACCATGACAGGGCACTGAGAAGGATGAGAACTGGGCCTAAATACCCCTCCTCTGGATCTGGTAGGCTGTAATCGCCCTTTGACCCCAAAGGCAGTTACCAGGTTCCCGCTTGCATAACTGCTGCTCAGCACAAACCCTCCTGTGGATTTGATTGCTGCTCGGCACAACTTTTCCTGTCAGGGCAGTAATGTTGCTCAGCACAACTTTTCCTGTCAGAACAGTAAATGTCATTAATCACATTTTTATATGCAGATGAATACGTGACAATGGGACCATGCGTGCAGTCGGTCAAATTATGACTTCCAGGAAATTCCTGAACCCATGAACTGATCTGGGTGATTTTTGGATATGTTGGTCACCCAGATCAGGGCTGTCAGAGAATGTAACTTTTGTGGGACTTTATGTATTTTTAAGGTACTTTTGGGGTGTTTGGGAAATGTGTGATTTTTGTGCTTGGAGATAATTGAGTTTAATACAGTGCTTGACTAAATTATCTCCCAGGCACAGGGGAGGGATTATCTTGTTTTGTATGGGAGTGTCCTGGACCTGAGGGCCAATGTAATTGTGTAATGTTTTTACTGCAGTCTACTCTCAGGTCCAGGGGGAAGTGCCCTTTGCATGGA
This sequence comes from Pelobates cultripes, assembly GCA_933207985.1. Taxonomy (NCBI): domain Eukaryota; kingdom Metazoa; phylum Chordata; class Amphibia; order Anura; family Pelobatidae; genus Pelobates; species Pelobates cultripes. Next base: position 66,937,457 of record OW240923.1, read on the forward strand.
GAACTGTATATAAGGCCAGTTGTGGCTGCAATTAAACACATTCCAGCTTTTACTCCCAGAACTATGTGTCGTCTGGTTACTGGGAGGGGAATGGGCTATTCTTTAATCACTGTTCCAGTGTGGAGGATTCAATGGGGAAAGTCTTTTAAGGACTGGAACTTGCAGGACTGAGTGTCATCCAGTGCCTGGGGGTGTCTAGAGCAAATTCCCCATTCGGCTCCAGGAGAGAGCGGTTCCAGGACTAGAGCACCCAGGATTGAGTGTCGTCCAGTGCCTAGGGGTTGCTAGAGCGAGTTCCCCATTTGGCTCCAGGAGAGAGCGGTTCCAGGGCCCCATGGCGACTGTGGGCAGAAGTGCTGCGGTTTGTCCCCTGTTCCAGCTAGGAAGCAGTCCTTGGCGGAGGTACCCAGCCAGGGGTACAGGGAGCTCCATCACATTGCGCTTTTTAAAATTTAGAATGCCATATTGGACAATTGTCACTTGTAAACTTACTTTAAATCCAGCTAAGTTTCTCTTGATCGTTTCTACGTCTAGTCTGTCATTGCGCCTCATCATATCTCCCCATTGCTTCCCTCTACAATGTCCAATCAAATGCTTCTCATAGAGACACATTTGATTGGACCGATCTCACAGGTTCAGAGCCAATGCATGGATTGTGCTCACTCTGAGGCAAGGAAGTCGGGGAGGTGGAAGAGGGGGGCAGGTGGGTGGTCAAATGGTGATTTATTTAAAAAGTAATACTGGGGGGCTGGTGAGGATCGCTTCAGGAGGGAGGAACGATGGGATGCAGGCAAGCTCAAACGTGCTAACAACAAATAAACAAGTGGCACTGGAAAAGTATCTAGTTTGTCTGCACGTAAATGATTATCCAATGGTTGCTGAAATTAATAATGCCAGAGAAAAAAAATCTCTATCACTCCAGTTACAACCAAAAAAGATGCTACACTTCTCTATACAATCAACATTATAAAAAAGGAAAAACAACTCCAAATATAGGTAAAGTCAATTTTCATAGTGACTTCAGCCAATTTATTTAACATACTGTAATTGAGTAATGCAACTAACTTCTTCTTAAAAATGGACAGCGTTTATATAAACCTTATCGTGTGAGGGATGCAATTTGTATGTAAGGTGTAGTGTGTATAGAGGTGCTGTGTGTGTATGGGATGCAATATGTGTAGGGGTGCAATGTGTGTGATGGGTGCAAACAAAAAAAAACCTTTACATTCTGTCTCCTGTGTTCTTACCTTTTTTCCAGGGATGGGGGACATTGCAAGCCCTGGTGGCCCAGTGGTGGGGAGAACTCTAGCTTGCAACTCCTCCGTCTGCAGACAGAGTTCTCTCCCCTCACAAGCTACTCGGAGTGTTGTCATGGTAACTACGGCAACTCTCCAAACAGGCTGTGACAGAGCTCCTGTACTCCGGCTGAGTACTTCTGCCTAGCCGCTTGCAGGGACCCTGGAGCGCTTCAACCCCAGTTGCCAAGCCTTGACTGGGGTCTCTCTGAAGCTTTTCCACCCTTCAGCTCTGCTTCCAGGCAGGTATCATCCCGACTGCCAATTCCGCTGCAGCCCTTTTTCCAGGCAGGTATCTTCTCCTCTGCAGCTTTCCTTCCAGGCAGATATCATCCCCTCTGCAGTTCTGCTTACAAAGATTGCCATTGCCTTTACGAAGGTACTTGTGGCTCTCAGGCCTAGCTCTTTTGATTTATCCCAGGGCTAGAGGGATCATGCAGCAAGCCAACATGTCCGAAGACTCTGTCACTGATATCCCTAAAAATCCACAGAGGACACCCAGTTCAAAATGGAACTAACATACAATACTTTATTTTGGGACACAGGAGTGAATGGCCGCATGAGAGCCGAGCTCCGCTCAGGACTGGCCTAATCCACAGGAATCCTGGCAGCTACTAGAATATGGCATAAAAAAAAAAAAAACTAGGACACAAGCGGGTAATACACCCTCCACTACACTTACCGCTCCAAAAACTTCATTACGGCGATATTTTGCCGACAGATCCACACTCCAAAATGGCGGCGGCAGCGGGAAAACCCCCCAACTGCAGCACCCCAGCCAGCCCTGCTCCTTCAGACTGTTCCATAGATGGAGCAGACATCAAAACACTCCTCTCACAACTGCCATCCAAATCAGACCTCGAAGGAATGTTTTTCAAAATGGAGAAGACCTTTGTGGACAAGTTAGCAACTCTCCACGAGGAGGTAAGCCACGTAGGCAACAGGATGCAAACGCTGGATGAGGAGGGTATAACAACAGCCCTGCAGCTAACTAAGATACAATCATTACAACAAACCCACAATGAGGCTATACTATTCCTGCAAAGGAAAATAGAAGACTTGGACAACAGGGGCAGGCGCAATAACCTTAGGATAAGAGGACTACCTGAGGCCCCAGACGGGGAAAGTGAAAATGTAACACTCACGCTCACAAGCCTCTTTAATAAGCTGCTAAACAGGCCGCACGATACATCCATCAACTTTGATCGAGCACACAGAGCGGTCAGGCCCAAAGCACTGCCGAACGAGAAACCTAGGGACGTCATCTGCAGACTGCACCACTACCCACTAAAAGAAACTATACTGCAAAAAGCCAAGCAACTTAGAGAAATTATCCACACCGACCATAAAATATTGATCTTTCAGGACTTGGCACAATCTACACTTATTGCAAGAAGTGCACTGCGACCGGACACGTCGGCCCTCACAGAGCGCAACATACGATTTCGGTGGTCGTTCCCTTTTGCACTGTTGGTAAACAGACAAGGGACTACGCACACAATCTCGACTCCCGCGGACGTTCTTACGTTTCAACAGGCCCTGGGACTCCCAACGGAGCCTGTGGAAGACCGGACAGGCCTACCATCAGATAAGGACAGACAACTTCCCCAACGGGCCAAATGGCAACGCACCCCAAGAAAGAGACCAAAGCGAGCCCAATCGGGCAATGAACTAACAATGACACCAAGGGGCGCAACACACAGAACCCCATGAAAACTTAGCATATCCTTTTTATTTGCTGACAATGCCTCCATGGCACACACTATTAATGCCTCATTAATGCCATGTCACACTGTATAAATTGTTTAATGTATATATTCGCATCGATGCTGCCGGAATTCCGTGTGGACGTGATCCATGCCCCAAGGGCCCGGGTCTCGGCCACACGGGAACCGGGAACTAATCTTTATCACTATATTTATGGATACCTGCAACCAAGATAACATAAGCTAACAGTAACAATGATGTAAATTGTTAAATATAATTTATGCCATAGATTACAGGCCTTAGGTCCTGACGGTCCAGGACCACTTAACCCCCCAAGAGGTGTCATAGGGAGCTCACAGGATGCGCTTGATCCTTTGTGTGCTAGATACCATCTGCTCAAGGCATGTGCCATACATGCTTTATGTACATAGTTCCCCAAGTTTAAACATACCCTCTGTTTTCCCCCTTCCCACCTCTTCAACCAGGTACAGGTACACAAGCAATCACATAACCAATACACACACCCAGACACGCTTATCTACAAATGGCTGACTTAAGACTTATGTCCCTAAATGTTAGGGGACTTAACACACCCGAAAAACGCAGTGTTAGTGCAGGTAATAGAACAACAACAAGCCGACATAATTTTTCTACAGGAAACCCACTTTCGAGAAAACCAGACTCCCAAACTAAAACGATAGGGCACTCATATTTTATCAACTAACATGGGGGTAAATCCAGAGGGGTGGCCATTCTGATAGCATCCCGCAGACCTTTAACACACAGTGAATCCAAGTCGGACCCCACAGGGAGATTCTGTTTGTCAAAGGTAAACTGAATAACACGCTGGTCACACTAGCAACAATATATACACCCAACACCAAACAGGTATCCTTCATAAATTCATGTCTAAGGAAACTGGAGAAATTCGCAGAGGGAGTGGTGGTACTGGGTAGACCACTCCACAGACAGTTCCACAACAAGTAAGGACACACAACATCACCACCAAAGAACACTCCATTCCAACCTACTAGTGGACTGTTGGAGAATTTCACACCCACAAGAGAGGGACTATACATACTACTCTCAGGTGGCAAATAGCTACTCTAGACTAGACATGTTTTTCATAGGGCACAGACATCTGCAACTCCTGAAAGAAGCCTCCATAGGTCAAATCACTTGGTCTGACCATGCCCCGGTGTTTCTTACATTGTCCCTCATAGACTCGGGAGCACGGGCCAGCTCATGGCATCTCAATGAGTCCCTGTTGGACGATCATAGAGTAAGGGAGGACCTTAATGATTCCATTACCAAATACTTCTCAGAAAACACAGACAGGGGCACTGCAGACACGTGGGTATGGGAAGCACACAAAGGCATATCACGGGGCATCCTGATCAAATGGGGAGCACGCATTAAAAAAGAACGAATAGCAAAAATGCAGTCACTCACAAATGAAATCTCCAAAGTAGAATTGAAACATAAATCGGATTCCTCACCCGAAACATACAACACCTTAACAGCCCTCCGAATGGAACTACGCAACCTCCTTCTAGTGAAGGCCCATAGAGCAATTCAATTGACCAGAGGGACATATTACGCACACAGTAACAAAAGCGGGAAATACCTAGCCAAGGCACTAAAAGACAAACACCAAAAAACATACATATCATACATTAAGACGTCAGATGGTGTGCACCATGATAAACACCATGATAAAACAGAAGATATAGCCAAAACATTCCTAGACTATTACAGCAACCTATACAATCTAGGCCCACCAACAAGCACTCGTCCCGACGTAAAAACATATATCACTTCCCACCTTCAGAAAACCCTAACCCCTCATCAAACCACTCTATTGGAACAACCTATCACGAAAGACGAAATACACAAAGCAAACCCAACACTCCCAAAGGGCAAAAAACCAGGCCCGGATGGCCAGATACTACCAATCCCTTCAGCATATCCTAGTCCCTCATTATCTAAAAGCACTCAACAGCCTAACAACGTATCACGAACTACCACCCCCGATGCTGCAAGCATCAATCACAATACTGCCCAATCCTGGTAAAGACTTAAGCCTAAGCAGCAGCTACAGGCCCATATCATTGATCAACCTGGACCTTAAGGTATTCACAAAAATTCTGGCCAATCAAATTAAATCCTTCCTCCCTGATTTGATACACACAGACCAAGCGGGGTTTATACCCAGACGCGAAGCAAGGGACAATACCACCCACATCCTAAATATCATTCATGGCGCAACAGACACTAAAACCCCAACAATCCTGCTCTCGGTCGACGCTGAAAAAGCGTTCGACCGAGTGGACTGGAACTTTTTTCTGGCCAATCAAATGAAATCCTTCCTCCCTGATTTGATACACACAGACCAAGCGGGGTTTATACCCAGACGCGAAGCAAGGGACAATACCACCCACATCCTAAATATCATTCATGGCGCAACAGACACTAAAACCCCAACAATCCTGCTCTCGGTCGACGCTGAAAAAGCGTTCGACCGAGTGGACTGGAACTTTTTTCTGGCCAATCAAATGAAATCCTTCCTCCCTGATTTGATACACACAGACCAAGCGGGGTTTATACCCAGACGCGAAGCAAGGGACAATACCACCCACATCCTAAATATCATTCATGGCGCAACAGACACTAAAACCCCAACAATCCTGCTCTCGGTCGACGCTGAAAAAGCGTTCAACCGAATGGACTGGAACTTTTTGTTCCCTAGGCATGGGCCCCAACTATACAACATTGGTGCACACTCTATATAGGGGAACATCAGACACAGTCGGGGTCAATGGAACAAATTCACCCCCATTTACCATTAGCAATGGCACGAGGCAGGGGTGCCCTCTGTCACCCCTCCTATTTGTTATGGCCATGGAACCCTTCCTCACAGCAATCTGGACCAATGATTCCATAAAAGGCTACTGCGCGGGGGGAACAGAGACAAAGGTCTCTGCATTCGCAGATGACGTGCTTCTCACCCTCACACACCCAGAGCAATCACTAATCCATGTCAGAAAAGAAATAGACCATTTAATGCTTGCTCAAACTTTAAAATTAATTCTGACAAATGTGAACTAATGGGAGTAGAACTAAATGCCATGAAAACCACCAAACTTCGTAATTTATACGAATATCAATGGACAGAATCTGGGCTTACATATCTAGGCACTAACTTAACACCTACAATAAAAGGCCTATATAAAATGAACTACGTCCCCCTACTTAATAACATAGCAGTTACATTGAAAAAATGGGACAAACCTCACTTCTCACTCTTTGGAAGGGTCAACATCCTAAAGATGATGATTCTGCCAAAAATCCTCTATATGTTCCAGACCCTACCAATAGATCTAGACGGCTCTTTCTTCCACACATTGAAAAAATCCTTTCTATCCTTCGTGTGGGGCCCTAAAAAAAATCAAGGCTGGCATACGATGTACTCACCTGCCATAAAAGAGAGCGTGGACTAGGCCTACCCCACATCTATAAATACTATATTGCAGTCATGTTCACTAGAATAAGGG
>OW240923.1:66951454-66974595 GCA_933207985.1 Pelobates cultripes
AATAAATTCTTCATTTGAACTATGTAAACGAAATCACTCATGCCGTCTATCGACAGCACACTCTTCTAAATAAAAATCAACAGCTCCTGGAGATGCCGGGGATTGAACCCGGGGCCTCATACATGCAAAGCATGCGCTCTACCACTGAGCTACATCCCCATTACATTGCGCTAGTAGTACGGAACCCGACACACGGATAGTACCATGACTCATTCAAAAAAATAGCTTTGGCTTTATTGGTCAAGTATATAAAGTATTTTTCAAGATATGAAAAATTATCCTCTTTTACTTGGGGAATGAGGACCTATAATCGATTAACTGACACCTCATGCACACCAGGCAACGGGTTTTCTAAGACAGCAGAGAACAGGATCTTAGCTTATGTTTAATTAAGTTTGCTCACTCAACTCTAAATTGTTAAAAATCAATGCCTGAAGTGCATTTTCTTTTCGGCTAAACATTCCAAGCTGTGGAAGGAGCTATGTTGGACTCTTTTCTAAAACATCAGTCTTGAAAGAATTTTAATAAAGCTTCTGTAGCCAAAGAAATGATATTCTCGCCTCATGAGAAGTCAGGAAAACTATGAATGTGAGGTCAAGGAAACTTCCTGAAACTCTAGAATTTAAGTAGGATACACCATAAACACTATTAAAAACCCACTTAGAGAAGCTGGCAACGCTATGCTATTTTCTTTGGCAATATGGAATTCTAATGCAGACTCTGTCCTCAGAAGGAAACCAGACAACATTTTTGAGACAAGAGAGGATTGGAGCTTGTAGATTGTCAAATAGTTAAAAGCCTTAAATGTATATTAACCGAGGTAATAGTTGGACACATTTAACCACACCTAATTATTCTTTAGGACTCCTACACCTACGTATGGTAACTTAGTGTCAATTGTTATATCAGATGGCTTAAATGCCCTTCCATTTATGGCTTTGTTGGTCAAGCTATGAAGTACTTCACTAAGTATATCATATTCTTAGCCAAAAATTATCCTCTTTTACTCGGGGAATGAGGACCTATAATCGATTAACTGACACCTCATGAACACCAGGCACCAGATTTTCTGAGACAGCAGAGAACAGGATCTTAGCAGATGTTTAATTAAGTTTGCTCACTCAACTCTAAATTGTTCAAAATCAAAACCCAAATTGCATTTTCTTTTCAGCTAAACCTTCCAAGCTGTGGAAGGAGCTATGTTGGACTCTTTTCTAAAACATCGGTCTTGAAAGAATTTTAATAAAGCTTCTGTAGCCAAAGAAATGAAGTTCATGAGAAGTCAGGAAAACTACGAATGAGAGGTCAAGGAAACTTCCTGAAATTCTAGTATTTAAGTAGGATACGCCATATACACTATTAAAAACCCACTTAGAGAAGCTGGCAACGCTATGCTATTTTCTTTGGGGAATAAGGAAATCGAATGCAGACTCTGTCCTCAGAAGGAAACCAGACACAGCATTTTTGAGACAAGAGAGGATTTGGAGCTTAAAGATTTTTCTTTGGATTGATACACTAATGTTGACATTGTTGTAAAATAAATACTGAATTGTAAAATATTGGCTTATTTAGAGAAGCTAGTAAACTAAAACCGAGTTTGTGAATATTTTGAAAACATCACTTTTTGCCTACATATTTACCTTGATACAATTCATCATCTGGTGAATAAATTCTTCATTGGAACTATGTAAACGAAATCACTCATGCCGTCTATCGACAGCACACTCTTCTAAATAAAAATCAACAGCTCCTGGAGATGCCGGGGATTGAACCCGGGGCCTCATACATGCAAAGCATGCGCTCTACCACTGAGCTACATCCCCATTACATTGCGCTAGTAGTACGGAACCCGACACACGGATAGTACCATGACTCATTCAAAAAAATAGCTTTGGCTTTATTGGTCAAGTATATAAAGTATTTTTCAAGATATGAAAAATTATCCTCTTTTACTTGGGGAATGAGGACCTATAATCGATTAACTGACACCTCATGCACACCAGGCAACGGGTTTTCTAAGACAGCAGAGAACAGGATCTTAGCTTATGTTTAATTAAGTTTGCTCACTCAACTCTAAATTGTTAAAAATCAATGCCTGAAGTGCATTTTCTTTTCGGCTAAACATTCCAAGCTGTGGAAGGAGCTATGTTGGACTCTTTTCTAAAACATCAGTCTTGAAAGAATTTTAATAAAGCTTCTGTAGCCAAAGAAATGATATTCTCGCCTCATGAGAAGTCAGGAAAACTATGAATGTGAGGTCAAGGAAACTTCCTGAAACTCTAGAATTTAAGTAGGATACACCATAAACACTATTAAAAACCCACTTAGAGAAGCTGGCAACGCTATGCTATTTTCTTTGGCAATATGGAATTCTAATGCAGACTCTATCCTCAGAAGGAAACCAGACAACATTTTTGAGACAAGAGAGGATTGGAGCTTGTAGATTGTCAAATAGTTAAAAGCCTTAAATGTATATTAACCGAGGTAATAGTTGGACACATTTAACCACACCTAATTATTCTTTAGGACTCCTACACATACGTATGGTAACTTAGTGTCAATTGTTATATCAGATGGCTTAAATGCCCTTCCATTTATGGCTTTGTTGGTCAAGCTATGAAGTACTTCACTAAGTATATCATATTCTTAGCCAAAAATTATCCTCTTTTACTCGGGGAATGAGGACCTATAATCGATTAACTGACACCTCATGAACACCAGGCACCAGATTTTCTGAGACAGTAGAGAACAGGATCTTAGCAGATGTTTAATTAAGTTTGCTCACTCAACTCTAAATTGTTCAAAATCAAAACCCAAATTGCATTTTCTTTTCAGCTAAACCTTCCAAGCTGTGGAAGGAGCTATGTTGGACTCTTTTCTAAAACATCAGTCTTGAAAGAATTTTAATAAAGCTTCTGTAGCCAAAGAAATGAAATTCTCGCCTCATGAGAAGTCAGGAAAACTACGAATGAGAGGTCAAGGAAACTTCCTGAAATTCTAGTATTTAAGTAGGATACGCCATATACACTATTAAAAACCCACTTAGAGAAGCTGGCAACGCTATGCTATTTTCTTTGGGGAATAAGGAAATCTAATGCAGACTCTGTCCTCAGAAGGAAACCAGACACAGCATTTTTGAGACAAGAGAGGATTTGGAGCTTAAAGATTTTTCTTTGGATTGATACACTAATGTTGACATTGTTGTAAAATAAATACTGAATTGTAAAATATTGGCTTATTTAGAGAAGCTAGTAAACTAAAACCGAGTTTGTGAATATTTTGAAAACATCACTTTTTGCCTACATATTTACCTTGATACAATTCATCATCTGGTGAATAAATTCTTCATTGGAACTATGTAAACGAAATCACTCAGGCCGTCTATCGACAGCACACTCTTCTAAATAAAAATCATCAGCTCCTGGAGATGCCAGGGATTGAACCCGGGGCCTCATACATGCAAAGCATGCGCTCTACCACTGAGCTACATCCCCATTACATTGCGCTAGTAGTACGGAACCCGACACACGGATAGTACCATGACTCATTCAAAAAAATAGCTTTGGCTTTATTGGTCAAGTATATAAAGTATTTTTCAAGATATGAAAAATTATCCTCTTTTACTTGGGGAATGAGGGCCTATAATCGATTAACTGACACCTCATGCACACCAGGCAACGGGTTTTCTAAGACAGCAGAGAACAGGATCTTAGCTTATGTTTAATTAAGTTTGCTCACTCAACTCTAAATTGTTAAAAATCAATGCCTGAAGTGCATTTTCTTTTTGGCTAAACATTCCAAGCTGTGGAAGGAGCTATGTTGGACTCTTTTCTAAAACATCAGTCTTGAAAGAATTTTAATAAAGCTTCTGTAGCCAAAGAAATGATATTCTCGCCTCATGAGAAGTCAGGAAAACTATGAATGTGAGGTAAAGGAAACTTCCTGAAACTCTAGAATTTAAGTAGGATACACCATAAACACTATTAAAAACCCACTTAGAGAAGCTGGCAACGCTATGCTATTTTCTTTGGCAATATGGAATTCTAATGCAGACTCTGTCCTTAGAAGGAAACCAGACAACATTTTTGAGACAAGAGAGGATTGGAGCTTGTAGATTGTCAAATAGTTAAAAGCCTTAAATGTATATTAACCGAGGTAATAGTTGGACACATTTAACCACACCTAATTATTCTTTAGGACTCCTACACCTACGTATGGTAACTTAGTGTCAATTGTTATATCAGATGGCTTAAATGCCCTTCCATTTATGGCTTTGTTGGTCAAGCTATGAAGTACTTCACTAAGTATATCATATTCTTAGCCAAAAATTATCCTCTTTTACTCGGGGAATGAGGACCTATAATCGATTAACTGACACCTCATGAACACCAGGCACCAGATTTTCTGAGACAGCAGAGAACAGGATCTTAGCAGATGTTTAATTAAGTTTGCTCACTCAACTCTAAATTGTTCAAAATCAAAACCCAAATTGCATTTTCTTTTCAGCTAAACCTTCCAAGCTGTGGAAGGAGCTATGTTGGACTCTTTTCTAAAACATCGGTCTTGAAAGAATTTTAATAAAGCTTCTGTAGCCAAAGAAATGAAATTCTCGCCTCATGAAAAGTCAGGAAAACTACGAATGAGAGGTCAAGGAAACTTCCTGAAATTCTAGTATTTAAGTAGGATACGCCATATACACTATTAAAAACCCACTTAGAGAAGCTGGCAACGCTATGCTATTTTCTTTGGGGAATAAGGAAATCGAATGCAGACTCTGTCCTCAGAAGGAAACCAGACACAGCATTTTTGAGACAAGAGAGGATTTGGAGCTTAAAGATTTTTCTTTGGATTGATACACTAATGTTGACATTGTTGTAAAATAAATACTGAATTGTAAAATATTGGCTTATTTAGAGAAGCTAGTAAACTAAAACCGAGTTTGTGAATATTTTGAAAACATCACTTTTTGCCTACATATTTACCTTGATACAATTCATCATCTGGTGAATAAATTCTTCATTGGAACTATGTAAACGAAATCACTCATGCCGTCTATCGACAGCACACTCTTCTAAATAAAAATCAACAGCTCCTGGAGATGCCGGGGATTGAACCCGGGGCCTCATACATGCAAAGCATGCGCTCTACCACTGAGCTACATCCCCATTACATTGCGCTAGTAGTACGGAACCCGACACACGGATAGTACCATGACTCATTCAAAAAAATAGCTTTGGCTTTATTGGTCAAGTATATAAAGTATTTTTCAAGATATGAAAAATTATCCTCTTTTACTTGGGGAATGAGGACCTATAATCGATTAACTGACACCTCATGCACACCAGGCAACGGGTTTTCTAAGACAGCAGAGAACAGGATCTTAGCTTATGTTTAATTAAGTTTGCTCACTCAACTCTAAATTGTTAAAAATCAATGCCTGAAGTGCATTTTCTTTTCGGCTAAACATTCCAAGCTGTGGAAGGAGCTATGTTGGACTCTTTTCTAAAACATCAGTCTTGAAAGAATTTTAATAAAGCTTCTGTAGCCAAAGAAATGATATTCTCGCCTCATGAGAAGTCAGGAAAACTATGAATGTGAGGTCAAGGAAACTTCCTGAAACTCTAGAATTTAAGTAGGATACACCATAAACACTATTAAAAACCCACTTAGAGAAGCTGGCAACGCTATGCTATTTTCTTTGGCAATATGGAATTCTAATGCAGACTCTGTCCTCAGAAGGAAACCAGACAACATTTTTGAGACAAGAGAGGATTGGAGCTTGTAGATTGTCAAATAGTTAAAAGCCTTAAATGTATATTAACCGAGGTAATAGTTGGACACATTTAACCACACCTAATTATTCTTTAGGACTCCTACACCTACGTATGGTAACTTAGTGTCAATTGTTATATCAGATGGCTTAAATGCCCTTCCATTTATGGCTTTGTTGGTCAAGCTATGAAGTACTTCACTAAGTATATCATATTCTTAGCCAAAAATTATCCTCTTTTACTCGGGGAATGAGGACCTATAATCGATTAACTGACACCTCATGAACACCAGGCACCAGATTTTCTGAGACAGCAGAGAACAGGATCTTAGCAGATGTTTAATTAAGTTTGCTCACTCAACTCTAAATTGTTCAAAATCAAAACCCAAATTGCATTTTCTTTTCAGCTAAACCTTCCAAGCTGTGGAAGGAGCTATGTTGGACTCTTTTCTAAAACATCGGTCTTGAAAGAATTTTAATAAAGCTTCTGTAGCCAAAGAAATGAAATTCTCGCCTCATGAGAAGTCAGGAAAACTACGAATGAGAGGTCAAGGAAACTTCCTGAAATTCTAGTATTTAAGTAGGATACGCCATATACACTATTAAAAACCCACTTAGAGAAGCTGGCAACGCTATGCTATTTTCTTTGGGGAATAAGGAAATCGAATGCAGACTCTGTCCTCAGAAGGAAACCAGACACAGCATTTTTGAGACAAGAGAGGATTTGGAGCTTAAAGATTTTTCTTTGGATTGATACACTAATGTTGACATTGTTGTAAAATAAATACTGAATTGTAAAATATTGGCTTATTTAGAGAAGCTAGTAAACTAAAACCGAGTTTGTGAATATTTTGAAAACATCACTTTTTGCCTACATATTTACCTTGATACAATTCATCATCTGGTGAATAAATTCTTCATTGGAACTATGTAAACGAAATCACTCATGCCGTCTATCGACAGCACACTCTTCTAAATAAAAATCAACAGCTCCTGGAGATGCCGGGGATTGAACCCGGGGCCTCATACATGCAAAGCATGCGCTCTACCACTGAGCTACATCCCCATTACATTGCGCTAGTAGTACGGAACCCGACACACGGATAGTACCATGACTCATTCAAAAAAATAGCTTTGGCTTTATTGGTCAAGTATATAAAGTATTTTTCAAGATATGAAAAATTATCCTCTTTTACTTGGGGAATGAGGACCTATAATCGATTAACTGACACCTCATGCACACCAGGCAACGGGTTTTCTAAGACAGCAGAGAACAGGATCTTAGCTTATGTTTAATTAAGTTTGCTCACTCAACTCTAAATTGTTAAAAATCAATGCCTGAAGTGCATTTTCTTTTTGGCTAAACATTCCAAGCTGTGGAAGGAGCTATGTTGGACTCTTTTCTAAAACATCAGTCTTGAAAGAATTTTAATAAAGCTTCTGTAGCCAAAGAAATGATATTCTCGCCTCATGAGAAGTCAGGAAAACTATGAATGTGAGGTCAAGGAAACTTCCTGAAACTCTAGAATTTAAGTAGGATACACCATAAACACTATTAAAAACCCACTTAGAGAAGCTGGCAACGCTATGCTATTTTCTTTGGCAATATGGAATTCTAATGCAGACTCTGTCCTCAGAAGGAAACCAGACAACATTTTTGAGACAAGAGAGGATTGGAGCTTGTAGATTGTCAAATAGTTAAAAGCCTTAAATGTATATTAACCGAGGTAATAGTTGGACACATTTAACCACACCTAATTATTCTTTAGGACTCCTACACCTACGTATGGTAACTTAGTGTCAATTGTTATATCAGATGGCTTAAATGCCCTTCCATTTATGGCTTTGTTGGTCAAGCTATGAAGTACTTCACTAAGTATATCATATTCTTAGCCAAAAATTATCCTCTTTTACTCGGGGAATGAGGACCTATAATCGATTAACTGACACCTCATGAACACCAGGCACCAGATTTTCTGAGACAGCAGAGAACAGGATCTTAGCAGATGTTTAATTAAGTTTGCTCACTCAACTCTAAATTGTTCAAAATCAAAACCCAAATTGCATTTTCTTTTCAGCTAAACCTTCCAAGCTGTGGAAGGAGCTATGTTGGACTCTTTTCTAAAACATCGGTCTTGAAAGAATTTTAATAAAGCTTCTGTAGCCAAAGAAATGAAATTCTCGCCTCATGAGAAGTCAGGAAAACTACGAATGAGAGGTCAAGGAAACTTCCTGAAATTCTAGTATTTAAGTAGGATACGCCATATACACTATTAAAAACCCACTTAGAGAAGCTGGCAACGCTATGCTATTTTCTTTGGGGAATAAGGAAATCGAATGCAGACTCTGTCCTCAGAAGGAAACCAGACACAGCATTTTTGAGACAAGAGAGGATTTGGAGCTTAAAGATTTTTCTTTGGATTGATACACTAATGTTGACATTGTTGTAAAATAAATACTGAATTGTAAAATATTGGCTTATTTAGAGAAGCTAGTAAACTAAAACCGAGTTTGTGAATATTTTGAAAACATCACTTTTTGCCTACATATTTACCTTGATACAATTCATCATCTGGTGAATAAATTCTTCATTGGAACTATGTAAACGAAATCACTCATGCCGTCTATCGACAGCACACTCTTCTAAATAAAAATCAACAGCTCCTGGAGATGCCGGGGATTGAACCCGGGGCCTCATACATGCAAAGCATGCGCTCTACCACTGAGCTACATCCCCATTACATTGCGCTAGTAGTACGGAACCCGACACACGGATAGTACCATGACTCATTCAAAAAAATAGCTTTGGCTTTATTGGTCAAGTATATAAAGTATTTTTCAAGATATGAAAAATTATCCTCTTTTACTTGGGGAATGAGGACCTATAATCGATTAACTGACACCTCATGCACACCAGGCAACGGGTTTTCTAAGACAGCAGAGAACAGGATCTTAGCTTATGTTTAATTAAGTTTGCTCACTCAACTCTAAATTGTTAAAAATCAATGCCTGAAGTGCATTTTCTTTTCGGCTAAACATTCCAAGCTGTGGAAGGAGCTATGTTGGACTCTTTTCTAAAACATCAGTCTTGAAAGAATTTTAATAAAGCTTCTGTAGCCAAAGAAATGATATTCTCGCCTCATGAGAAGTCAGGAAAACTATGAATGTGAGGTCAAGGAAACTTCCTGAAACTCTAGAATTTAAGTAGGATACACCATAAACACTATTAAAAACCCACTTAGAGAAGCTGGCAACGCTATGCTATTTTCTTTGGCAATATGGAATTCTAATGCAGACTCTGTCCTCAGAAGGAAACCAGACAACATTTTTGAGACAAGAGAGGATTGGAGCTTGTAGATTGTCAAATAGTTAAAAGCCTTAAATGTATATTAACCGAGGTAATAGTTGGACACATTTAACCACACCTAATTATTCTTTAGGACTCCTACACCTACGTATGGTAACTTAGTGTCAATTGTTATATCAGATGGCTTAAATGCCCTTCCATTTATGGCTTTGTTGGTCAAGCTATGAAGTACTTCACTAAGTATATCATATTCTTAGCCAAAAATTATCCTCTTTTACTCGGGGAATGAGGACCTATAATCGATTAACTGACACCTCATGAACACCAGGCACCAGATTTTCTGAGACAGCAGAGAACAGGATCTTAGCAGATGTTTAATTAAGTTTGCTCACTCAACTCTAAATTGTTCAAAATCAAAACCCAAATTGCATTTTCTTTTCAGCTAAACCTTCCAAGCTGTGGAAGGAGCTATGTTGGACTCTTTTCTAAAACATCGGTCTTGAAAGAATTTTAATAAAGCTTCTGTAGCCAAAGAAATGAAATTCTCGCCTCATGAGAAGTCAGGAAAACTACGAATGAGAGGTCAAGGAAACTTCCTGAAATTCTAGTATTTAAGTAGGATACGCCATATACACTATTAAAAACCCACTTAGAGAAGCTGGCAACGCTATGCTATTTTCTTTGGGGAATAAGGAAATCGAATGCAGACTCTGTCCTCAGAAGGAAACCAGACACAGCATTTTTGAGACAAGAGAGGATTTGGAGCTTAAAGATTTTTCTTTGGATTGATACACTAATGTTGACATTGTTGTAAAATAAATACTGAATTGTAAAATATTGGCTTATTTAGAGAAGCTAGTAAACTAAAACCGAGTTTGTGAATATTTTGAAAACATCACTTTTTGCCTACATATTTACCTTGATACAATTCATCATCTGGTGAATAAATTCTTCATTGGAACTATGTAAACGAAATCACTCATGCCGTCTATCGACAGCACACTCTTCTAAATAAAAATCAACAGCTCCTGGAGATGCCGGGGATTGAACCCGGGGCCTCATACATGCAAAGCATGCGCTCTACCACTGAGCTACATCCCCATTACATTGCGCTAGTAGTACGGAACCCGACACACGGATAGTACCATGACTCATTCAAAAAAATAGCTTTGGCTTTATTGGTCAAGTATATAAAGTATTTTTCAAGATATGAAAAATTATCCTCTTTTACTTGGGGAATGAGGACCTATAATCGATTAACTGACACCTCATGCACACCAGGCAACGGGTTTTCTAAGACAGCAGAGAACAGGATCTTAGCTTATGTTTAATTAAGTTTGCTCACTCAACTCTAAATTGTTAAAAATCAATGCCTGAAGTGCATTTTCTTTTCGGCTAAACATTCCAAGCTGTGGAAGGAGCTATGTTGGACTCTTTTCTAAAACATCAGTCTTGAAAGAATTTTAATAAAGCTTCTGTAGCCAAAGAAATGATATTCTCGCCTCATGAGAAGTCAGGAAAACTATGAATGTGAGGTCAAGGAAACTTCCTGAAACTCTAGAATTTAAGTAGGATACACCATAAACACTATTAAAAACCCACTTAGAGAAGCTGGCAACGCTATGCTATTTTCTTTGGCAATATGGAATTCTAATGCAGACTCTGTCCTCAGAAGGAAACCAGACAACATTTTTGAGACAAGAGAGGATTGGAGCTTGTAGATTGTCAAATAGTTAAAAGCCTTAAATGTATATTAACCGAGGTAATAGTTGGACACATTTAACCACACCTAATTATTCTTTAGGACTCCTACACCTACGTATGGTAACTTAGTGTCAATTGTTATATCAGATGGCTTAAATGCCCTTCCATTTATGGCTTTGTTGGTCAAGCTATGAAGTACTTCACTAAGTATATCATATTCTTAGCCAAAAATTATCCTCTTTTACTCGGGGAATGAGGACCTATAATCGATTAACTGACACCTCATGAACACCAGGCACCAGATTTTCTGAGACAGCAGAGAACAGGATCTTAGCAGATGTTTAATTAAGTTTGCTCACTCAACTCTAAATTGTTCAAAATCAAAACCCAAATTGCATTTTCTTTTCAGCTAAACCTTCCAAGCTGTGGAAGGAGCTATGTTGGACTCTTTTCTAAAACATCAGTCTTGAAAGAATTTTAATAAAGCTTCTGTAGCCAAAGAAATGAAATTCTCGCCTCATGAGAAGTCAGGAAAACTACGAATGAGAGGTCAAGGAAACTTCCTGAAATTCTAGTATTTAAGTAGGATACGCCATATACACTATTAAAAACCCACTTAGAGAAGCTGGCAACGCTATGCTATTTTCTTTGGGGAATAAGGAAATCGAATGCAGACTCTGTCCTCAGAAGGAAACCAGACACAGCATTTTTGAGACAAGAGAGGATTTGGAGCTTAAAGATTTTTCTTTGGATTGATACACTAATGTTGACATTGTTGTAAAATAAATACTGAATTGTAAAATATTGGCTTATTTAGAGAAGCTAGTAAACTAAAACCGAGTTTGTGAATATTTTGAAAACATCACTTTTTGCCTACATATTTACCTTGATACAATTCATCATCTGGTGAATAAATTCTTCATTGGAACTATGTAAACGAAATCACTCATGCCGTCTATCGACAGCACACTCTTCTAAATAAAAATCAACAGCTCCTGGAGATGCCGGGGATTGAACCCGGGGCCTCATACATGCAAAGCATGCGCTCTACCACTGAGCTACATCCCCATTACATTGCGCTAGTAGTACGGAACCCGACACACGGATAGTACCATGACTCATTCAAAAAAATAGCTTTGGCTTTATTGGTCAAGTATATAAAGTATTTTTCAAGATATGAAAAATTATCCTCTTTTACTTGGGGAATGAGGACCTATAATCGATTAACTGACACCTCATGCACACCAGGCAACGGGTTTTCTAAGACAGCAGAGAACAGGATCTTAGCTTATGTTTAATTAAGTTTGCTCACTCAACTCTAAATTGTTAAAAATCAATGCCTGAAGTGCATTTTCTTTTCGGCTAAACATTCCAAGCTGTGGAAGGAGCTATGTTGGACTCTTTTCTAAAACATCAGTCTTGAAAGAATTTTAATAAAGCTTCTGTAGCCAAAGAAATGATATTCTCGCCTCATGAGAAGTCAGGAAAACTATGAATGTGAGGTCAAGGAAACTTCCTGAAACTCTAGAATTTAAGTAGGATACACCATAAACACTATTAAAAACCCACTTAGAGAAGCTGGCAACGCTATGCTATTTTCTTTGGCAATATGGAATTCTAATGCAGACTCTGTCCTCAGAAGGAAACCAGACAACATTTTTGAGACAAGAGAGGATTGGAGCTTGTAGATTGTCAAATAGTTAAAAGCCTTAAATGTATATTAACCGAGGTAATAGTTGGACACATTTAACCACACCTAATTATTCTTTAGGACTCCTACACCTACGTATGGTAACTTAGTGTCAATTGTTATATCAGATGGCTTAAATGCCCTTCCATTTATGGCTTTGTTGGTCAAGCTATGAAGTACTTCACTAAGTATATCATATTCTTAGCCAAAAATTATCCTCTTTTACTCGGGGAATGAGGACCTATAATCGATTAACTGACACCTCATGAACACCAGGCACAAGATTTTCTGAGACGCCTCATGAGAAGTCAGGAAAACTACGAATGAGAGGTCAAGGAAACTTCCTGAAATTCTAGTATTTAAGTAGGATACGCCATATACACTATTAAAAACCCACTTAGAGACGCTGGCAACGCTATGCTATTTTCTTTGGGGAATAAGGAAATCGAATGCAGACTCTGTCCTCAGAAGGAAACCAGACACAGCATTTTTGAGACAAGAGAGGATTTGGAGCTTAAAGATTTTTCTTTGGATTGATACACTAATGTTGACATTGTTGTAAAATAAATACTGAATTGTAAAATATTGGCTTATTTAGAGAAGCTAGTAAACTAAAACCGAGTTTGTGAATATTTTGAAAACATCACTTTTTGCCTACATATTTACCTTGATACAATTCATCATCTGGTGAATAAATTCTTCATTGGAACTATGTAAACGAAATCACTCATGCCGTCTATCGACAGCACACTCTTCTAAATAAAAATCAACAGCTCCTGGAGATGCCGGGGATTGAACCCGGGGCCTCATACATGCAAAGCATGCGCTCTACCACTGAGCTACATCCCCATTACATTGCGCTAGTAGTACGGAACCCGACACACGGATAGTACCATGACTCATTCAAAAAAATAGCTTTGGCTTTATTGGTCAAGTATATAAAGTATTTTTCAAGATATGAAAAATTATCCTCTTTTACTTGGGGAATGAGGACCTATAATCGATTAACTGACACCTCATGCACACCAGGCAACGGGTTTTCTAAGACAGCAGAGAACAGGATCTTAGCTTATGTTTAATTAAGTTTGCTCACTCAACTCTAAATTGTTAAAAATCAATGCCTGAAGTGCATTTTCTTTTCGGCTAAACATTCCAAGCTGTGGAAGGAGCTATGTTGGACTCTTTTCTAAAACATCAGTCTTGAAAGAATTTTAATAAAGCTTCTGTAGCCAAAGAAATGATATTCTCGCCTCATGAGAAGTCAGGAAAACTATGAATGTGAGGTCAAGGAAACTTCCTGAAACTCTAGAATTTAAGTAGGATACACCATAAACACTATTAAAAACCCACTTAGAGAAGCTGGCAACGCTATGCTATTTTCTTTGGCAATATGGAATTCTAATGCAGACTCTGTCCTCAGAAGGAAACCAGACAACATTTTTGAGACAAGAGAGGATTGGAGCTTGTAGATTGTCAAATAGTTAAAAGCCTTAAATGTATATTAACCGAGGTAATAGTTGGACACATTTAACCACACCTAATTATTCTTTAGGACTCCTACACCTACGTATGGTAACTTAGTGTCAATTGTTATATCAGATGGCTTAAATGCCCTTCCATTTATGGCTTTGTTGGTCAAGCTATGAAGTACTTCACTAAGTATATCATATTCTTAGCCAAAAATTATCCTCTTTTACTCGGGGAATGAGGACCTATAATCGATTAACTGACACCTCATGAACACCAGGCACCAGATTTTCTGAGACAGCAGAGAACAGGATCTTAGCAGATGTTTAATTAAGTTTGCTCACTCAACTCTAAATTGTTCAAAATCAAAACCCAAATTGCATTTTCTTTTCAGCTAAACCTTCCAAGCTGTGGAAGGAGCTATGTTGGACTCTTTTCTAAAACATCGGTCTTGAAAGAATTTTAATAAAGCTTCTGTAGCCAAAGAAATGAAATTCTCGCCTCATGAGAAGTCAGGAAAACTACGAATGAGAGGTCAAGGAAACTTCCTGAAATTCTAGTATTTAAGTAGGATACGCCATATACACTATTAAAAACCCACTTAGAGAAGCTGGCAACGCTATGCTATTTTCTTTGGGGAATAAGGAAATCGAATGCAGACTCTGTCCTCAGAAGGAAACCAGACACAGCATTTTTGAGACAAGAGAGGATTTGGAGCTTAAAGATTTTTCTTTGGATTGATACACTAATGTTGACATTGTTGTAAAATAAATACTGAATTGTAAAATATTGGCTTATTTAGAGAAGCTAGTAAACTAAAACCGAGTTTGTGAATATTTTGAAAACATCACTTTTTGCCTACATATTTACCTTGATACAATTCATCATCTGGTGAATAAATTCTTCATTGGAACTATGTAAACGAAATCACTCATGCCGTCTATCGACAGCACACTCTTCTAAATAAAAATCAACAGCTCCTGGAGATGCCGGGGATTGAACCCGGGGCCTCATACATGCAAAGCATGCGCTCTACCACTGAGCTACATCCCCATTACATTGCGCTAGTAGTACGGAACCCGACACACGGATAGTACCATGACTCATTCAAAAAAATAGCTTTGGCTTTATTGGTCAAGTATATAAAGTATTTTTCAAGATATGAAAAATTATCCTCTTTTACTTGGGGAATGAGGACCTATAATCGATTAACTGACACCTCATGCACACCAGGCAACGGGTTTTCTAAGACAGCAGAGAACAGGATCTTAGCTTATGTTTAATTAAGTTTGCTCACTCAACTCTAAATTGTTAAAAATCAATGCCTGAAGTGCATTTTCTTTTCGGCTAAACATTCCAAGCTGTGGAAGGAGCTATGTTGGACTCTTTTCTAAAACATCAGTCTTGAAAGAATTTTAATAAAGCTTCTGTAGCCAAAGAAATGATATTCTCGCCTCATGAGAAGTCAGGAAAACTATGAATGTGAGGTCAAGGAAACTTCCTGAAACTCTAGAATTTAAGTAGGATACACCATAAACACTATTAAAAACCCACTTAGAGAAGCTGGCAACGCTATGCTATTTTCTTTGGCAATATGGAATTCTAATGCAGACTCTGTCCTCAGAAGGAAACCAGACAACATTTTTGAGACAAGAGAGGATTGGAGCTTGTAGATTGTCAAATAGTTAAAAGCCTTAAATGTATATTAACCGAGGTAATAGTTGGACACATTTAACCACACCTAATTATTCTTTAGGACTCCTACACCTACGTATGGTAACTTAGTGTCAATTGTTATATCAGATGGCTTAAATGCCCTTCCATTTATGGCTTTGTTGGTCAAGCTATGAAGTACTTCACTAAGTATATCATATTCTTAGCCAAAAATTATCCTCTTTTACTCGGGGAATGAGGACCTATAATCGATTAACTGACACCTCATGAACACCAGGCACAAGATTTTCTGAGACGCCTCATGAGAAGTCAGGAAAACTACGAATGAGAGGTCAAGGAAACTTCCTGAAATTCTAGTATTTAAGTAGGATACGCCATATACACTATTAAAAACCCACTTAGAGACGCTGGCAACGCTATGCTATTTTCTTTGGGGAATAAGGAAATCGAATGCAGACTCTGTCCTCAGAAGGAAACCAGACACAGCATTTTTGAGACAAGAGAGGATTTGGAGCTTAAAGATTTTTCTTTGGATTGATACACTAATGTTGACATTGTTGTAAAATAAATACTGAATTGTAAAATATAATAAAAACTAAAACCGAGTTTGTGAATATTTTGAAAACATCACTTTTTGCCTACATATTTACCTTGATACAATTCATCATCTGGTGAATAAATTCTTCATTGGAACTATGTAAACGAAATCACTCATGCCGTCTATCGACAGCACACTCTTCTAAATAAAAATCAACAGCTCCTGGAGATGCCGGGGATTGAACCCGGGGCCTCATACATGCAAAGCATGCGCTCTACCACTGAGCTACATCCCCATTACATTGCGCTAGTAGTACGGAACCCGACACACGGATAGTACCATGACTCATTCAAAAAAATAGCTTTGGCTTTATTGGTCAAGTATATAAAGTATTTTTCAAGATATGAAAAATTATCCTCTTTTACTTGGGGAATGAGGACCTATAATCGATTAACTGACACCTCATGCACACCAGGCAACGGGTTTTCTAAGACAGCAGAGAACAGGATCTTAGCTTATGTTTAATTAAGTTTGCTCACTCAACTCTAAATTGTTAAAAATCAATGCCTGAAGTGCATTTTCTTTTCGGCTAAACATTCCAAGCTGTGGAAGGAGCTATGTTGGACTCTTTTCTAAAACATCAGTCTTGAAAGAATTTTAATAAAGCTTCTGTAGCCAAAGAAATGATATTCTCGCCTCATGAGAAGTCAGGAAAACTATGAATGTGAGGTCAAGGAAACTTCCTGAAACTCTAGAATTTAAGTAGGATACACCATAAACACTATTAAAAACCCACTTAGAGAAGCTGGCAACGCTATGCTATTTTCTTTGGCAATATGGAATTCTAATGCAGACTCTGTCCTCAGAAGGAAACCAGACAACATTTTTGAGACAAGAGAGGATTGGAGCTTGTAGATTGTCAAATAGTTAAAAGCCTTAAATGTATATTAACCGAGGTAATAGTTGGACACATTTAACCACACCTAATTATTCTTTAGGACTCCTACACCTACGTATGGTAACTTAGTGTCAATTGTTATATCAGATGGCTTAAATGCCCTTCCATTTATGGCTTTGTTGGTCAAGCTATGAAGTACTTCACTAAGTATATCATATTCTTAGCCAAAAATTATCCTCTTTTACTCGGGGAATGAGGACCTATAATCGATTAACTGACACCTCATGAACACCAGGCACCAGATTTTCTGAGACAGCAGAGAACAGGATCTTAGCAGATGTTTAATTAAGTTTGCTCACTCAACTCTAAATTGTTCAAAATCAAAACCCAAATTGCATTTTCTTTTCAGCTAAACCTTCCAAGCTGTGGAAGGAGCTATGTTGGACTCTTTTCTAAAACATCGGTCTTGAAAGAATTTTAATAAAGCTTCTGTAGCCAAAGAAATGAAATTCTCGCCTCATGAGAAGTCAGGAAAACTACGAATGAGAGGTCAAGGAAACTTCCTGAAATTCTAGTATTTAAGTAGGATACGCCATATACACTATTAAAAACCCACTTAGAGAAGCTGGCAACGCTATGCTATTTTCTTTGGGGAATAAGGAAATCGAATGCAGACTCTGTCCTCAGAAGGAAACCAGACACAGCATTTTTGAGACAAGAGAGGATTTGGAGCTTAAAGATTTTTCTTTGGATTGATACACTAATGTTGACATTGTTGTAAAATAAATACTGAATTGTAAAATATTGGCTTATTTAGAGAAGCTAGTAAACTAAAACCGAGTTTGTGAATATTTTGAAAACATCACTTTTTGCCTACATATTTACCTTGATACAATTCATCATCTGGTGAATAAATTCTTCATTGGAACTATGTAAACGAAATCACTCATGCCGTCTATCGACAGCACACTCTTCTAAATAAAAATCAACAGCTCCTGGAGATGCCGGGGATTGAACCCAGGGCCTCATACATGCAAAGCATGCGCTCTACCACTGAGCTACATCCCCATTACATTGCGCTAGTAGTACGGAACCCGACACACGGATAGTACCATGACTCATTCAAAAAAATAGCTTTGGCTTTATTGGTCAAGTATATAAAGTATTTTTCAAGATATGAAAAATTATCCTCTTTTACTTGGGGAATGAGGACCTATAATCGATTAACTGACACCTCATGCACACCAGGCAACGGGTTTTCTAAGACAGCAGAGAACAGGATCTTAGCTTATGTTTAATTAAGTTTGCTCACTCAACTCTAAATTGTTAAAAATCAATGCCTGAAGTGCATTTTCTTTTCGGCTAAACATTCCAAGCTGTGGAAGGAGCTATGTTGGACTCTTTTCTAAAACATCAGTCTTGAAAGAATTTTAATAAAGCTTCTGTAGCCAAAGAAATGATATTCTCGCCTCATGAGAAGTCAGGAAAACTATGAATGTGAGGTCAAGGAAACTTCCTGAAACTCTAGAATTTAAGTAGGATACACCATAAACACTATTAAAAACCCACTTAGAGAAGCTGGCAACGCTATGCTATTTTCTTTGGCAATATGGAATTCTAATGCAGACTCTGTCCTCAGAAGGAAACCAGACAACATTTTTGAGACAAGAGAGGATTGGAGCTTGTAGATTGTCAAATAGTTAAAAGCCTTAAATGTATATTAACCGAGGTAATAGTTGGACACATTTAACCACACCTAATTATTCTTTAGGACTCCTACACCTACGTATGGTAACTTAGTGTCAATTGTTATATCAGATGGCTTAAATGCCCTTCCATTTATGGCTTTGTTGGTCAAGCTATGAAGTACTTCACTAAGTATATCATATTCTTAGCCAAAAATTATCCTCTTTTACTCGGGGAATGAGGACCTATAATCGATTAACTGACACCTCATGAACACCAGGCACCAGATTTTCTGAGACAGCAGAGAACAGGATCTTAGCAGATGTTTAATTAAGTTTGCTCACTCAACTCTAAATTGTTCAAAATCAAAACCCAAATTGCATTTTCTTTTCAGCTAAACCTTCCAAGCTGTGGAAGGAGCTATGTTGGACTCTTTTCTAAAACATCGGTCTTGAAAGAATTTTAATAAAGCTTCTGTAGCCAAAGAAATGAAATTCTCGCCTCATGAGAAGTCAGGAAAACTACGAATGAGAGGTCAAGGAAACTTCCTGAAATTCTAGTATTTAAGTAGGATACGCCATATACACTATTAAAAACCCACTTAGAGAAGCTGGCAACGCTATGCTATTTTCTTTGGGGAATAAGGAAATCGAATGCAGACTCTGTCCTCAGAAGGAAACCAGACACAGCATTTTTGAGACAAGAGAGGATTTGGAGCTTAAAGATTTTTCTTTGGATTGATACACTAATGTTGACATTGTTGTAAAATAAATACTGAATTGTAAAATATTGGCTTATTTAGAGAAGCTAGTAAACTAAAACAGAGTTTGTGAATATTTTGAAAACATCACTTTTTGCCTACATATTTAACTTGATACAATTCATCATCTGGTGAATAAATTCTTCATTGGAACTATGTAAACGAAATCACTCATGCCGTCTATCGACAGCACACTCTTCTAAATAAAAATAAACAGCTCCTGTAAATGCCGGGGATTGAACCCGGGGCCTAATACATGTAAAGCATGCGCTCTACCACTGAGCTACATCCCCATTACATTGCGCTAGTAGTACGAACCCGACACACGGATAGTACCATGACTCATTCAAAAAAATAGCTTTGGCTTTATTGGTCAAGTATATAAAGTATTTTTCAAGATATGAAAAATTATCCTCTTTTACTTGGGGAATGAGGACCTATAATCTATTAACTGACACCTCATGCACACCAGGCAACGGGTTTTCTAAGACAGCAGAGAACAGGATCTTAGCTTATGTTTAATTAAGTTTGCTCACTCAACTCTAAATTGTTAAAAATCAATGCCTGAAGTGCATTTTCTTTTCGGCTAAACATTCCAAGCTGTGGAAGGAGCTATGTTGGACTCTTTTCTAAAACATCAGTCTTGAAAGAATTTTACTAAAGCTTCTGTAGCCAAAGAAATGATATTCTCGCCTCATGAGAAGTCAGGAAAACTATGAATGTGAGGTCAAGGAAACTTCCTGAAACTCTAGAATTTAAGTAGGATACACCATAAACACTATTAAAAACCCACTTAGAGAAGCTGGCAACGCTATGCTATTTTCTTTGGCAATATGGAATTCTAATGCAGACTCTGTCCTCACAAGGAAACCAGACAACATTTTTGAGACAAGAGAGGATTGGAGCTTGTAGATTGTCAAATAGTTAAAAGCCTTAAATGTATATTAACCGAGGTAATAGTTGGACACATTTAACCACACCTAATTATTCTTTAGGACTCCAACACCTACGTATGGTAACTTAGTGTCAATTGTTATATCAGATGGCTTAAATGCCCTTCCATTTATGGCTTTGTTGGTCAAGCTATGAAGTACTTCACTAAGTATATCATATTCTTAGCCAAAAATTATCCTCTTTTACCCGGGGAATGAGGACCTATAATCGATTAACTGACACCTCATGAACACCAGGCACCAGATTTTCTGAGACAGCAGAGAACAAGATCTTAGCAGATGTTTAATTAAGTTTGCTCACTCAACTCTAAATTGTTCAAAATCAAAACCCAAATTGCATTTTCTTTTCAGCTAAACCTTCCAAGCTGTGGAAGGAGCTATGTTGGACTCTTTTCTAAAACATCGGTCTTGAAAGAATTTTAATAAAGCTTCTGTAGCCAAAGAAATGAAATTCTCGCCTCATGAGAAGTCAGGAAAACTACGAATGAGAGGTCAAAGAAACTTCCTGAAATTCTAGTATTTAAGTAGGATACGCCATATACACTATTAAAAACCCACTTAGAGAAGCTGGCAACGCTATGCTATTTTCTTTGGGGAATAAGGAAATCAAATGCAGACTCTGTCCTCAGAAGGAAACCAGACACAGCATTTTTGAGACAATAGAGGATTTGGAGCTTAAAGATTTTTCTTTGGATTGATACACTAATGTTGACATTGTTGTAAAATAAATACTGAATTGTAAAATATTGGCTTATTTAGAGAAGCTAGTAAACTAAAACCGAGTTTGTGAATATTTTGAAAACATCACTTTTTGCCTACATATTTACCTTGATACAATTCATCATCTGGTGAATAAATTCTTCATTGGAACTATGTAAACGAAATCACTCATGCCATCTATCGACAGCACACTCTTCTAAATAAAAATCAACAGCTCCTGGAGATGCCGGGGATTGAACCCGGGGCCTCATACATGCAAAGCATGCGCTCTACCACTGAGCTACATCCCCATTAAATTCCTCCTGTAGTATGGAACCCGACACATGGATAGTACCATGACTCATTCAAAAAAATAGCTTTGGCTTTATTGGTCAAGTATGTGAAGTATTTTTTCAAGATATGAAAAATTATCCTCTTTTACTTGGGGAATGAGGACCTATAATCGATTAACTGATACCTCATGCACACCAGGCAACGGGTTTTCTGAGACAGCAGAGAACAGGATCTTAGCTTATGTTTAATTAAGTTTGCTCACTCAACTCTAAATTGTTAAAAATCAATGCCTGAAGTGCATTTTCTTTTCGGCTAAACATTTCAAGCTGTGGAAGGAGCTATGTTGGACTCTTTTCTAAAACATCAGTCTTGAAAGAATTTTAATAAAGCTTCTGTAGCCAAAGAAATGATATTCTCGCCTCATGAGAAGTCAGGAAAACTATGAATGTGAGGTCAAGGAAACTTCCTGAAACTCTAGAATTTAAGTATTTAACACTATTAAAAACCCACTTAGAGAAGCTGGCAACGCTATGATATTGTCTTTGGCAATATGGAATTCTAATGCAGACTCTGTCCTCAGAAGGAAACCAGACAACATTTTTGAGACAAGAGAGGATTGGAGCTTGTAGATTGTCAAATAGTTATTAACCGAGGTAATAGTTGGACACATTTAACCACACCTAATTATTCTTTAGGACTCCTACACCTACGTATGGTAACTTAGTGTCAATTGTTATATCAGATGGCTTAAATGCCCTTCCATTTATGGCTTTGTTGGTCAAGATATGAAGTACTTCACTAAGTATATCATATTCTTAGCCAAAAATTATCCTCTTTTACTCGGGGAATGAGGACCTATAATCGATTAACTGACACCTCATGAACACCAGGCACCAGATTTTCTGAGACAGCAGAGAACAGGATCTTAGCAGATGTTTAATTAAGTTTGCTCACTCAACTCTAAATTGTTCAAAATCAAAACCCGAATTGCATATTCTTTTCGGCTAAACCTTCCAAGCTGTGGAAGGAGCTATGTTGGACTCTTTTCTAAAACATCAGTCTTGAAAGAATTTTAATAAAGCTTCTGTAGCCAAAGAAATGAAATTCTCGCCACATGATAAGTCAGGAAAACTACGAATGTGAGGTCAAGCAAACTTCCCGAAATTCTAGTATTTAAATAGGATACGCCATATATTCTAGTAAAAACCCTCTTAGAGAAGCTGGCAACGCTATGCTTTGTTCTTTGGGGAATAAGGAAATCGAATGCAGACTTTGTTCTTAGAAGGAAACCAGACACAACATTTTTGAGACAAGAGAGGATGGGAGCTTAAAGATTTTTCTTTCAATTGATATACTAATGTTCACATTGTAGTGAAATAAATACAGAATTGTAAAATTTTGGCTTATTTAGAGAAGCTGTGACTAAAGCTGAGTTTGGCAATTTTTTGAAAATATCCCTTTTTGCTCTCATCGGAATCGAGGGGGATGGAACTGTCCCCAACCCCAACCCGCTCGAGCAGCCGCTCACTGTTACCAAGAAAAGCCTCGAGCTGTGCCAAATTGCCCCGAGGAACAATGGACATTGCTGCATGAGGTGAACCCCATACAAGCTACAGGTGACAACTGGGAACACCACTGACAGCTGGTAAATGTAGATGGACAAGAATCCGAGGACTAAGGGACTAAAGTTAACACATTCAA
>OW240923.1:66974695-67050896 GCA_933207985.1 Pelobates cultripes
CTGGATCAGCCATACATTTGCCGGGAGGGTGGCTGGAGGTGCAATCCACAATCTAACGACCACCCAAGTCTATCTAAACTTGGGGTCGGGGGCCAAGTACCTAGAGGTCGGAATCATGAGAGACATACCGGCGGAAGTACTTTTGGGGAACAACTTGAGCTGCCTAACCTCTCAGTTCGCTGCACCAAACCCCGAAGAAATACTGCCCGAAACCACCCGAATGCAAGCCTGAAAGATGGAGCCTTTACACTCCTAGAAACCTCACGTAGGACCCTTTGACCCGACCTTAGTAGCTATCCCTGCTCCCTACTGGAGCACCCCACAAGTTTTTATACAAGAGCAGAAGGAAGATCCTATTCTAGGTTGGTATAGGAAGCAGGCAGAATCCCCCCAAGGGGACATAGAACAAGAGAGAATTGCGTGGGATAACGTGTTGTTATATAGGGGATCCAGGAGCAGGGTGGCCCAAGCAGCTTAGAGACAGTTAATTGTTCCCCATAAATACCGGGCTGAGCTACTCAAGTTAAGCCATGACATTCTCTTAGCAGGACACTTGGGTATTTGGAAAACTAGGGACCGATTGACCCAGACATTCTTCTGGCCAGGGGTTACCCAGGATTTGCAGAATTACTGCAGGACATGCAATGTATGTAAACTGTGAAATGCTCAATAACATAAAACACAGGTTCTTCACACAAGAGTTGAATAAGCAAAGATTATTTTATTGCTTGTGCCCACGGAGAGTGTCAAAGAAGACTGCCCCTCCCCCTATATGAAAAACACATATCTTATATACATATAAACAACACATGCCAGGAACAGCATAGTGACAAAATATCAGTATCTTGATGTATGCAATAAAAACACAGTGTCTTGTAATTAGTTGCCTCTAAACGTACTCACCCTGCTGTGGTCAGTTCAGTCTACTTCTGAATCAATTACTTCTGACCATTCACGCTAAGATGATAAACCGCATTTACCTATTTCCATTCTGATCACTGAATAGATAAACCAGTTTCTTATAAAACTACTTGAAGAGCACAGACATGTCCATACTTAACCCTTCAAGCAGACAAAGTCACAGAGAGTGCAAACATGGCTGATATAAGAATAAGATGGCGGCTGAGGAGCTAAGACACTTTCTCAACATTCACACAACAGATAGGGAAAAGAGGTGACCATCCTAGGGCCAAGTTGCAGCTAATGTCTATAATAGAAGAGCCATTTCACTGAGTAGCAGTCAACTTGGTAGGCCCCGTAAGTAAACCCAGCACTTCGGGCAAGAGGTATATACTTACCATGGTAGACTATGCCTTCCACTACCCAAAAGACACCGAAACCGTAGCTGAGGCGCTAGTCAAAATATTCACCCGAGTAGGCTTCCCCAGGGAAACTGTGTTGGACCAAGGGACCCAATTCACAGCAACCATCACCCATCCTTAGTTCCCCGTATCATCCCCAGACAAGAGGGCTCTACAAATGCTTCAATGGCACTCTGAAGCCGATGCTAAAAATGTTTGCAGCCTCCTGTTTGCCTACTGTGAGGTTCCCCTAGAGTCCACAGGGTTCTCTCCCTTCAAACTTCTATACAGGAGATAAGTACAGGGATCTGGGAACACTGGGATGGAGACACAGGGGAAGGGAGTATTCCCATTGTACCATACATCCTGGAGCTGAGGGACCATCTGCAGACACTCACAGACTCCTTTTGAGAGAACCTGCGTGCGGCCCAACAGCGAAAGAAATGGTGGTACGACCGAGGGGCCTGGTACAGAATTCTGGAAGTGGGACAAAAAGTGCAAGCTCTCAGGCCCACTAAAAAGGACAAATTATAGGCCGCCTGGCAGGGGCCATTTTATGTAGTGGAGCGCATCAGCAACAGTGCCTACATTGTAGCCCAGTGTTCAGATGGAAGGATACGGCAATCCTTTCATGTGAACATGTTGAAACTCTATTTTAAAAGGACAGAGGAAGTGGTCGCTGTATCAGCCTCCTACCTTGAGGATAGCAGGAATCTACCCCTAGCCGACCTGCTCTCTCTGTCCACAGGGAGTGTGGAGCAGGTTAGCTTATAAGAAAACCTTAGCTCTGTAGAGATGAACAAAGCCTTCCAACTGCTATAGGGATACCGCGGGATGTTCTCTGTCCTGCCTGAGTACACAACAGTAGCTGTCCACCGAGTTGAGACCCAGGGACAAGCCCCACTGCATCAGCAGCCATACCTCATCCTTGAGGCATTTTGGGAGAACATGTTAAAAGAAATCCAGGCAATGCTGGAACTAGGAGTCATAGAAACCTTCCAGAGTCCGTGGGCTTCTCCGGTAGTGCTGGTACCTAAGCGGGATGGTACAACCTACTTTTGTATCGACTACTGCAAACTCAATGATAGAACAGTCACCGATGCCTATCCTATACCCTGGATAGATAAACTTTTAGACCGTATGACCGGGGACAATTACTTGACCACCATAGATCTGTTTAAAGGCTATTGGCAGATCCCTCTTGAGCCAGAGGCCATTCCAAAGTCGGCATTCGTCATCCCATTCAGGCTTTAGCAATTTAAGGTTATGCCATTTGGGATGAAGAATGCCCTGGCTACATTTCAGCAAATGGCTAACTGGCTCCCGGAGGGATTTTAGGACTTTGGCTGTGCATATTTAAAGGACATTACGATCTACAGCCACACATGAAAGGACCATCTTGAACACATTTATGTGGTCTCAGGAGAATTCAGTAAGCAGGGCTCACCCTAATGCCGGACAAATGCCATGTCGGTATGGCCGAGGTACAGTATCTAGGATACAGAGTAGGCTCAGGCAAGCAGCAAAAGTCGAGGCTATTGTCAACTGGCCCCAACCCTGCACCAGACCAAGGTGTTAGCCTTTCTAGTAACAGCAGGCTATTACCATAAGTTTGTCCCCGAGTATAGCTCCCTGGCTAAACCCCTCACCGACCTCACTCAAAAGTCCCTCCCGACACAGGTTGTGTGGTCCCCGGAGTATGAGGGTGCCTTCCAAAGACTAAAAACAGCTCTGAGTGAAGCACCCGTGTTGGCTGCCCCAAACCATACTAAAACGTATCTCATCCACACAGATGCCTCCATGTTTGGGCTGGGAGCTGTGCTAAGCCAAGTGGGGGACGACAGAATGGAACACCCGGTGGCATATCTCAGCAGGAAACTTTTACCCTGAGAAGTCAGCTCTGGCACTGGTATTGGCATTAAAGAACCTGCAGCCTCATCGTCCATTTACCCTAATGACAGACCATAATCCACTCATCTGGTTTAACAGAGCAGCCGGAGATAACCCCCATCCGCTACCCTGGAGCCTGGCACTTCAACTGTACAATTTCACTATGCAATACAGGCAAGCAGAACAGCAACACAGATGGACTGGAGAACTAGACCTACTCCCAGACATCCCCAAGCCAACCTGTCAGGGTCTGGGCAGGTATGCTGCTACATGGAACTGGGGGGGGGAGCAATGTGAAGACGTGCACTATAAAACTTGTTGTTTCCCCTTTTTGAGGTACTTCTAAGGTACTTCTAAGTTGCCCAACACCGACCACCCCCTGACTCATTAACTTCACAGAAACCTCTTTTTGGGTGGCCACCATTCGTGTGACCAAACACACGTGCTCTGGAAAATAATGGCCATTTTGTCTCCTGAACGCAGGCAGCGGTACTTGGTCGTCGAGTGTGTGGAACTCTTTTTCAGATGCTTTATCTTGCGAATCCCGGGAATATCATACCATTGCCTGCTATTCTCATGGACAAGCAAGGAGAGAACTTTTTGGGGAAAAGATACCCCCGAATGGGGAGAACATTCGCTCTCTACGAGCCAGGGGGAGCTTTCGTTTATGTTTGTATGGGAACTCCCTAAAGTTGACCGGCGCTACCTCTTTTCCTCTGAAACTATTTTAGGCAGCAGCCAAGTATACAGACGGTCTAAAATTTACCCCGGTGGCGATTCGGCTGTATTACATAGATCTGAGCACTCTTTGGATAATTTGGGCGCTCAGATCCAAGCTATATATAATGTCAGGATCGAGACAGGGATCCAACACGCAGAGTACTGACAATATAAAGACGTATACCAGACCTTACAGTGGCCAGACTAACGTCACACAGACAAAGAATGGTCAGGGACGAGCCCAGGTCGAGGGAACGAGAAGACAGGTAAGCGAAAGCCAAGCCGAGTACAAGGGTAGGAGAGAGAAGCAAAGTCAGAATACAAGCCAAGTCAATAACCAAAAAAACAATCACAGGAAACGCACTGAGGGAACAGACAAGCTGAAACCACGACAGTGCAATGACTCACTGTAAGTGAGTACCTTTTATACTCTGCCTCTTTAATTGATTTCCACATCCCCAAAACGTCCTGGTTTGACATTTTTGGTGGGCCGTGACGTCATTGACGTCATGACGTCGGCGGAATTGCGCCGCGTCATAAAAGGGGGCGGGGCTATAGCAGCCTGCGTCTAAAGTGCCGAAATTGCTGGAGGAGAAGGGTGCCTGTGTGCCCACTTGAGACAGGACTTCCAGAAGCCCAGCCTCCTTGCTCCCAGCTACAACAGGTACCATGACAGTACCCCCCCTCTTAGGAACACTCACCGGACGAAAGGAGCCAGGATGAGACGGAAAGCGGGTATGGAATGCCCAGAGAAGGCGAGGAGCTTGGATATCTGCATGTGATACCCAGGATCTTTCCTCAGGACCATAACCTTTCTAGTCAACAAGATGCTGTAACTTCCCACGAGAGATACGGGAGTCGAGAATGAATTTAACCTCATATTCCTCCTGACCCTCAATCTGAACAGAAGAGGGAGGAGTCGATGCTGAGGTGTATCTATTATAAACGAGAGGTTTCAACAGCGAAACATGAAAAGAATTAGGAATGCATAGACCAGGAGGAAGAGCAAGTTGATAGGAAACCGGATTGATCTTTCGTAAGACCTTATAAGGTCCTATGTAACGAGGTGCGAATTTCATGGAAGGAACCCTTAAACGTATGTGTCTGGTACTCAACCAAACTTTTTCCCCTGGGTGAAAAACAGGAGCAGGCCTTCTGCGTTTATCCGCTTGCCATTTAAAAAAAGCTGAAGTGTGAACAAGATGATGAATCTGATCCCACAACTTCCTCAGATTGGCGACGTGGTCATCAACCATCGGTATACCCTGTGAGGAGGACAACGACGGAAGAATGGTAGGGTGAAAGCCATAATTCATGAAGAAGAGGCTATTACGAGTAGAATCCGAACAAGATTGTTGTGCGCAAACTCTGCCCAAGGAATCAAACCAACCCAATTATCTTGGTGTTCAGACACAAAACAGAGCAAATATTGTTCGATCTTTTGGTTAGTACGTTCAGCTGCCCCATTAGATTGGGGATGGTAGGCCGACGAGAAATTCAATTTGATACCCAACTGGGAACAGAAGGATTTCCAAAAACGAGATACAAACTGGGGACCTCTATCCGAGACAATATCTGTAGGAATCCCATGCAAGCGAAAGATCTCTCTCGCAAAAATTTCAGCCAATTCGGGTGCAGATGGTAGTTTGGGTATAGGGATAAAATGAGCCATTTTAGTAAATCTGTCAATAACTGTAAGAATAACTGTTTGATTATTAGATACTGGCAATTCAACAATAAAGTCCATAGCTAAACTGGACCATGGTTTCTTAGGTATATCCAAAGGTTGAAGTAAACTACATGGAAAGGTGAGGTTGTTTGTTTTTGGCACAAGTGTCACATGCCATGACATAATCTCTTATATCCCTACGTAAAGTAGACCACCAAAAGCTTTTGGAAACCAGAGAGTAAGTCTTGTAAATGCCTGGGTGTCCGTCAACTTTACTGTTATGGAAGCAGTAAAGTAATTTACCCTGGAGGTTGGGAGGAACATAATACTTTCCCTCAGGAGTGCCTTGCTCTCTTTCAATATTAAAGAGTAAAGGTGAGTGTACTTTCACACTGGTATTGGCTATAATATTCTGCTTGGGGATTATAGAAGACATAGGAATTTCAGTAAATGTAGCAGGTTCATGTTGATGTGAGAGAGCATCTGCTTTAGTATTCTTGGAGCCCGGTCTGTAGGTAAGTACGTAATTAAAATGGGTAAGGAACAAGGACCAACGAGCCTGTCTGGCGGACAATCTTTTGACCTCTCCTATGTAAGATAAATTCTTATGGTCTGTCAAAATGGTAACCGGTTGTAAAGTCCCCTCTAATAGATGCCTCCATTCCTTCAACGCCATTATTACTACTAACAGTTCCCTGTCTCCAATGTCATACCCTCTCTCCGTATCAGATAACTTCTTAGAGAAGAACCCACATGGATGTAATGGTTTATCCAATCCTCGTCTTTGCGATAGTACTGCCCCTATACCTGTCTCAGAAGCATCTACCTCCAGTAAAAAAGGCAAAGAAGTGTTTGGATGAACCAATATTGGGTCAGAGGCAAAAGTCTCCTTGAGAGTCTTGAAGGCATCTAAAGCCTCCGTAGTCCACACCTTGGTATTAGCACCCTTCTTCGTCATATTAGTAATGGGTGCTATTATAAATGAGAATCCTTTAATGAAGCGCCTATAATAATTGGAAAATCCGATAAACCTCTGTATGGCTTTGAGTCCACTGGGTAAAGGCCAGTGTAAGATAGATTGAAGTTTAATTGGGGCCATCTTAAATCCCTCACCAGAGATGATATAACCTAGAAAATTGATCTGGGATTGGTCAAAACTACACTTCTCCAATTTGCAGTATAACCCATGTTGTGAAAGTTTACGCAACACCCCTCTCACTTGTCTGTGATGAATTTCTCTATCTCTGGAATGTATTAGTATATCGTCCAGGTATACTATTACGCATTCCTGTTGGAACTCCCTCAAAACCTCATTAATTAAATCTTGAAAGACAGCTGGAGCATTACATGGCATTACTGTATATTCATAATGACCGTAATGTGTATTGAATGCGGTTTTCCACTCGTAACCTTGCTGGATTCTTACCAAGTTATAAGCTCCTCTTAAGTCTAATTTGGTAAAAATTCTGGAGCCCTTAAGTCTATCAAATAACTTGGTGATCAGAGGAATAGGATAAACGTTCTTAATGGTTATTTTATTTAAACCCCGGTAATCTATGCAAGGCCTCAGAGTGCCGTCTTTCTTAGCTACAAAGAAAAATCCAGCCCCCGCTGGTGAAGTAGACCTTCTAATAAAGCCCTTGTCCAAATTTTCTTTTATGTATGCTTCTAGTACTAGGTTCTCCTTAGTGGATAACGGGTACACAGTACCTCTGGGAGGCATTGTGCCAGGTAGAAGTGTAGTAGATTAATTTAGAAATAAACAAAAATGTTTAAAAGTCTATCTGTTCCTGTCCAAATCTGAGATGAATAAATTGCGTATACGCAGAAGTAAGTTTACACTGACACATGCAGTTCAGGTTAAAAACACTTCAGGAAATTTATTAGCATCTAGTTAAAAAGTGGGCACGCAGGCCTTTTTATATGCAAAATGACATCATCATTGAATATCAGATAATAACAAATAAACATCATTAATTGGGTTAAATGTTAAGTGGCTATGTCAGTGTCCACCCATTAATATTATTAATTGGCTCAGAGATTTGAGTGACTAGTGAGGCACCCTCCCATCATGGGATGTCGTCGCCATTGCTCTTTAGCACGAGGCTTACTCGGTGGAAAGGGGGGCTTGGGCATCATTTTACGTAGTTAGTGATGTCAGTCTCGTGGTCTGGTCCAAGGTTCTTTTATGAATAGA
Source organism: Pelobates cultripes (assembly GCA_933207985.1). Taxonomy (NCBI): domain Eukaryota; kingdom Metazoa; phylum Chordata; class Amphibia; order Anura; family Pelobatidae; genus Pelobates; species Pelobates cultripes. The sequence goes on from OW240923.1 coordinate 66,982,473, forward strand.
ACATTTCATTTAGTCGCTGTTCTCCTGGCCTTGGATTATACTATGTTGCAAGTCAACGGAGATCCGCTAACTCCGGGGCTAGTTATGTCCTTAGAGAGAGAAAATACAATCTCTTATTCATTATACTGAATACTGTCAGGAAATTCTGTCATGTAAGGTGAACAAAATGGAGAATTCTGTCATAGTGTGAGATTAAAATGGAGTTAGTACAATAATTCAATACAGGTTCTAATAAAGATTTTAATAATTCTACATCAGTCCCCCCTATGAAATGTTAGATTCTAAAAGATAAACTTTATTTGTTAGTATCAGAAGACGTGTTAGCCCAAAGGCACAGAAACCCTGTGAAGTAACGGTTCTTAAAGTCTTCTTAGTTCTTCAGAGGGACATCATAAAATAGACAAGCTTACATTACCATGTGGACCTGTGTTATCTGGAGTATAGGCACAACAAGTCATGTTGACAGGTAAACGTTGTTGGTTGCAATAGATATAATAAATGCAAATCAAAATATTATTATTAGCAGTGACGGTTTGGAAAATGGACTCAAACTTTCTTTTAACTGCAAAATCATCTGGTACCCCCCTTGGCACACCTATGGCATCAATATATATATATATATATATCAAACTTCCCTTTAGAGGGGTGCTCCTCTTTGTGTTCTGAAGCATGAATGTGGTGTGTCAAGAGTACCTTGTCATGTTTTATTTGTATGGACATAATAACCTTGGCTAGGGCACATTCGCTTATTCACCATAGTATTAAACCTGTCCTACGCTACATCAGTGTAGGTGGACTTGGATCATTTAGTCAATATTAATATCACCACAAACTCAGGATGGGCAAATAATCCTGAGGAAGCTTGGCGTTTGGATCTCTTTATCTTCACGAGGTCTCCTTTTGGGGTCCTCGGCTTTCCATCGATGGCAGGTGGTCAGGCATTATTATGGCCATCAACCACCTACTTGTTGATATCTTTAAATTTATTTTTGTCTTTTAACAGGTAATTTTTCCATTAGAGTCAAAAGTTTGTCAAGATCAACAAATGTTACTTCCCATGTTGCAGAGAGAGTCTTGAATCTGGAACAGTGAATCCACTGAGTGATCTCTGCAACTTTCACAATGCACTATTGGGTATATGGTCTTGGTTGTCACATTGATGACCGACTAGGCCTCTGGCCATCCTGGCAAAATGTCTATTATGACTAGTGCATATTTGAACCAGCAACTCTTTGGCACCTGGATATAGTCACTTGGATTCTTGAAAGAGATAGTGAGAGTTAGCTAGGTGCTTAGAATTCTCTTCCTCTTCTGCCTGAGCTGTCCTTGGCACAAATGACACAGGATCGGCAGTAACTGTTGATTAGAGGAGTAATTCTAGGTGCTTCAGAAAATTTATTGATCAAAGTGTTCATGAGGGTCTTGGATAGGTATAAAAAAAACTCCATGGGCCCACTGCCCAGTACATGTTTTTCCGGTAAACAGAACTTAAGAGTGTTGGAGTACAGCTCGTCTTTAAGTCTTTAAGGGTTGCCCCTTTCTGTTTCCAGCTTTGTATTTCTTCAGGATCAGCAGCTGCTTGTCATTCTTTCAGGATCTTGAGATCCGTGGATAGGATCTTCATGGTAAATATCGAAGTTTCTTCAGCGGACACTCTTCTGTCCACTTTCCTTAGTGCACTTGCGGCTTGTTAGGCAAGGCCACTTCTTCAGCAGGAGTAGTAGGGCATCCACCAATTTCTTAATAGCCGTGCTATGCTTAACTGGCGTGCCAGTCGCTGTGTGAAATCTTCTTGTCTTCCAGATTAACATTTTGCATGCCACTGAGAAGGCTGTCAATTTGGTGTCTTGAGCAGATGTGGGTGAGGAAAGTAAAGATGCTTGACGTACCTGATCTTCTGTAGCAACAGCAAATCCAGTATGGTACCTTTCCTCTTCATCCGCAAACAGAGTGGAGTCAGGATCTGGCAAAGCTACTGCATGCCTTGTTGAGAGGTGTCTTGTTTCTTCTTTCATCTGTTCAAAGCTACCATGAGGAGTAGTAGAAGAGATATCCTCACCTATTTCTGTGTGAGATTGAGGGTATTTGTCTTTCCATTTACAGTTCTCTTGCTGCCCCCCCCTCTGTAGAGAGCTGATATCGATTTTTAGTGTTTCATGTTTTATTGAGTCAGGTTCCTTTTATGAGATTTCTGGGGACTTAGTGAAGAAAACATGAGGGGCAGCCACCTCCCAGTGATGATACAGGTGTCTTACTTCCATGGGAATCTGGGTCAGGACCGCACTATTTCCTTGAGAGTGCCCAAAACAGTCTGAATAATAATTTTATTTATTTTTTTTTGTTAGTGTGGTATTCCCCCCTGGGAAGTGGCGGAAGAGGGGCCAGAGCAACTTTTTTTTAGTTTTTTTTTTTTTTTCTAAATATAATGTTGTCAGGTAGGGGACAAGGTGGAGTAGAGAGAGGAGTAGGAGGAGGAAAAGGTGGAGTAGGAGGGAGGAGTAGGAGGAGTAGAAGGTGAAGTAGAGGGAGGAGTAGGAGGAGGAGAAGGTGGAGTAGAGGGAGGAGAAGGTGGAGTAGAAGGTGAAGTAGAGGGAGGAGTAGAAGGAGGAGAAGGTGGAGTAGAGGGAGGAGAAGGTGGAGTAGAAGGAGGAATAGGAGGAGTAGGATTGAATAAGAGGAGGAGGGAGGAGTAGGAGGAGGAGAAGGTGGAGTAGGAGGAGGGGAAGGTGGAGTGGGAGGGAGGAATAGGAGGAGTGGAAGGTGAAGTAGAGGGAGGAGTAGGAGGAGGAGAAGGTGGAGGAGAGAGAAGTAGAAGGAGGAGAAGGTGGAGTAGGAGGAGGAGTAGGAGTAGGAGTAGGAGTAGGCAGGGGTGGGCAGGTAAGGGAGCAGACAGGTCTCTCTGGAGGCGTGGGTATGTAGCAGTGGAGGATACATCAGAAATCAGAATTAAGTAGAAATGCAATGGAGGCTGCAAATAGCACATGTACAACAACTTTTAACTGGCCCTATGCTTTCCCTAGAGAAAAATAATAAAAGGCTAACAAGCACATCTGTCTGTACAGGCCTCGAACGCTTCACTCCGTGGGTATCCCGCAGTGGCTAGTCCACTACATCTCCCACACCAGACTTTTGCTCGTAGAGACAGACGCTATCCCTGACTCTCTCTTTTTTTTTTTTTCTTCAACCTATCATAAAATATAACTCTTACTTACATCACAAATATACATTATCGCAATTTTATGTCTCGCAAAAGGGATAAAACTTATTTTACTCTTCACTGATAATGTATTAAAACTTACAAAATAGACAAATAACATTGTTTTTCTGCGAGATAAATGAAAAAGATAATGGAGGTTTTGTTAAGCTTTACATTTAGCTATACATTAATTTATCCTTTCTGGTTTCCAGTTTCTGGCTGTTAATGACAATGTACAATGTAATAGAGCAGCAGGAAAAGCTAGCAGAATGCTTGGTTGTATAGGGAGAGGTATTAGCAGTAGGAAGAGGGAAGTGCTCATGCCATTGTACAGAACACTGGTGAGACCTCACTTGGAGTACTGTATACAGTACTGGAGACCATATCCTTAGAAGGACATGGATACCTTAGAGAAAGTTCAAAGAAGGGCTGCTAAACTGGTTCATGGATTGTAGGATAAAACTTACCAGGAAAGGTTAAAGGATCTTATCATGTATAGCCTAGTGGAAAGACGAGACAGGGGAAATATGATAAAAGCATTTAAATACACAAAGGGAATCAACACAGTTAAAGTGGAGTCTATATTTAAAAGAAGGAAAACTACCATAACAAGAGGACATAGTCTCAAAAATAGAGGGACAAAGGTTTAAATAAAAATACTATCAGGAAGTATTACATTACTGAGAGGGTAGTGGATGCATGGAATAGCCTTCCAGCTGAAGTGATAGAGGTTAACACAGTAAAGGAGTGTTTAAGCATGCGTGGGATAGGCATAAGGCTAAGCACTTGCTGCTAGTAACAGATCTAGAATCAATACACTATAATGCCCAAAGTCTCGACTTCTATGCATATATAATAATAAAATATCTGGGCTTACATTTAAAAAAAAAAAAATGTTAGTCAGTCTTTAATCTTGGTGGTTAACATTATCCAATAAAGACAGATTGGAACACACTCCCCCCTTATCCATTTGTTAGTAGTTAGGCTCATAATGTTTTCTGGTTCTTTTCAATTAGATCAAAACATCTTGAGACCAATCTTTAATTGTATTACCATTTGTTCAAGAAATCTTTGTTTATTAGAAATTTCTTTTAGTAACCCTTCTTCTAGCATGTTATCAATTTTTTGTACACAAAGTTAAAACATATTGTTACTTAACACGTGAATCGGTATATATATATCCTTTCTACATATTAACCATCACTTGTCACAGACACTTTTCTGATATAGGGAAACATTAGCAGGATTATTTTAGTAATTGTAACTTTCTTGTTCATAATATGTGGGAATTAAGGAAGACAGCATGTCTTAAGATAGGATGAGCATGATAGGAGTAGATCTCGTCAGCCATGGATGGCCAGAACTGACACGATATATGGGCAGATATGACCTCACTAAGGGCAGAGTGAAGGCACTTAAGGACAACCTTCTTTTGTTCTAGGGGCCATTTTCCTTTAGGGCATACTAAGTCTCTCTGGAGGCGTGGGTTTCATGGGAAGTAACATTCTGTTCGGCAAAATGAAAATCTGAACTGTGGACAGACTTGACGGATTAAATAAGACAGTTGTGAATATTATACATCTAACAGCCCACAAAGCTGTCTCTAGAAACATATACTAACTTAATAACTTCTATTCCTGCATCAGATTCACTCCCTAACCATCCTATCAATTTCTATTGAGATAACAAAATACACAATTAGAATATTTTCTAGCAAAAATTCCATTGCTAAAATCTTATCAGTAGCTTCTGAATAACTCTACAGAACACCGAAGAGACAGACCTAAATCGCAAGCATGTCACCACCCCCCTCCGCCCCCTCCCCCCCCGCGTCTCACAGAAGCGAGGGGAGGGGGGGGTGTTTTAGCAGAGGGGGATTTGAGTGGAACAAGAGAGAGACTGCCTGCCAGCACGAATTTAACCATGTCAACGCTGTACAGTAACAAGACAGAAGGACAATTACATTACAAAGCAAAGAGACACAAAAACACAACATTTCATTTAAACCCCCACCCTCTACCAGGGTAATGGCTAACACAAAATACAAAAACCCCACAGCGTTTTAAGATTGGGGTGGGATGGTGACCATGGTCAGCTACATTTCGGTCATTACTGACAGGATGATGGAAGTGGTCACCTCCTGGACGCCCCGACAGGGCACTGGCTGGGATAACTTCCCAGTAACACAATTATTATGATATACATACAGTTCTTAACCCTTTATGATTTATCTCTTCCTCTACCCAACCCTCCTGCTGGATAGCCTTTCTACTCTGTACCATGCTTCAGCAGTACGCAATAAATCATTATCTGTAAGCTTGCCTTTCTTCTCTGTCAGTAATCTATGCCAACTTTCTGGTTGTAATCTACCACATGAAGGCACAGCAATTTTACACACTTTAGCAATCTTTGCAACATTTTTAACCAGTTCTTCACCTTCTCTATCTTCAACTAAATCACACGCGAGCCAGCCCCTAGCGGGCTTACTCGTTTCCTGTACCATATCCCCCTATACAAAGCGTATAAAAACATATACAAAGTATAGGTAAAGGAAAATGAAACAGAACGCCTACAATGCTCGACTGCCACTAGGAAGGGTGGGTCCCTCCCAGTGCGTCTTCCCAAAACGTAGACCAGTCACTGAATCCGTGTACCCTCGATGGTAACCACGGATTGGAGCGGGTGAGAAGTGTGTGACCAATCACTTCTCTTTCAAGAGAAATAGGAGTGGATAGTGTAAATAGTACAGGAAGTAAAGTAAAAGTAAACAGTGAAAGTAGAGACAGACCCAGGAGTTTGAATGACTCCACACTTAAGACAACATTTAATACAACATTTCAATTGAAATACAGTGCATGCATCAACAGTAATCCCTTTCCTTTACTCTTGTGGCCACCAAGGCCACCTCCCTCAATCTCGTAGTGTCCCCGCTCGGAGAACAACTTTCGTAAGTTTCACTACCAGCGGCCAAGGATAACGACTAACACCGGCCCGAAATCCATATGCCTCCCTCGTTACAGCAGTCCACCAAGTGTGGCCACCTCTATCCTCACTCCCGTAGTGCTCCCTATGGACCCACCCACAAGTCACACTACCCCGTGGTGATGGAGACAACAATGCCTGCCCGAATCCACACACCACAAATAAATTGGAATGCCACCAGCCTCAGCGCTCAAAGCTGGAGGGTACCATAACCTCTGCAAGCAGAGCAACGTACACAATGAGGCTAGCTAGAATATCAAAGTGACGTAACCGGGAAACCCCAGGAGGCAAGTCCCCTCCACAGATCCCCCAACCCTTCTTTTTCCTTACTACTGTTAGCTAGACAGTACCTAAAAGAAGTAAACAGGAAAACAGGACCCCTTTGGAAAATCCCCACAGGTCCACCCCCCCTTTTTTCCCAACAGTCTGGGCCAAGTGACTCCTAAAAAGGGGTAAAAACAGGCAACAGAAGACCCCCAGGCAACCACCCACGGGTCCACCCCCCTTTATCCCAAAAGAGGGAAAGAACAAAACATATACCACTAGCACACCCAGGCAACAGATAGACTAAATGCAGGTAAACTAAGTATCATTAACAATACAAAGACTCTGGGCAAGTTATTACCTGACTTTGATGTCCTCTCGGCAGCAGTCACAGACACTGGAACAGGTCAATCACAGGGGCAGGAACATACCGGCTAGGTGCTGCAGCAATCTCTACCGTGTACTCAGAGGTGATCAGGCTCTTTTCCTTCCCCCAGGATTCACCCACCCAGCATCTTCTTGGACAGCTGCCCAGACAGGACATAGCCCAGAGCCCCACGTTGGAAGCGCCAATTGTAGTAGATTAATTTAGAAATAAACAAAAATGTTTAAAAGTCTATCTGTTCCTGTCCAAATCTGAGATGAATAAATTGCGTATACGCAGAAGTAAGTTTACACTGACACATGCAGTTCAGGTTAAAAACACTTCAGGAAATTTATTAGCATCTAGTTAAAAAGTGGGCACGCAGGCCTTTTTATATGCAAAATGACATCATCATTGAATATCAGATAATAACAAATAAACATCATTAATTGGGTTAAATGTTAAGTGGCTATGTCAGTGTCCACCCATTAATATTATTAATTGGCTCAGAGATTTGAGTGACTAGTGAGGCACCCTCCCATCATGGGATGTCGTCGCCATTGCTCTTTAGCACGAGGCTTACTCGGTGGAAAGGGGGGGCTTGGGCATCATTTTACGTAGTTAGTGATGTCAGTCTCGTGGTCTGGTCCAAGGTTCTTTTATGAATAGAACATTTCATTTAGTCGCTGTTCTCCTGGCCTTGGATTATACTATGTTGCAAGTCAACGGAGATCCGCTAACTCCGGGGCTAGTTATGTCCTTAGAGAGAGAAAATACAATCTCTTATTCATTATACTGAATACTGTCAGGAAATTCTGTCATGTAAGGTGAACAAAATGGAGAATTCTGTCATAGTGTGAGATTAAAATGGAGTTAGTACAATAATTCAATACAGGTTCTAATAAAGATTTTAATAATTCTACATCAGAAGCTTAATAGTACAGTCAAATGACCTATGGGGAGGTGAGGTGTCAGCTTTCCCTTTATCAAAGACTGTCTTAAGATCCTGGTATTGAGAGGGTATCTGTAAGTCAGTAACTCGGGGAGAGTTGGTAGGCATGTTCGCTATGTGTGCTGGTGTAATCCATTGTAAACACCTGCCAGTACAACCCAAACCCCATGATACTATCTCTCCTAATTCCCAGTCAATGACAGGGTTGTGTTTCTTTAACCAGCGATACCCGAGAACTACTGGAAATGAAGGAGAAGAAATTAATAGCAAGGATATGGTTTCCTCGTGTAGCACGCCAATAGTAGCTTTGATTGGTATGGTCTCATGAGAAATAACAGGCTCTGATAGTGGTCTACCATCTATGGCCTCAACGGCCAAGGGTGTTTCTCTTAGTTGAGAAGGAAGGAGTTGTTTCTTGGCAAAAGCTTGATCCACAAAGCTTTCTGCTGCTCCAGAATCTATTAGAGCAAAGGTATTTACGGAAATCTTCTCCCAGGTCAAAGAGATAGGAATTAGAAGCCTATGGTTCTTCTGTTTATTTATAGAGGACAAGATCGCATCACCCAAGGCCTGTCTTCTGGAGGAACTTAGGTGCGAGCCTTTTCCGGCCGAGTGGGACAGTTAAGACGTAGGTGACCCCTTTGTCCACAATATAAACAAAGACCCTCCCTTCTCCTGTATTGTCTCTCCTGCTCAGTTAGTCGAGTAGTTCCTAATTACATTGGCTCAGGTAATGCTAGAGCCATAGAATCGGGATTCTGGAACGAGGGAGCTAATCTAATAGAAGGTCTACGGATTCTATCTCTAGTATTTTGTCTTTGTCTCATGCGTTCATCTATGCATGAGATAAATGAAATCAGATCTTCCAAATTATCAGGGTGTTCTCTAGTGGCTACCTCGTCTAAAATTTCATCAGATAAACCATTTAGAAAAACATCTATGAAGGCTTGCTCGTTCCATTTCACCTCGGAAGCCCGAGATCTGAATTCTAACGCATAATCCACAAGTGTTCTATTTTTTGCCTGAGACATAGCAAAGCCGTAGTGGCATTGGCCTTTCTTCCTGGAGGATCGAACATTCTCCTAAATGCTCCTCAGGCTGCAGATTCGGCCAAGACAATAGTGACTGCATGGCCATAGCCATCTGGTCCATTCTATGGTCCATGGTTTCAAATCCAGAGTCCTGGAAGCTGACCTGAGAACTAGTACCTGCAGGATACATTGGCACTGTCGTAATGTCAGGATTGAGACAGGGATCCAACACGCAGAGTACGGACAATATAAAGACGTATACCAGACCTTAGCATTGCCGGACTAACGTCACACATACAAAGAATGGTCAGGGATGAGCAGAGGTGGAGGGAACGAGAAGACAGGTAAGCGAAAGCCAAGCCGAGTACAAGGGTAGGAGAGAGAAGCAAAGTCAGAATAGAAGCCAAGTCAATAACCAAAAAACCAATCACAGGAAACGCACTGAGGGAACAGACAAGCTGAAACCACGACAGGGCAATGACTCACTGTAAGTGAGTACCTTTTATACCCTGCCTCTTTAATTGCACTGCATCATAAAAGGGGGGGGCTATCGCGGACGGCATCTAACATGACGAAATTGCTGGAGGAGAAGGGTGCCTGTGTGCCCACTTGAGATAGGACTTCCAGACGCCCAGCCTCCTTGCTTCCAGCTACAACAGGTACCATGACATATAATACTTGTGGGGATATAATGCTTGTGGGGGTTCCTATCAATATTGTATGTTTTTTGGGTTGTTATGTGTTGTACCTCAGGTGCCTGGGAGATGTTTAGTTTAAGTAAAAGCAAGCTCATTTATCTCCTAGACACAGAGATGGCTGGGCGGGCTTACCTATGTTTTTGCTGAAGATCCCATGCTGGGGGTCTGTGTATTTAAGCTGGCCACTTGGTCATAACAAACCATTCCTTTGTATCCTTCATCAAGTCTCAACTGATGTTTGGCTATGCGAACAGATAGAGCGTTTCAGACGAACGTACCACTATGAGGTTTGTTACACAAGTCATATACTTTTCTCTGTTTCAAGCTATATACTTTTTAACTTTTATCTACTGTTACCTGTCATTTGTATTTATTTTCTAAATTTCCTGAAGACTACTTCCCAAAGAATACTAGGTGGGGATTATACCACCCACGCTTGATAGAGCGGTTAATCTGCTCCATCGATTGTTAGTACAGTTCTTTTTTATTTAGACTTACATATAGAGTGAGCACTATTGGCTGCCTTTTGTCATTTTCATATGACTTACCTCAACATCTTCCTAGTGGGATTTACTGCCTGAGGGGTATCCGGCAATTGGGGATACAATACCACTGCATGCTGTTTTATCCTGAGCTGGTTGAGCTTACCATGTAAGTTGGCAGTTTTAGACCTGTATGTTGTAAGTTCTCTTCCACTACTGTATTGCACTGTTGGTCCTCCTTTGCTTTCTTTCATATGCTGCTATCGAGCAAAGTTGTCCATTTAAGCACTTTTTTGACAGTAAGAAGATGGATTGCTTATTTTTAGGACTGTGTCTTATCAGCGAGTACTTTTATATTTATTTTTATTAAAAAAAAATTCTGGACCATACTGCAGACTTTTTTATTTCTGTGTTTTTGTTTGTTTTTACCTGCATTTTTTATGGTTGGTACTACCTGTATATTTTCTGTTTCTACTTCTTTTTAGGGGTTTAGAGGAAATCTCCCTTTTTTCAGGTCTGCTGCCTTTTGTAGCTTATATAGTTGTTCAGCGCTGCTCCATTTTTTGTGTTGTTTTGTATTATTACTTTGAACACCATATATCCCAAGGGTCTTAACAAATTTGTTTAATTTAATGAGTTCTTAAATAAGTGTTCGTTAATTAATTTATGTACTAATGGTTTCATTTTTTTTTTTTATATACTGATAGGGATTGTCATGATTATTGAATAACAATTCTCACTATTTATATTCTAGACAAGTTATTTAATTCTGGACATATGGTACTTATAATGTATTGGTTTCTTGCATAATAACCAGGTTTTATAATAATCAGGTTTTTTTTACTCACAAGTGTAATATCTATAAATTAATATTATAGTTGTGATTGTCCTGTTTTTTTGGACAACCCTTATCATACCATGGCATTGAACATTAACGCATGATTACTCTACTTTCTCCGCCACATTTACTGCCAGTAAGGTTTATGAGAAATATTCATGTAAAGAATACTAAGGAGGAGATATCCGGCTTTATTACTATTGTTTTTTTTATTGTTATTATGAGTAATTTTATAACATTGAGGCTTTATATTTGGTTATGACTCACACACATTTCACTTTTCACTAGGGTTGCCACCTAGGAGTGCCCGGCTGCCTGTGGGAGTTATCCCTCCTGCTTGTAGTGTGTTTCCTAGCTTCCTGTCTGACCTCACATTGCCAACTCTGTGTCTGACTGCTCCTGCAGACCGTTCAGCCAGAGTAAGTGTTCAGGTATACAGAAGGGGCTGGAGCGGAGAAAGTCTGGACTCTCCATGTGCACTGCAAGGGTTAATTCTAACATATACTAACATATAACCTTTTCATGAATAAACATAAATAAACACAGAATAAATAATAATAAAACACAGACTCAGATATGTGATGAAAAAGGCCATGGTCTTTTATTTAGTTTATAACACATTACAAACCATAATTTATTTACTTTTAAAATATATAACTTGTAACCAAACATCTCTGGTCTTTAAACCCCCAGAGATTTTAACACATGAATTACAATTGAGTTCCGCCCTATTAGCCAAAACTTACACAAATATATAATCAAACTGAGTTAGTCCAACCCCTTTTAAAATAAGCAGGTGACCTCAGCCCCATCAGCTTCAGCATCCAACTAATGCCGCAGCCCACTCCACCAGACCGTGGTTTCTTATAAATCACACACGATCTTATCAGGCGTGTCTCCCTCAATATTAGGGTAATTGCATGGATATAAGGAGTCTTACAGCCGTAGAGATCTTGATATAGAAATATCTTTTTAAAGCGTCACTTTTTTTAACCCCCCTCCCGACTCCATTACATCTAACCCCCTAGTCACCTCCAAATGCCCCTAAGCCCCCTGTCTTACCTATTTTTTAACGTAGGTTCTGGGTGCCGCCATCTTTGTGTGGGTAGATAAAGTACCTGTGGGACATGTCACCTGCCCACACTTGATAGCGCTGTGAGATTCCCGCACATGCCCAGTTAAACACTTGGACATGCGAACCGGGATTTCATTAGAAAGATGAATGAATAGAAATGTCAGATGAGCAAACACTGAATATTGGTGTTCATTTGTTTGTTTAGTTTATTACAAGGAAGGAGCTACAGGCGCGCAGCTCCCTCCTTGTAATAAGTAAAGATAGAAGCGGCAGGGAGCAGTGCTCCCCGCCACTTCCTAAGCCCCCCATGTCCTCCCTCACTCTACGGGGGTCAATATGACCCCCATAAAAACATAAGGGAGATTAAAATCTCCTGAACGTACCTACTCGCTATGCCACGAGTAGGGGCATGTCACTAAACAGCCTGTTAAAAAAAAAAAACCTAGTACCCCCACCCCTGAGTGGCAGGGGCACTAAAAAACAATAAGTGGGGGGACCTATTGTCCTCCCCCAGGCCCCCACCACTGAGCAGTGGGTGGGAGCCATAAATGATAATGACGGGGGGGGACCTATTGTCCGCCCGCCCCCAGCCCCCACCCTGAGCAGCAGGTGGCAGCCATAAAAGGAAAATGAGGAGAGGGCGATAAAGGAAAATGAGGGGGGCGGGAAACTATTGTCCTCCCCTGGCCCACACCCCTGAGCGGCAGGTGGGGGCCATAAATAACAATAAGGGGGGCCCACTCCTGAGCGGCAGGTGGGGGCCATAAATGATAATGAGGGGGAGGGACACCTATTTTCCTCCCCACTGGCCCCCACCCCTGAGCGGTGGGTGGGGCCTTAAATGAAAATGTATCTTTACCAGGCGAGGGCACGCGCAGACTGAGCTCCGCAGGGCAAGGAAAGGCTTATAAAGCCTTGCCCCACCCTGCAGTTAGGCTCAGAACACTCTGATTGGGTGACTTGGAATTCAACCAATCACAGTGCTTGTCATTTTACACAGAGTGGGTAAGTTCTTTGGAATTTTCCCACGCTGTGTAAAATGACACAGAGCACTCTGATTGGATGGATTTCAAGTCAACCAATCAGAGTGTTCTGAGCCTAATTACAGGGCAGGGCAAGGTTTTATAAGCCTTGCCCCGCCCTGCGGAGCTCAGTCTGCGCCGTGCCCTTGCCGGGTGAAGATGGATTCATTTTTTTGCCTCTGGTTTTTTCTTTTTGGGCAGATTTCTTTTTGCAGAAGTAGAATCCTGATATTCACAAAGTGAGTATAACAGGAAGAGAAAATAGGGAATAAGACAGAAATATTTAAGCTCTGAAACTGGAAAGATAGGAGTTCACCGGATTCTATAAAACATACAGATAATGCACAATAAATGTGGGTATCCAGGAGCTTAATAGTTAAATAACAATGAATCAGTAAATAAAAATTTAAATATAAAAATGAAAAAGATAAAAGTAGTATATATCCTATACCAAAAATACACAGATCGTAAGAAGTATCTAGAAAGCAGAAAACAGATTACTTTTTAAAATTTACAACCATTAAAACATAAAAGTCCAGGAACAATTAAAACAAAATAGTCACTAAGATATATCTCAGTGCCAGCAGTGTTATGAGTCTCTTTATTGTATCATAAACAACCTATGTCCTGCTAGTATAAACAATACAGGATTGAATAGGTCCTTATGGAATTAATATACTCTACCTGTAGGAAAGATAGTGATTAAGGTGGTAACAAGGCGTGTTAGTATTGAAAATCGATCTTAACATGTATAGCTTGGAGGAAAGACGAGACAGGGGGGATATGATAGAAACATTTAAATATATAAAGGGAATCAACACAGTAAAGGAGGAGACTATATTTAAAAGAAGAAAAACTACCACAACAAGAGGACATAGTCTTAAATTAGAGGGACAAAGGTTTAAAAATAATATCAGGAAGTATTACTTTACTGAGAGGGTAGTGGATGCATGGAATAGCCTTCCAGCTGAAGTGGTAGAGGTTAACACAGTAAAGGAGTTTAAGCATGCGTGGGATAGGCATAAGGCTATCCTAACTATAAGATAAGGCTAGGACTAATGAAAGTATTTAGAAAATTGGGCAGACTAGATGGGCCGAATGGTTCTTATCTGCCGTCACATTCTATGTTTCTATGTTTCTATGAAAACTAACAGCCTCGATCAGAATCTTGAATGACACAATATGTAACTTTGTGTTAAACTTAATACAAATGCATAGATAAAAAACAGTGCATAAAATAGGATAATAAACTAATGTTAGTACCAAAAACGTATATATAAAAAAGGAGCTGATAGGTTAAAAATTGATATATTTATTACAAATACTAAAAACAGTTTCCAATAAAAAAATTCAAAAAAATGAAGATCAAAATATAAAATCCCTATGAAGTCCAGAATAAACAGGATAAAAAAAAGCAATGTGACCTGCTTCACCAACCCGGATGGATGAGGATGATAATAGTTGGGTTCCTTATCGGTAGTGCAGCAGCCGGTGAGGACAGCGTCCGCTTTCCTCAACACCCCACCTCCGACCTCACATCGAGAGGTGAGCTCCTAGAATTACGTCAATACTGGGTTGGGATCGTACTCGGTTGCAAGTTCTCGCTGTCTAATCTCTCCTCACTGGATGTTACTCCTGGGATTCAGCCTTACGCGTTTCGTAGGGTACTGCCCTACTTCATTAGAGGCATATGGTGTGCACAGTCCATGATTGTATTTATATACCGTTCTACAAGTCACTAATTATATACAAACAAGCAGTTATACATTTAAATCATACAAAAATTTTTTTACTATTACGAAATAGAAATACATAAAAAACAATAACTGAATAAAAATACATTATTGACACTTTGTCTCATTTCTTTTACAAGGGATGTGTTAAAACCTTCAGTTAATCGATACATAATGTCTGATTACATATTGGATGTTGTGTCATATTGGGAACAGAGAGAAATTTAAAGTAAAAAATGGATTGAAATAAGATAAAGAATTCATATTGGTAGTAGAGTTATTTTCTTTGTATATCGAATGATCAAAAATGGTATAAGGATATATAGAAAAATGTCTACTCAATATTTAACCTTCGGTGCTGCATTAATAAAAGGTGAGTACCGCAGCTAAGAATGTCTTATTTACATATATGAGACGGACACTTTTAGGGACACTTTATTCCAGAGATCTTATTTTTGTAAAGGTGATTTTAATTCAGAACACTTATTCTAAGTAATGGTGTAAATATATTTGTATAAAAAAGATATATACATATGTATATATATATATATATATATATATATATATATATATATAAACAGGGTACAGTAAAATAAAAGATATTTAACAAATTTTCTTAAAAGGTTATATAAGAGGGGGCGTGCCCGGACGTCGAGAGAGATGGCAGCACACTAAACGAGCTCCGCTGTCACGGGCTCCAAAACGCGGCTAATATACAGCAATTTCAGCCCATCTCCGTCCCAGATCACGAGGAAGATGTCCCAACACCACTCGAAAAAATCTGCGGAGGCTAAAGAAAAATCAGCCTTCTTTGCAGCGAGAACGCCGCAGCACAAGCCGGCCGACCAGCAGGCCCAAGATGGCGCCGACACAGACTCTGATGCAGACCGTGCCAGCACAGCCGGTAAGCAAGCAGACACCCCACTCACACAGAATCTCTTGCAAACCATGCTAGATGCAGCAGTGGCCAAAATGCAATTCACGGTCACTGAGGCTATCAATGACGTGAGACAAGACATTACTAGTCTTGAAGCACGAACCTCACACCTAGAGGGGAACATGGGAAGGCTCAACGCAGCTAATGCTGACACAGAAGAGCGCCTAAGTAAGAATGAAGACAAACTTTATCTCCAGGAAACCAAAATAGCAGATATTGAGGACAGATCGCGCCGCAACAACATACGCCTAAGAGGGGTACCGGAAGAAATAGGACCCCAAGATTTAACAGCATTTGCTGTAGAGTTGTTCAAAGCTATATTGCCAGATATCCCAGCAGATATGTTTCTCCTAGACCGCATTCATAGACTCCCCAGACCGCAGCACTTACCGCCCACCGCGTCAAGAGACGTCCTCATGAGACTACACTATTACCACATCAAGGACCAAATCCTGAGGGCACACAGATCCAAAAAGACCTTACCCGACCAGTTCAGAGACATCCTCTTGTTTATGGACTTATCCGCGGAGACATTACGCCGAAGGCGATCCTTTAAAGATATAGCCGACGCTCTGAGACACCACAATGTCCAGTACCGGTGGGGATACCCAGCTAAGCTCCTTATCACAAAAGGGAGCAAGCTTTTCACTGCAAACACACCAAGAGAAGGTCTAAACCTCCTGCGACAATGGGGCCTATCCCGAAACCTCCAGCCCAATCTCCAGACCTCCAGCAAATCCACAGAAGAAGAAGAGAGACGCCCTCCAAAAGCGAGAGGCACGTTCCCGAAGGAAGACTGAAAGCCGGCGCCCGGTGACAGCAAGTTAACTCCAAGATTTACCTAAGGCCTACCTATTATATAATATATTAATATATGTCACGTTATGTCTGAACATATCGAAATACTTATCCCCACTGATGCTCACTACTAAAGAGAGCAGGGGCAAATTATGTGACCCCCCCATGAGCCCAGAGCCACAAACCCCCCACTAACTAGGCCGTCATAGACCTATAAGGCATCACCTATAACAGCCAATGCCTCCGCCGCTGATTTTTAAGACATCACGCTCCTCATTATGGTGCATATTGCGCCAAAGCGTTAGTAGCCAAAAGGGAACAGGGACGGAGAGAACCCAACCCACAATGACCCCTAAGCGGCCTTCATGAGACCCGACCCGCTCACACCACCCCCAGTTAGGAAGTGCAATAGTTATGGCACATACCTCTGAAAGTTACCATTATATAATACTTTCTTTACTTAATACCTACTTAATGTTTGATTGTTATACTGTATTAATTTGTTTTGTTTCACTTTATATTTTGTATTACGTAACCGACTCACTTCTTTAGGTACCAAGACTAAACCACTGGCAGGGTAGTAATCGACCAAAAACAGCCACTCGGCCGCACCTACCGCCCCATCAGACTCACCGCTACCTTCTCCCCGCCAACACTAACGAGTAGCCCTACCATATAACTCCCAGACGATGAAGATACTTACCCACAACGTTTTCGGGCTCAATTCACCCAACAAACGGTATACCCTCCTTAGAGAGCTAAATAACATACAAGTGGACATAGTCTACTTACAAGAGACGCATTTCAAACACGACTCTAAACCCACCCTAGGACTTAAAAATTTCCCACACCAGTTCCACGCAACCTCCCCTACTAAAAGCAAGGGAGTGTCAATCCTACTGAGCCACTCTCTAGCCTTTGATCTCATCTCGCTCCAACTTGACCCGCAAGGCAGATTTATCATACTAATATGCACCCTGAATAACAACACATACACACTAGTTAATTCCTACTCCCCCAACGGCAACCAGAGGCCGTGCCTAGCTTCACTCCTTGCTAACGTGGAGAAGCACCAGACAGGTACCACAGTCATCGGCAGGGATTTTAATCACTTACTGGACCCCAATACAGACTCTACAGCCCGACACTTCACTAAACTGAAAAAATCCCTACACAAATGCTGCAATTCCATGAACAAACTGCTGTCCTCGCATGGCCTCTATGACATATGGAGAACCTTACACCCTAACACTAGGGAATACACCCACTACTCCCACGTCCATAATACGTACTCCCGCATAGACGGGTTCCTAATGAGCAACGCGCATCTACAACAGATTAGAGATTGCGACATAAGACCATCCACAATATCGGATCATAGCCCAGTCATGTTAACCCTCACAGACTCATACCAATATAAAAATCGAAGCCCCTGGAGATTAAACGAACATATCATCAAAGACCCCTCATTCATGGAGACGACATGCAGAGAATTGGTCCTCTACCTAGCAACCAATACCCCTGACGGCCCTACCCCCACCACATTGTGGCTGGCACACAAACCAGTCATTAGAGGGATACTATTAAGCAGGGCAGCCTATCTCAAAAAAACTAGTCACGCCGCAAGGATCACACTCCTCAAAAGAGTCCAAGACCTCCACAGACTAAACCAGGTGAACCCCTCCCAAGCTCTCCAAGAACAAATACAAACCGCACAAAATGAAATCCACAAAATCCACCTCCGCAAAGCGAACACAGCACTGAAGAAACTCAAAGCAACGTCCTACTCAATGGGAAACAAAGCCACAAAACTTTTAGCACAAAGGCTTCGCGACAAGCAAGCACAAACAAGAACACAATTCATTTACACACAATCCGGGCAAAAAGTGATGCAACCCACGCAAATATGCAATGAATTTGCTCAATATTATGGCACCCTATATAACCTACAAGACCACCCCAACACACCCAAACCCACCCCAGAGGCCATAAGAACATATCTCAACAAGATAGCACTTCCCAAAATTCTTCCGCAACAAGCAACACAACTTGCCATGCCCATCACCACAGAAGAGATCCTCCATCATATAGACAAAATGCCCAAAGGCAAAGCACCAGGCCCCGACGGGTACACCAACTTATACTACAAACTGTTCAAGCACAAACTCGCTCCACTCCTCGGCCAGTTCTTCAACGAAGCAACGAGACTGGGGTCCTTCCCAACCGAATTCTTGTCAGCACATGTTATCACGATCCCCAAACCAGGGAAGCCCCCTACTACATGCCAAAACTTCCGCCCAATCTCTCTGCTCAACGCAGATGCCGAATTATACGCTAAAATTCATGCCGATCGCCTTAAATCAATACTGCCCTCTATAATCCACGTGGATCAAGTAGGTTTCGTTGCAGGCAGACAGGGACCAGAAAACACTAGGAGGGTCCTCAACATATACCATCGCCTTAAGAAGACCAAACAAGAAAGCATCATGCTTTCCCTAGACGCGGAAAAGGCGTTTGATCGTCTAAACTGGCACTTCCTACGTGAAACCCAGTCTCTCTACGGCTTCCCACCATCCTTCCTATCTGTGGTAAAGGCCCTATATAGCAACCCCACAGCAACAGTGCTTTCCTCAGGTTTCTGCTCAAAGCCCTTCCCGATTACTAATGGCACCCGCCAGGGATGCCCCCTATCACGCTTTTGTACGTCCTAGCACTAGAGCCCCTAGCCATAGCCATCCGCAAAAATCATGACATACAAGGAGTTTTTGTGGGCCAAACAGAACATAAACTCAACCTCTTCGCGGATGATATCCTTCTTACACTTAGCCAACCACTTATCTCGCTTCCATCCCTACACCTGGAATTACAGGCATACAGCCGGCAGTCATACTATAAATTGAATATCACTAAAACACAGGCGATGTGCCTTAACGTCCCCCAACTAACGGCAGAGATTCTGAAATCAGCCCACGACTATGACTGGCGAACGGACCATCTTACATTTCTAGGCATCAAAATAACTAGCAAACCGAGTGAACTGTTCCCAGTGAACTACACGAAACTGAAGAAAGACATTGAAAACCAACTACACAACTGGAAAAACCTTTTTCTCTCCTGGGTAGGGAAAATTGCGGCAATCAAGATGACAATACTACCCAAGATCCTGTACCTCTTACGAACCCTACAAATAAGAGTACCCCAAAGCTACCTGACCAAACTACAGGCTATCCTCTTACGCTTTAGCTCTTTAGGGAAACATCCCAGAGTCCCAAAAACTCTACTCTTCCGACACGTAAAACATGGAGGAATGGGGCTCCCGAACCTGAAGGCATACTACCAAGCAGCCCTTCTCACGAATGTCATAAGTGTACACTCGCCCTCACACAACCCCCAATGGGTGGCACTGGAAAGCCAGTTCTGCTACAACAAAGACCTCCCTTCCACACTATGGTCGCCCCCACATATGAGACCCCAAACTCTGGACATGCTACCCACTACCAGACTTCTGATGTCCACATGGGACGCCCAGAGGAGCAAACTATGCACGGCCCACCCATGGGCCCTGGCTGCCCCCATCAAGACCTTACACCACTTCAACGGTACATTCCCGCACAAGACATGGAATGAGAAGGGCATTACACATCTACCACCTCTACACATCTAAAGGTCTAAAATCCTTTCCAGACCTACAATCAGAGTACGAACTTCCCCCGAACTACACGTTCGCCTACCTCCAAATAAAAGCGCTGCTCCTAGAAAACACGGTCAATACAAGGAAACAGTCCTTACAAGCCTCAGTAACAAAGTTTGAATTACAATGCATAGCGACGACATCCCCAAAGAAATCACTATCAATTTGTTACTACCTCTTAGCGAACAGAAATTGTCTGGAAGTTCATGAGAGACTGGCAAAAAGATCTCCAGAGACAGATAACCCCTCGAGAATGGGAAACAATCTTCACGGCACACGAAGGACTGAACACATGTGCTACCCACTTGGAAACGGCACGGAAAATACTCTATAGGTGGTACATGGTGCCTTCCCGACTACATGCCATATACCCTAACACGACAGCCACCTGCTGGCGCTGTAAATTACAAGAAGGCACTATGCTCCATGTGTGGTGGTCCTGTGAGACAGTAAATAAGTTATGGAAAACCACCGAACAACTGATCCAAGAAATCACAGATTACACCCTGCCACACGATCCAGCAGCAGTGCTTCTCAAATTATTTCCAGATAACATCCCCAAAGCAACACGGAAGATGATATTCCTCATACTCAGCACAGTGTCCACCCTGATTGCCAGAAACTGGAAGACCCCCACTCTTCCTTCAGTCTCAGAAATCACAACCCTAATGTCTGCAACGGTAGACTACGAACTCCTTATGTGGAACCAAATGAGCATAGGGAAACTAAGCCCAACCATTGCCGAGATGTGGGGAAACCACATACAAAAATCAACAACACCTACACAAAACAGCACAGCCTAACGCGACACAAGGCTAACTTGACCGAGAAAAATACTGCCAATTCAGACCCCGACTAGGTCTAACATCCCACCATAACACTTTGCCAAACACAACACCACTTCTTGGTACCGCACCAAACACCCCCTTGTTACCCCTTCCACGCCCCTTCCCCCAGCTCTCCTCCCCCCCTCCCGCCTCCTTCACCTGCTCTGACATCCT
Organism: Pelobates cultripes; assembly: GCA_933207985.1. Taxonomy (NCBI): domain Eukaryota; kingdom Metazoa; phylum Chordata; class Amphibia; order Anura; family Pelobatidae; genus Pelobates; species Pelobates cultripes. The sequence continues at coordinate 67,003,537 of OW240923.1, forward strand.
AGACAAGGAAGTCCTGATAGTGCTACAGACTTCAACTACTAACCCCAGAACTACTAGCCTCAGAACATCCCATGACCATCTCGCAAACCTTGCTTGAACTAACAAAACTAACACTCAACAGCAACCACGCAACGAGACCCCCAAACAGTCCCAAGGACAGTACACAAATGCAAGACAGTTCTCAGGTCCCCCAACACTAACAGACACGTTATCCATTGACAGTTAGATCCATACAAAGACCCCTCCCCACATAACTTATGATCCTGTAGGTGTTACGGCCCTGAAATGTGTGTAAAATGTACGTATTACTTACAAGCAGTGTCAAGCAGTGTCATGATGCACAATTCTGCATTGTCCCCCTTCCTTTTTGCCTTCTGTACCCCATTATACTTGAAAATAATAAAGAACAAGTTGAAAAAAAAAAGGTTATATAAAATCCTCTTATCTAAAACACAGGCGGCTCTGTATATCTCCTCATTAAAGTCTGGTTGACCACAATGCCGTAGGAAAAACAACTGTGGTGTAGCAGACTTCGAGAGGAAATATATGTGTGATAGAGTAAAAAAATTAGTAGTATAAACTTAAGGAATCATAAATTATTCAGTTTGGGATAGGTAATTCACCTAAATGTTGTTGGTATGTGTGAGTCACACCTAATATCATAATACCTATCACACTAGTTCCTAGACCTGGACTTTGTGAAACATAAAAAGAATAAAAATATAAAAATTACCGTCAGAGAATAGCAAGGATTATATTGATCAAATAAATACAGTCCATCTGGTGACTTCAAAAATGATCTTAAACATCAAAATAAGAGAATAATACTAGGACACCAGAAAACAGAAAATACACGTGACAAATATCCAATAAAAATGTCAGTATTAGAAAAAATAAGTGATGGGAAAAAAGGTAAAGGAAAACGACCAGATGTAGCTGAAGAGGGGAGAATCCTAAGAGACAGTGATGGTGATGATAAAAATTAATTAAAAGAATAAGAAAGAAAGAATAAAAGAGAATAAAAATTAGAAATTCAGAAATCAACAACTATGAGGAATAGCTAAAAGCTATAAAAAAGCATTCAGCTCAAAATCTACATTTAGGCCCTTCGGTGCAAGCGTGTTGAGGGTAAAAATCAATTTTGCTTCTGTTTGGTGTAGATTTCTTTCCAAGTCTCCACCTTTCCAATTAATATACACTTTTTCCATTGCCAAAAATTCCAGGCCTGTTGGGATTCCACCATGGACTTCCTTGAAATGTCTAGGCAGGGTCTATGTGTGGGTAAGCCTCTTCTAATATTACGAATATGTTCTGAAATTCTCGTCTTCAATGGTCTTTTTGTCCTACCCACGTATTGTTTCAGGCATGGGCACGTAATGAGATATTTGACGCCCGAAGTGTTGCAGTTCATATTGGATGTAATCTTGTATTCTTTTCCATCGTCCACAGATTTTAATGTCATCCTCTTTGTTTCTTGATGAAGGTTATTTTTACATCCTTGGCACTTATTACACATTGAAAAGCATTTACTTGAATCCTTCTTCTGAATTGAATGAGTGGATTTCAGAGTTGGGGCCAACATGAGTTTTAGATTGAGGGCCCTCGTGAAGATAATCTGAGGTTTATCTGCTATAAATACTGATAGACTACAATCACTCTTGAGGATTCCCCAGTGTTTCTTTAATATATTCTGTGCAGTGTGGGCTTGGTTATTGTATTTCGTAATGAATGCCGGTGTCAAGTTTTGTCTCGTCTGGACCTTGACTTTGTTCTGTAAAGTTTCTTCCCTTGGAGTATTCATTGCTTTTCCTAATGCTTTATCTAAAAGTGGAATCGGGTATCCTTTTGTAACAAATCTTTGCTTCATCTCTTCCATCTGTTGTCTACATACTTGTGGCTGTGAGCAGTTTCATTTTTTCCTTCTAAATTGACTATGAGGGATGTTTTTGAGCCATGTTGGTTTGTAATGGCATGAAACTGTTGCAGTCCAGTTCTTTTTTGTATATTTTTGTATGTAGTTTCCCTTCCTTAATATATATACATAAATCTAAAAATTCTACCTGTTCTGTTGAGTGCGAGAAAGTGAATTTAAGATTATATGGATTATAATTAAGATACATCTTAAAATTTTCCAGTGATTCCAAATCCCCTCTCCAGATAAAAAAACAGTCGTCAATGTACCTTCGCCACAAGGACAGTTTTGCGCCAAATGGGCAGTGGTCCCAGATGTACTCATCTTCCCACTTGCCCATGAAAAGATTAGCATAACTCGGCTCAAAACGTGTCTCCATGGCTGTTCCTTCCAACTGAAGATAAAACTGTCCATCTGAACAAAAAAAATTATAACTTAAAATAAAAGCGATACACTGAATTAAAAAAATCTATCTGGTCATTTTTTTGTTCTGAATAAACAGCCAGAGAGTATTGTACCGCCTCACATCCCTGAAGGTGCTCGATTATAGGATAAAGAGAAAATCAGAGAAAATATTAAGAATTTGGATGGAGGCTTTTAAATAAGATTTTAAACATAAAACCATGTCTTGTAACTAATGATCCACATATTCAGATAGATTTGCTGTTAGTGATCCTAGGCCAGATATTATAGGCCTTCCAGGGGGTTTCTGCAATTTCTTGTGTATTTTTGGGTCTGGCAGAGCTTGAACCTGCGTTCCCTGCATCCCTGTCAGGTATCTTGGCCTTGACTCCACGCATCTCTAGCTCCTTTTGTGTAGTTCCTGGGATCCGTTCTAAGTATGATACCTTCAAAGTCGATTGTGAGGTCCTGTTCTCCCTGAGACCACTTACCTATGTCCTTGACTCCACGCATCTCTAGTTCCTTTTGTGTGGTTCCTGGTATCCGGTCTAAGTATGATACCTTCAAAGTCGATTGCGAGGTCCTGTTCTCCCTGAGACCACTTACCTATGCCACAGACGTCATTAAAGTGAGGAAATCGATTACCTTGTTGTCGGGGCACCTTAAGATTTGGGCCCACCAGTTGTTACTCACCAAAAGCCCAGTCCTGGATTCCTGGGAGTCCTTTATTCCCCTGGGTTTACAATGCAACATGACACAAAAGTCCTATGTACATAGATCACCTCCTGTTACTTCACATATATTGCAACCCGGATTGGAAATGGACTACACTACTCATTTCACTCGGACTGCTGTTACAGCTAACCCTACCACTCCCAAGTCTCCCGAAGTGCCTGAAACATCGTATACATCTGACAGGGAGGCCGAGGAACCCATGGAGATTGGACTGTTTACGTTCCATCAGTCATTTCAAGAAAGGGCAAGAAGGACGGCGCATGGACTGTGTTATTATTGTGGGGAGAGGGGACATTTAATATCTTTTTGTCCCATTCATCCATCTAGGCCTCAGGTTCTCCGTCTGGGTACTACTCTGGCATATCCTATGAGACCTGTCTGCCAACATGCTGCCTGTCCTTGCTTGACCACTCTGACCAATCCTCAGCCTTCTACAGTCATTGCTCCTGAGGTCGTGCAGGAATCTGTTACTAAAAAACTTCTGCTTCTAAGAAGGCAAGCACCACAACCACTACAAGTCCTGTCGAGGAAGAACCACCCTTCTGGCTGTACCTATGCCTCTAATGGGACTCTAGTCTGGGAGGAGGACTTGAAAGTATTTGAAAAGGCCCTACAAGCTATGACCTCCGCTCCTGCTAGTACCACCAAATCCAAGAAGTAACCTTCTGGACTGTATATCGCTTTCCTCTTCTTGCCTAACGGCGTCTTTGAAGCAAGGGTGATATCAGGGTCACCAGAATGCTATGCGCTAATTATGGGTATTTGGGTTTGAACCTGGGTTTCCTGCATCTCAGTTAGGCACTTTGACTCCACATACCTCTAATTCTTATTTTGTGGTTCCTGGGTTCATGCTGTCTGAATCTCTAGTTCTGGGCATTTGCACACCTGTTCCTGGTTCCCTGATGATTGGCTGAGACTCCCTATTTAAACCCCGCAAGGCTGGTTCTTGTTGTCAGATAGTGTTTCCTGTTCGGTTTCACTGCTGTTCATCTGACTCCTGGTTTTGATCCCCTGTTCGTCTACCGTTTTTGCCTGATTGCCACCTGTCCTGACTTCTGATTCTGTTACTGACTAGTCTTCTGGATATCCCTTGTCTGTACTGCATTCCTGGAAGCACTGGTTATTTCAACCCCAGTGCACTGTGTCACAGCCTTGGGGATTTCTTTCTTGAGTCCCCTCGGCCTGTGTTGAATTGCAAAGGGTGCTTGTCACGGTAGTTTACCCCTACACGCAAGATTTAGTTCAACAATCGACAGATAGAGCAGATACGACTTACCAGACCTTAGAATGGCCAGACTCGCCGTAAAGCAGAGAATAGACAGAGTCAAGAACAAGCCTAGGTCAAGGGAACAAAGAGACTGCAAGAACAAAAACTAGCCAAGGTCTGGTACACAGTAGTCAGTAAGCCGGCAAACAAGACAAAACAGGGATAGAGAGATAAACGGAGTCAGATACAAAGCCAAGGTCAAGCACGAAAATCACAACTGAACACAACAAGCGCTAAAGGGAACTGAAACAGAAACCACGATAGGGCAGGGAGTTAAGGGAGAGGTAAGTATAAATACCCTAAACTTTACTTTGATTGGCCACTGTCATATCCACGCCCCCAAAATGTGAGTGTCTGGGGAATGTGGGATGACAGGGGCCAATGGGAGCACATTTCATCTTTTGGCTCCCACTGCCCCTTTAAAAAGCGTGCCCGAGACACGCGGCACGCTCTTAGAGCTAGGCGGGACACGTGACCGCATCTCGCGGTCCGTGCCCTCCTTCATTTGAGAGCCGTGCGCGGCGGGAAGTGAGGACCTCGGCCGGCCCCTGGGTAAGGTAAGTACCGCTACAGTGCTTTAACTCTGCGTGCCGGACTCCCACTCCAGATAAGATCCCTGACAATCACTTAATAGCCTCAAATTTTCTTTTTTGTAATCGGATGTATTCAATATAACTACTCCCCCTCCTTTGTCAGCTGCTTTTTATGGTTATGTCTTCCATCTTCATCAGTGATTTTAGTGAGTGTCTCTCTTTTTTAGTAAGATTGTCTTTACTCACTTTATTTGTAATTTTCCACCATCTTTTCGAAGACTTTAATTGAGTCACTTTTTGTGTGTTGTGGATAGAATGTCGATGTGGGGTGTAAATCCGTTTGTACGTAATTCTGTTCTTCAATTATCGCAAAAAAAATAAATTGATGGAGATTTTCCTAATGAAGTTTTTAGAGGTGGGAGCAAATTTGAGCCCTCTTTTTAAAAGAAATTTCTTCTGGGTTCAGTATCCTATTTGATAAATTAAATATATTCACTTCCTCATTTTCTGTTAATTTTTATCATCACATCACTGTCTCTTAGGATTCTCCCCTCTTCAGCTACATCTGGTCGTTTTCCTTTACCTTTTTTCCATCACTTATTTTTTCTAATACTGATATTTTTATTGGATATTAGTCACGTATATTTGCTGTTTTCTGGTGTCTTAGTATTCTTATTTTGATGTTTAAGATCATTTTTGAAGTCACCAGATGGACTGTATTTATTTGATCAATGTAATCCTTGCTATTCTCTGACGGCAATTTTTATATTTTTATTCTTTTTATGTTTCACGAGGTCTAGGAGCTAGTGTGATAGGTATTATGATATTAGGTGTGACTCACACATACCAACAACATTTAGGTGAATTACCTATCCCAAACTGAATAATTTATGATTCCTTAAGTTTTTACTACTATTTTTTTTTACTCTATCACACATGTATATGTCCGCTTGAAGTCTGCTACACCACAGTTGTTTTTCCTACGGCATTGTGTTCTACCAGACTTTAATGAGGAGATATACAAAGCCGCCTGTGTTTTTACATAAGAGCATTTTATATAAGCTTTTTTAAGAAAATTTGTTATATATCTTTTATTTTACTGTACCCTGTGTGTGTGTGTGTATATATATGTGTGTGTGTGTATATATATATATATATATATATATATATATATATATTTATATATACACAAATATATTTACACCATTACTTAGAATGAGTGTTCTCAATTAAAATCACCTTTACAAAAATAAGATCTCTGGAATAAAGGGTCCCTAAAATTGTCCATCTCCTATATGTAAATAAGACATTCTGAGCTGTGGTACTCACCTTTTATTAATGCAGCACAGAAGTTTAAATATTGAGGAGTATTTGTAATAAATATATCAATTTTTAACCTATCACCTCCTTTTTTATATATACATTTTTCACTATCTTTCCTACAGGTAAAGTATATTAATTCCATAAGGACCTATTCAATCCTGTATTGTTTATACTAGCAGGACATGGGTTGTTTATGGTACAATAAAGAGACTCATGACACTGCTGAGACTGAGATATACCTTAGTGACTATTTTGTTCTAATTGTTCCTGGAATTTATGTTTTAATGGTTGTAAATTTTAAAAAGTAATCTGTTTTCTGCTTTCTAGATACTTCTTACGATCTGTATATTTTTGGTATAAGATATATACTACTTTTATCTTTTTCATTTTTATATTTTTTATTTACTGATTCATTGTTATTTAACTATTAAGCTCCTGGATATCCACATTTATTGTGCATTATTGTCATGCGGAATCTCTTCTGGGTTCGGCATTCCTACTACTTAGAGAGACCGCGCCAGAGAGAAAGGGCTTGGTGATTGTGGGATCTACTTCCAGGTATAGACGCCGGCTCCACAAGCTTCTCTCACAAGCCTTCCTAAACCTTTGAAGATAAAAGGATTATGCTTCATCCGCTAAAGGATTACTGGAGAAGGGACACTTTACCATTTAACAAGTGGACTCTAATACTGATCTCTTGCAGGACCACTCACATTAATCTTAAGTATAACTTCCAATTTATTATCTGGAATCTCAGTTATTAATGAACTATTTCTTGCTTGCTCAAATCCTCTCTGCTGCATACTGTCAGGATTACTGTTTGATCCAGCACGTAGAACTGTACAGCGCGGATGACAAATAAGTAACGTATTACCGGTCCTTAGAATGGCCGGATTTAACGTACAAAGAATAGTCAAAAATACTAGCCGAGGTCAGGGAACACAGAAAGGGACACAGCGATGAGGAAAGCCAGGAGTCAGGATACCAGAATATAGAGAAGTCAATAAACAAAGCCAAAGTCAAAAACCAGGTAGAAAACTAATAACAGGAACGCGCTCTCGGACAACCACAAGAGAAACCACGACAGGGCACTGAGCAGGCTGAGAACTGGGCCTAAATACCCCTCCTTTAGTTCTGATAGGCTGTAACCGGCCTTTGACCCCAAAGTCAGTTACCAGGTTTCATTTGCATAATTGCTGCTCAGCATTAACCCTTCTGTGGATTAGGTTGCTGCTCGGCACAACTTTTCCTGTGTGGACAGTAAATGTCATTAACCACATTTCTATAAGCGGATGAATATGTGACATTACCCCCCACCTGAAGAACGCCCACCGGGCGGACAGGACCAGGCTTGAGAGGAAATTTAGCGTGAAAAGCGCGGATCTTACGGCCCGCATGCAGGTCAGGAGCCGAAACCCAAGAACGATCAGCAGGACCGTAACCTTTCCAAACAACCAAGTACTGTAAAGTGCCCCGAGAAAACCTAGAATCCACGATAGAAGATACCTCATACTCTTCCTGACCACCCACCACCACCGGAGGGGGAGGAACACAAGGAACAGTATATCTATTGCAGACAAGAGGTTTGAGTAAGGACACATGAAAAGTGTTGGGAATCCCTAAAGATGCAGGAAGAGCCAGAGAGTAAGACACTGGATTGATCCTACAAAGCACTCTATAGGGACCAAGGAATCTGGGGGCAAACTTCATGCTAGGGACCTTAAGCTTGATGTTGCGAGATGACAACCAAACCCGGTCCCCCACTTGGAGGCCAGACGCTCATCCAGAGCAGGAATGGCAGTATCAGAAAATACCGCAGGGAGAACCGTAGGATGCCTACCATTATTGACAAAAAATGTACTGTGCCCAGAGGAGTCATGAACAGCATTGTTTCTAGCGAACTCGGCCCACGGGAGTAGTTCGGACCAATTGTCTTGTGTGCTATTAATAAAACAACGCAAATAAACTTCTAATGACTGGTTAGCCCTCTCAGCTGTACCATTGGTCTGTGGATGGTAGGAGGAGGAGAAGGAGAGATCAATCCCCAATTGTTTACTGAACGCCCTCCAGAACCTGGACACAAACTGAGAGCCCCTATCAGACACAATATTGTGGGGGATGCCATGCAAACGGACAATTTCACGTAGGAAAATTAGGGCCAAATCTTGCGAAGATGGCAACTTCTTGAGAGGAATGAAGTGAGCCATCTTAGAAAATCGAAAATGAGAGAAAAAAAGGCTTCCAATGGTGAAATATTGTATGTCCAAGGTGTGATATATATTCAAAGGAAAGGTATTTCACTCACATTTGTTGGAGCTTTTTCCAGCTCTCGGAGAAGAGGCACTTAGTGGTTTGATCCCCACTATCGGATATACTAAACGATTGGTCCGTCCATCCGGTTTGGAATTTCTTTAGTGTAGGCTAGGACCTACTCAGATGTGCAATATTCGTTATGCTGGGGAGATAGGTCCGCCTTTCCGGTATTGGATGGTAGGTGTCCACGAGATATATAAAACAGTAGATAGTGCTCTCAGTTTGAACAACACAGTAATATGTATAAATAAGTTATACTTACAAAAATAGAGCAGACAGATACTGCTCTATTGCCGCAGCGCTGGTGGAATTATCCCCACCTCAGGATTTCTTTAGACGGGATACACTCCAGTGATCAAAAATAATAAATAAATAATAAAATAATATAATAGTAATGTAAAAATAGAGAAAAAATAAATAAAAATAATGGAGTAAAATAAGTGTATATATGGTGAAAAAAACAATATAAGACAAAGTGCTACAATCACCAGCAATGTGGGTCACTCCACCTCACATAAATAAATGGTTAAAACAGTAAAGAATGGTGAGAGCACAGAGAAACAATAATTACCCTTATATCCAATATAAAACCTGTAAAAACACAATGGGAAAAACAGGCATAGGGTAATAACGTACAAATAATATATGAATGAGTGAATACTTGAATAAACTCACATATTCATGAGCCACTTAATATGGAAGCTGGCTCAGACTAGGAACATTGAATAGATTAGTGAGGTGGTCGTTGTAATCCAACTGCTTAATTGCTTGCTCCTTCTTGCTTTACAAAATCCAGGATGCAGGATCTTTAATGAAAACCTTTATTCGGTATAGCAGCAAAAAAAGACAGCAGCAGTAAAAGTTAAAATTCAGCAATTCCACCTCTGCACACTAACGCGTTTCAGCCAAAGCCTTTATCAAAGTGTGAGTCCATTCAGTCAGTTCCGTTTTTAAATAGGAAAATTTTAGCACCTTTCTTCGGAAATAAGCTCCTCCCCCTTTTTTTTTTTTTTTTTGCAACTTTATTGGGCATCCTAGCGTCCTTAACGATCTCAATTTACTTCCATGTTCATTGAAGAAAAGGAACAGCAAACTAGTCCATTCACTTACACAGTCTTTCATGTTGCAATAATCAGAGTCCTATTAGCAACATACTTCATACATATTGTCAATAGCATTGAAACAAATATTATAGTCAGATATTCTTATTCCAATACGTAGAATATTAGCAACAGTTAAACTCTCTCTTTCTCAAAAAAAGGATTAAAAAAGGTAAAAGAGAGGCAAAAGAAGAGGGAATAAATTTAAAAGGGAAATAAAAGATCAAAATAGAAAAATCTTCTTATTCACATTTAAAGGTATATCGGGAGAATGCATCATACTTAAAATACACTTATTATAATCAATATTTATAAAATGTTAATCAGTATTGCTAAAATTGAAATTAAAACATATCTTATTAATATAAAACAACCTAAAATAATCTCTAATAGATTTAATAAATAATTATAGTTAAATATAAGTATTAATTTCAAAATCTACGTTTAATCCCCCTGGTGTAAGTGTATCCAAATTAAAAATCCATTTCATCTCATTTTTACTTAAAAGATTATCCTTATCACCCCCTCTCCAGTGTATTTTAATATGATCTATTGCAAAAAAATCCAGGCCTGCTGGGTCTCCATCATGATATTCCAAAAAATGTTTAGATAAACAATGGTTAGGGAATCTTCTCCTGATGTTATATATATGCTCCCTAATTCGTATTTTTAACGAACGAGACGTTTTCCCTACATATTGTAACCCGCAGGGGCATGTTATCATATAAACAACATCAGCAGTATTGCATGTGATAAAGTGTTTAATTTCATATTCTGTTTTAGTATTAAAAGAACATGAATTTAAAAATTCTTCTATTTTTCCCAGCTCTTACTTTACACCCTCTACAATTTCCACAATAGAAGAATCCCTTCTGTTCCTTTAAAAAGTTATTGGAACATTCTTTCTTTTCTTTCTCTTGGAAGCTGCTAGTTAAAATTTGCTTAAAATTTCTAGCCCCTCTAAAAATTAATTTTGTAAAGCAAGAAGGAGCAAGCAATTAAGCAGTTGGATTACAACGACCACCTCACTAATCCATTCAATGTTCCTAGTCTGAGCCAGCTTCCATATTAAGTGGCTCATGAATATGTGAGTTTATTCAAGTATTCACTCATTCATATATTATTTGTACGTTATTACCCTATGCCTGTTTTTCCCATTGTGTTTTTAAAGGTTTTATATAGGATATAAGGGTAATTATTCTTTCTCTGTGCTCTCACCATTCTTTACTGTTTTAACCAAAAATAATGGAGTAATTATAAAAAAAAAAAAAATAATAATATATTATAAAAATATGCCAGGGGTAAAAAAATATAAAAGTGTATGAGGTGCAATAAAATAAGTTTAAAATTGGTCCTATAGTAAAGGGTAACCAAAAATAACTTTTATTGACTAAAATACTCTTTTTACAACCATTTACGCGTTTCACCTTTAAGGTTTTCTCAAAATAGTAAAAGAACAGTACACCTGGCAAAAGGCTGAATATATAGGTTTACAGAGGTTTGAAAATGGCGCCAAAATTTGATGCACCAATCACAAATGAGAATAAAATCAAAATTTTAAATACATTTCAAATTAACATTTCAATCTAATAAATGCATTAGTATAAGCCTAATTAAGCTTAAAATATATACCTATTATAAAAACGAAGCTTTAAGACTAAGTTATTTGTAATTGGTCCCGATCACGTGATCGGGACGCTGCACGCATGCGCAGATCGTTTTTTCGGCAAATCACTTCCTGGTATGAACGGAGTGGATTTATGGAGAAAAACTATCCAGAAAAAGATCTACTTAAAAATATTAATGAGATAAAAAACAAAAACAGAGATGAGCTTCTAAAGTACAAACCGAGAATTAAAAATGACTCTATATCTCTCCCCATCATTTTCAACTATACCAATAAAAGTAAAGAAATAAGGAAGACCATTCAAAAACATTGGCACATTTTAGAACATGATGAAAAACTCTCTAAAATTATTTCAGAAAAACCGAGTATAATTTTCAGAGGGGCTCCCAACGTTAAATCCATTCTAACTTCCAATTTTACCAAAAAACCTAAACCAAGTGTGTCTTTCTTACCTCAATCTTCAGGTTTTTATAAATGTAAGAACTGTATTGCATGTAAAACAGCTGACCCTACAATGCCACCTAAAATAACACAATTTATTTCAAATAAAACCAAAACCACCTTTAAAATAAAAGAATTCATTACATGTAATACTAAGAATGTCATCTACTTATTGGAATGCCCGTGTGGCTTCCAATATGTTGGAATGACCACTAGATGCCTAAAAATAAGACTAGGTGAGCATTGTAGGAATATAAAGAATGGTTTTTTAAATCACTCTCTATCAAAACATTTTTTAATTCACAATAAAGATCCCAAAATTTTAAAATATATGGGAATTAAAAAATGCTCTTTACCTTGGAGAGGAGGAGATATAAAAAATATTTTTGGTAAGACAGAGATGGAATGGGTCTACAAGCTACAGACCTTAATACCTAATGGACTTAATGCAGATTTTGATCTGCATAATTTTTTATAGAAAGTCTTTTTAATTATATCTCCTCCCCAATACTCACCTTTTATTACCATCATTTTTTACTCTAATTTGTGTCATACCTTATTTTTTAATTACATATTTTTTAATTATTTTATCTTTATTATAATCTTATTTTCAACCAATGCTTGTATCACCATTAATATTTTAATTGGTGTTCTGTGTCTTTTATACAAACATAAAGTATGTGTAGGTCATATTTACAAATGTATTTTTTATCATATTGGGGTTTCTTTTAAAATCCATAACATTCCTGGTTTATATTTTCAGTTAGGAGTGCCCAGTGACCGGCTGGACTACATTTGCCAACATACACTGCATTTCCAGCCGTCCACCGAGCACTCCGTTCATACCAGGAAGTGATTTGCCGAAAAAACGATCTGCGCATGCGCGCAGCGTCCCGATCACGTGATCGGGACCAATTACAAATAACGTAGTCTTAAAGCTTCGTTTTTATAATAGGTATATATTTTAAGCTTACTTAGGCTTATACTAATGCATTTATTAGATTGAAATGTTAATTTGAAATGTATTTAAAATTTTGATTTTATTCTCATTTGTGATTGGTGCATCAAATTTTGGCGCCATTTTCAAACCTCTGTAAACCTATATATTCAGCCTTTTGCCAGGTGTACTGTTCTTTTACCATTTTGAGAAAACCTTAAAGGTGAAACGCGTAAATGGTTGTAAAAAGTGTATTTTAGTCAATAAAAGTTATTTTTGGTTACCCTTTACTATAGGACCAATTTTAAACTTATTTTATTGCACCTCATACACTTTTATATTTTTTTACCCCTGGCATATTTTTATAACATATTATTATTATTTTTTTATATAATTACTCCATTATTTTTATTTATTTTTTCTCTATTTTTACATTACTATTATATTATTTTATTATTTATTTATTATTTTTGATCACTGGAGTGTATCCTGTCTAAAGAAATCCTGAGGTGGGGATAATTCCACCAGCGCTGCGGCAATAGAGCAGTATCTGTCTGCTCTATTTTTGTAAGTATAACTTATTTATACATATTACTGTGTTGTTCAAACTGAGAGCACTATCTGCTGTTTTATATATCTCGTGGACACCTACCATCCAATACCGGAAAGGCGGACCTATCTCCCCAGCATAACGAATATTGCACATCTGAGTAGGTCCTAGCCTACACTAAAGAAACTCCAAACCGGACGGACGGACCAATCGTTTAGTATATCCGATAGTGGGGATCAAATCACTAAGTGCCTCTTCTCCGAGAGCTAGAAAAAGCTCCAACAAATGTGAGTGAAATACCTTTCCTTTGAATATATATCATACCTTGGACATACATATTTCACCATTGGAAGACTTTTTTTTCTCTCATTTTTGTCTTCACATATATGGACCACCTACCATAAGGACGGAGTGACACTTGAGGACCTATATTATATTACTGCACATCAGTGAGATTGTTTTAATTTATATTCCTTTTATATTTGGATGAACTCATTGTTTTTTACCTTGATTTATTTTTACTCTTTTTTACTTACCCTTTGTAAAGTGCAGCCCTTAACTCCTTTTTTTGTATCTTTTTGCCTTATAAGGGTTTTGTGAGGGATTCCCTTTCAGGGTTGCTGCTCAATTGAGTCAGCGCAGACTCTTCCCCTTTTTCTCTATTTTTATCTTAGAAAATCGGTCTACAACCATGAGAATAGTAGTGAACCCAGCAGAGCTAGGAAGCTCAACAATAAAGTCCATGGATAAGTGGGACCATGGAATCTCAGGAACAGGAAGAGGCTGCAACAGGCCACAAGGAAGTGCATGAGTCACCTTAGAAACTGCACACACAGAACATACCTGAACATACTCCTTTACATCTTTCCTGAGTGAATCCCACCAAAATGATCTAGTGATCGCGGCAGTGGACTTATTGATGCCCTGGTGTCCAGCAGTTATATTGTCATGGAACACTTTCATGATATTAACCCTTTCACATAGGGGAACGAATAGTTTATCACACGGTTTACCACTGGGCGCCTGAGGCTGGGCCTCCAGTATGGTGCCAAGCAGTGGAGAAGACAGTGAGAGGACAGTAGTAGCAATAATACACTCTGGTGGAATAGTAGGAGATGTCACCTGTTCCGGAGCTGACTCACTATCAAATTGCCTGGACAAGGCATCAGCCTTGGTATTTTTAGAACCAGGTCTATAAGTAATGAGAAAGTTAAAACGTGAAAGGAACAGTGACCATCTAGCCTGTCTGGAAGACAAACGTTTGGCATCCCCTATATATGCCAGATTTTTGTGGTCGGTTATGATCAACAGGGGGTCCTTGGAACCCTCCAAAAGATGTCGCCACTCCTTGAGGGCAAGAATAATGGCCAACAGTTCTCTATTGCCAATATCGTAGTTGCGCTCAGCAGGAGACATCTTTCTGGAGAAGTAGCAACAAGGATGCAATGGTGTTCCCTGGCTTTCTCTCTGAGAGAGAACAGCCCCTACCCCTGTCTCGGATGCATCAACCTCCAATATAAAAGGTTTACTGTGTCGGGATGTTTTAGTATGTCCGCAGAGGCAAATCTTTGTTTAAGAGTCTCAAAAGCATTCACAGCCTCTTTGGACCATACCGTGCTACTAACCCCTTTGCGAGTCATATTTGTGATTGGGGCTATTACAGAAGAAAATCCCTTGATGAATCTTCTGTAATAGTTGGCAAAACCAATAAACCTTTGAATGGCTTTTAAACCAGAGGGTAATGGCCAGTCATATGCTCTGTGGGGAGGCAATACATCGGATTGAGCCTTGTTAAACACCTCCTGAAGTTCTCGGTATTGTATGTGAACTCCAGGAGTTTGGGGAATGGTAGTGGGAAGGTCAATAGTATCCAATCTCTTTAGTACTGGTTTTATACATCTCCCCATACACTCTTTACCCCATTCTAATATCTCCCCATTAGCCCAGTCAATATAGGGATTGTGCTTACTCAGCCACGGAAACCCTAATATGATAGGACATGATGGAGAAGTAATAACCTGAAACGTCATCTCCTCCCTATGGGAGGCCCCAATGGAGATCGTAATAGGCACAGTTTCGTGGGTTATAAGCGGTTGTGTGAGTAGTCTACCATCAATAGCCTCTACAGCTAGCGGCGTAGGTCTCTCCCTGACCGGTATCTCATTACCCCTAATAAACTGGACATCAATAAAATTTCCAGCAGCACCTGAGTCCATTAGGGCACTGCAAGAAAACTTCTTGTTATCAAGGGAAATAGATACCTCAAGGAGGAATCTACTTTTGTTTTTGTTAGAGGACAACTCCATCACACCTAAGATCTGTCCCCTTAAGGTTCTTAGGTGCGGAAGTTTTCCGGACGCACTGGACAATTAGTTATCATATGTCCCTTTCTACCGCAATATAGGCATAACCCCTCCCTTCTCCTATACTGTTTTTCGGCCTCTGACAGTCTAGTGACCCCCAACTGCATAGGTTCGGGTTCGGACTGTACAGGGAGGTTAGACAAAACAGGTTTAGAGAATTGAGGTGCTAGGGACATAGCCGTACGTCTGGTCTTGCTTCTGGTGACTTCTCTGAGTCTTAACCTATTATCAATATGCATGACAAACGTAATAAATTCATTAAGACTCTTAGGTAATTCTTTAGCGGCTATCTCATCTAGTATAGTCTCTGAGAGACCCTTTTTGAATGCTGAGATTAACCCATTGTTAGTCCAGTCTACCTCGGAAGCTAAGGTACGGAATTCAATAGCATAATCCGAGATAGACCGGTTACCTTGTCTGATGTGCATTAGGGCAGTGGAGGCGTCATCCTCTCTACCCAATGGCTCAAATGTGAGCTTGAATTCGGCAAGGAATTCCTAGTAATTATGAGCTATGCTCCGATTACTCTCCCACAACGGATTAGCCCAGACAAGAGCCTTGCCCTTTAATTGATTCATTAGATAAAAAATTCTTGCTCTGTCCGTGGGGAATAACCCTGGTGAGGCCTCAAAATGGTACTCCACCTGATTAAGAAAACCCCTGCATTCCTGGATATTGCCATCAAACTGTAGGGACGGTGATAAGGAGATGCTAGGAGTCCTATTAACAGTGGGTGGAGGTACACAGGGTAGAGGTGCTATAGGAGGAGACGCTGCAGGCTGCAGATGCTCCGTTCTAGCGAGACGTGTACTTAAAGCCTGAGTGAATTGATCCATGCGGTGATCATTCTCCTCTATTTCCTCTCGCAAGCAGCTATGTGCTGACACAGTTCTACAGGATCTATGGCGTAATGTCAGGATTACTGTTTGATCCAGCACGTAGAACTGTACAGCACGGATGACAAATAAGTAAGGTATTACCGGTCCTTAGAATGGCCGGTTTTTAACGTACAAAGAATAGTCAAAAATACTAGCCGAGGTCAGGGAACACAGAGAGGGACACAGCAATGAGGAAAGCCAGGTGTCAGGATACCAGAATATAGAGAAGTCAAAAACCAGGTAGAAAACTATAAACAGGAACGTGCTCTCGGACAACCACAAGGGAAACAACGACAGGGCACTGAGCAGGCTGAGAACTGGGCCTAAATAGCCCTCCTTTAGTTCTGATAGGCTGTAACCGGCCTTTGACCCCAAAGTCAGTTACCAGGTTTCATTTGCATAATTGCTGCTCAGCATTAACCCTTCTGTGGATTAGGTTGCTGCTTGGCACAACTTTTCCTGTGTGGACAGTAAATGTCATTAACCACTTTTCTATAAGCAGATGAATACATGACACCAGGTTTCATTTGCACAATTACTGCTCAGCATTAAACCTTCTGTGGATTAGGTTGCTGCTCAGCACAACTTTTCCTGTGTGGACAGTAAATGTCATTAACCACATTTCTATAAGCGGATGAATGCGCGACACATACACACTAATTATATTGAGGATAACTCCAATCAAGCTTAACCACTATGAACTGTTTCTCGCTTTGCAAATATTCTCTGCTACCTGCATACTATTTCTATTGAAGATTATTCCTATCAACCTAAAGAATAGCATTCAATACATCTCTGAGAAAATACTTATTGATTAACTTTGTATTGTTTGCTATAACCAGCAATTTCTTCTTATTGAATTATTACCTATATGCTTTTCACTTAAGTGTATCACAATCATTAAAACTTTGTCAGCAATCCTCTCTTTTCTTAAAGCTACAAGTATTGATAATTTAAAGATTCTCTGTTTCTTCACTATTGTAATTAAGGAGTTCTACAAGCTGCAGTTGAGATCCAATTCTAAAAACCCTAGTGGCATAACAATTATCTGTATGTTTTATAGAATCCGGTGAACTCCTATCTTTCCAGTTTCAGAGCTTAAATATTTCTGTCTTATTCCCTCTTTTATCTTCCTGTTATACTCACTTTGTGAATATCAGGATTCTACTTCTGCAAAAAGAAATCTGCCCAAAAAGAAAAAACCAGAGGCAAAAAAATGAATCCATCTTCCCCCGGCAAGGGCACGGCGCAGACTGAGCTCCGCAGGGCGGGGCAAGGCTTATAAAACCTTGCCCTGCCCTGTAATTAGGCTCAGAACACTCTGATTGGTTGACTTGAAATCCATCCAATCAGAGTGCTCTGTGTCATTTTACACAGCGTGGGAAAATTCCAAAGAACTTACCCACACTGTGTAAAATGACTAGCACTCTGGTTGAATTCCAAGTCACCCAATCAGAGTGTTCTGAGCCTAATTGCAGGGTGGGGCAAGGCTTTATAAGCCTTTCCCAGCTCTGCGGAGCTCAGTCGGCGCGTGCCCTCGCCGGGTGAAGATGGATTATTTTTTTCGCGTCAGGCTTTTTCTTTTTTGTCTTTTTTTTTTTTGCGGGTATTATCGTTTTTATTTGATACTTTTTGGGGCTTAAAAATGAAGATTTTAGAAAAAAGAAGACATCAAATGGTAAGTTTTTATTTTTTTTTACAGGTAGTTAGTTATTTTATTTTCCCCTCACTATTTTTAGGGTGAAGGGGGTAGGCAGGAGATTAGGTAGGACCCCTAGTCACCTTGGAAAGGGGGCATCTTCTTTTATAGCCCAGACCCACTGCTCAGGGGTGGGGGCCGGGGAGGGGGAGGACAATAGATCATCCCCCCCCCGTCATTATCATTTTGTCAGGATTACAGTATGATCCAGCACGTAGAATTGTGTAACACAGAGGACTGATAGGTAATGCATACCGGACCTTAGAATGGCTGGACTAACGTACCAAAGAATAGTCAAGAATAGCCAAGGTCAAGGGATACAGAAAGAGACACAACGATAAGGAAAAAGCCAGGGGTCAGGGTTGCCAGAAAACAGGGAAGTCAAAAACAATGCCAAAGTCAAATAACCAGAATTATCAAAATCAATAACGCGCTCTCGGACAACCACGACAGGGCACTGAGCAAGAGGAGAACTGGGCCTAAATACCCCTGATTGGTTGTAATCAGCCTTTGACCCCAAAGGCAGTTACCAGAATCCTATTTGTATGATTGCTGCTCAGCACAAACCCTCCTGTGGATTGATTGCTGCTCGGCACAACATTTCTTGTCTAAACAGTAAATTCCATTAATCACATTTTTATAAGTGGATGAATATGTGACAATACCTGAAGAATGCACACCGGGCGGGCAGGAATAGGCTTGCGAGGAAACATAGCAAATCTTGCGGCCAGCATGTATATCAGATGCCAGAACCCAAGAACGATCGGCTGGTTAACCTTTCCAATCCACCAAGTACTGTAAAGTGCCCCGAGAAAACCTGGAATCAATTATGGAGGAGACCTCATACTCTTCCTGTCCAGAAACAACTGAGGGAGGAGGAGGGACACTTGAGACAGTATATTTATTGCAAACAAGAGGTTTGAGCAAGGACACATGAAAGGTATTAGGAATTTTCAAGGAGGTCGGAAGGGCCAGAGAGTACGCAACAGGATTGATCCTACGAAGGACACAAAAAGGTCCAAGGAACCTAGGAGCAAATTTCATGCTAGGGACTTTGAGCCTGATGTTACTAGAAGATAACCAAACCCTCTCACCCACTTGGTAAACAGGGTTGGCATCATGACGTGTATCAGCATAATGCTTGAAACGGTCAGCAGCAGTACCCAGAGCAGATTGAACTTTAACCCAGGTATCACGGATAGAAGCCAGACAGTCATCCAAAGCAGAAAAAACAGCTGGTAGGACATTAGGATGCCGACCATTTTAACAAAAAATGGACTATGCCCAGAGGAGTCATTGTCAGCATTGTTCCTAGCAAACTCGGCCCATGGTAGTAATTCGGACCAATTGTCTTGAGTGCTATTAACAAAACAACGCAAATATAATTCCAAGGACTGGTTAGCCCTCTCAGCTGTACCATTGGTCTGGGGGTGGTAAGAGGATGAAAAAGACAATTCAATCCCTAATTGTTTATTGAAGGCCCTCCAAAACCGAGACTCAAATTGAGAACCTCTGTCAGAGACTATATTGGAATGCCATGCAGACGGACAATTTCTCGTATAAAGATTAGTACCAGGTCTTGAGATGACGGAAATTTCTTGAGAGGAATAAAATGAGCCATTTTAGAAAAACGGTCCACAACCATGAGAATGGTGATATAACTGTTAGAACTAGGAAGTTCAACAATGAGGTCCATGGACAAGTGGGACAATGGGACCCCAGGAATAGGAAGAGGTTGTAACAAGCCACCATGGAGTTTTTGAGGCACTTTGGAATCCGCACAAACAGAACAAGCCTGCACATATTCCTAAACATTCTTCCTAAGGGAATCCCACCAGAATGACCTCATGATAGCAGAAGTGGATTTATTAATACCTGGGTGATCAGCAGACACATTGTCGTGAAACACCTTCTTGATATTAACCCCAATGGAACGAACAGTTTGTCCTGAGGTTTACCACAGGACGCCTGAGACTGAGCCTCCATGATGGACCCAAGCAGTGGAGAGGACAATGAAAGGACAGTGGACGCAATGATACATTCCGGGGGAATGATATGGAACGTTTCTTGCTCTAATATAGACTCAGTATCAAACTGCCTGGACAAGGCATCGGCCTTGACATTTTTAGAACTAGGTCTATAGGTGAAAAAAGAAGAGAATGGCAATGAGATTATCTACATATGGCAGACAGAAAATGAGGGGGTAACCCTAAATAGTAGAAATTTAAAGAGAAATAGATTCTGTCCCTTTGATAAAAATCTAGAAGATACTTTATTGGTCTAATACAAAAGACATTCCTAAATAGACTGCCTCTCTTACTCTAATGTGATACTCGTGGGTGTCCAAAACTAGACAGACCCAAATGACCACTTATAGGTACTGAGGGCGTATATAAAGGGAGAAAGAGGGATTGTGAGGAGATATTAAACAAGAAATAGTTGTAATAGTAAGTAAGAATATAAAGATATATTAGTGTATAGGTTTCAGAATCTACGTGCACACTAGTAGTGGTAGGGTCTGGAGTAGAAAAGAGAGAGATTATCTCCAAGGCCCCACTAAAAACAAACAAACTAATTGCCTCAGTATAGATATGGTAATCTAATGAATGGCTAGTTGTGATAACACAAAAGTGAGATTATTGGCATATTACAAAGATTGTTCTGCAGAAATGTCAAATTAATAATTGACCACTAGGGGTCACTGTACCCATGGATTCTTCAAGGCTGTTCACTTTATGTATTCGCAAAAATGTATCTGATAACTGTGTGAATGCAAATAGATACAGTATATTATCAGAATAGTTGGCAAATCAAGTGAACGAAATGTAGCCTGTCTAAAAGTATAAACAGTGTCTGCTAATACTAACAGAGTGCAATAGCCGAAGTTACATGCTCTGTTGCTGCTATATCAAGAGGGGCAAGAGTGCACATCGAATCAAAAGGTGTATTCAAACATACCCCTTAGCAAGAGCAGTATTATAGGTCTATTCAGTGTGCTTGTGATACCTACAAAAGCTGCATATCAAGACAATGCTTAATGCAATAGATTCCAAACGAGAGTTGGTTTGCCCATATATGGCTGATTCACTCCCGTGTATGGTATTTAGCATACTGAGTGAACGGCTTTAACACTCTATAGTTAACAGATTTCACAAGCAACTAATAAGGAGTCTGTTGTCAGGCTAATATAGTTACAAAAGAAGGAAATCCATGGAATAAGAATAGTGCCTTCGCGGGCACTGGTTACAGTAAAGAGGTATGATAATCAGAGATAGCAGTATAGAAAGAAATCAGGAGTCTCATATCTACTGAAGCCTCGTTAGATTTGCAAACTACTGACATCGGTATGTTGCTAGCTATGCCGATATAGTCTGATCACTATGTAAGCTCCCGGTTACCCAGCTACAGAAATCTTTTCCTATAAATGCTCTCAGATGGCTAAAGGTCAGCACGGGTGAGTTTTTAAATGAGTAGATGCCGATACTCATTAGTGAATAGTTGAGAGGAAAGAAGGTTTAAATCACTGGTTGCAGCAGATCTCAGTGCTGCTTGTGGGGAGTTAGTAGAGGCAGACGGCAAGATGCTAGAGAAATAATGTCGGAATAAACCCAACGCGCGTTTCGCCTTGTTTAGAGGCTCATCAGGGGGAAATTAGCTCCCTGCATAGCATGATTTAAATATCCCACCCTCTTGTCTGATTGGTCGGATCACGGCAGAGAATGAAAGATAGAAGTACGGTGGCTCAAGTTATCAAAAAAAGGGTCCATGTTACATTGTGGGTACATATCAACACAAGGACCATACGATAAAGGAAAAAAGGAGATCAATAAAAAGAAGGATAGAGTGTATTAGTATCCTTAATGATTTATCATTGCATCCAAATAATGAATAGTCAAAGTTAATGAGAAATAGTCAAGTATGATAACAAATGTTTTTTGATAGACATGGATATCAGAAAACAATAACTAATAGTCCCATAATGATGGGTATAGGTGTGAAATATTTATATATATACAGATGTATGTAAATAAATATAAATATGTATGGAAGCATGGGACCATGTGAAAAAATATATATACATGTGAATGTAAAACACATGATGAAATAGTGGGTCATCTAACTTCATTGGTGATTGTTAATAATGTCACAAATGAGAAGAACCATCAGAGACATAAATTATGTAACTCATGTTATTCTGAATAACCCAAAGAGCATAGTATATACTCAAGTTGCTCATGTATAAATGGAGTATAGTTGAATTCTTCATTCAGACCTAAAGGGGTTAGCGTTTTGAAGGTGAATATCCACTGAGATTCTTTTTGTAACAGAACTTTATTGAAATTGCCTTTTCTGGGGTTGGGTAATAATTTTTCAATCGCCTGAAAATGTAAGTTTTCAGGTTTACCCTTGTGGAAATTGATAATGTGTCTTGCAACAGGAGTAGGAGAAATCGTGTTGTTAACAGAGTTAATGTGCTGTAAGATCCTTCGTCTGAATTGTTGAAAGGTTTTGCCTATATATTGGACACCACAACTGCACGTGATTAAATAAATAAGTCGTGTGGTACTACAATTTACCAGAGCATTTGTATCAATCTTGATGTGGGTCTGTGTAGATACGACCGATTTTGAAGGTAAGACATATTGGCACGCCTTGCAATGGCCACATTTGGCTGTTCCTTGCACAGAAGATAGCCAATTAGTTGGTGGTGAGGGGGATGTCAAATGGCTATGAACTAGTTGATCATGAAGGTTAGTCGGTCGCCGTGCTGTTAACGATGGATAGTTTGGTAAGATTTTATTTAGCACTGGGTTATGTAGGAGAATTGGCCAATTTCTGTGTGGAATGGTGGTCATATTGTCCCAGCCTTGGTCAAAGGTGGCAATACAGCGAGGTGCCTTAAGTTCTTGTACAGGTCTCGAAGATTGGAGGCTGGAGCGTCTATCTATACCACATACTTGATGGAAGGACTGTTTTAGTACTCGGTTGGGGTATCCCAATTCCTTGAACCGTAATTTCAGGTCTATAGGTGATAAGAAAATTAAAGCGAGAAAGAAATAGAGACCACCTAGCTTGTCTAGAAGATAATCGCTTAGCATCTCCTATGTAAGCCAGGTTTTTGTGATCAGTAATGATCAAAACAGGGTCCTTGGAACCCTCTAAAAGATGTCGCCACTCCTTGAGAGCTAGAATAATGGGCAACAATTCTCTATTGCCAATATCATAATTGCGCTCAGCAGGAGACAACTTTCTAGAAAAGTAACCACAAAGAGTTTCCTGGCTCTCCCTCTGTGAGAGAACTGCCCCTACCCCTGTCTCTGAAGCATCAACCTCCAGTATGAAAGGCTGGATGTATCAATATGTCGGCAGAGACAAACCGCTGTTTGAGAGTTTCAATAGCCTCATTAGACCATATCGTACTACTAGCCCCCTTGCGTGTCATGTTGGTGATGGGGGCTATTACTGAAGAAAATCCCTTTATAAATCTTCTGTAATAATTGGCAAAACCAATGAACCTTTGAATGGCTTTCAATCCAGTGGGTAAAGGCCACTGTAGAACAGACTCTAGTTTTTTTAGGATCCATCTGAAACCCTGAGGCAGAAATATTATATCCTAAAAACTGTACTTCAGACTGGTCAAAGATACATTTTTCCAATTTACAATGAAATTGTTTTGTTTGTTTTTTTTAACCAGGTTTGCTGAAATTGTTTAACGTGATCGTGGTGAGATTGGAGGTCAGGAGAATAAATAAGGATATCATCCAGATAGACCAAGACAAACAAGTAAATGTAATCCCTGAGTACATCGTTAATGAACTCTTGGAAAACCGCTGGAGCATTGCACAACCCGAATGGCATCACTAGATATTCATAGTGCCCACTTCTGGTATTAAATGCAGTCTTCCACTCATGGTTTTCCTTGATTCTCACTAAATTGTAAATGCTTCTAAGGTCAAGCTTAGTAAACACTTTAGCGCCCTGGAGTGTGTCAAATAATTCAGCAATAAGAGGAATGGGGTAGGCGTTCTTAATGGTGATTTTGTTCAATGCCCTGTAATCAATATATGGGCGCAACTCACCATCCTTTTTAGATACAAAAAAGAATCCGGCACCAGCACGCGAGGATGATTTTCGTATATGGCCTTTATTCAATTAATCTTTAATATATTCCTCCATTACACTACTCTCCTGAAGAGATAGAGCATAGACTGCTCCCTTAGGTGGCAAAGCACCTGGTAGTAAGTTAATGGCACAGTCATATGGTCTGTGAGGAGGTAGAGTATTAGACTGAGTCTTGCTGAATACTTTAATGTCTTGGTATTGTATAGGGATCTTGGGATTTTCATGTGAACTAGTGGGTAATTCAATAATGCCCACTCTTTTGGTGACATGCATTATGCACCTTTCATTACAATCCTTACCCCATTCTTATATTTCCCCATTAGCCCAGTCAATATGAGGGTTATGCTTGCTAAGCCATGGGAATCCTAATATGATAGGACCAGTGGCATACACACAACCCATGGGGCCCTGGTGCGAAAACTGATTCGCGCAAGGGAGCACTTTCCCCTGAGTGCTCCCTGTTAAGCTCCCTCGCGTGCCGAGTACTGATACCGGAGACGGAAGATGACGCAAGGGAGCTGAAGAGGGAGCACACATGGTAGAGTGCTCCCTTGCACGCCCACCAGCCTGCACGCCCGGTGACACCAGGGCCAGCCTCGGGGGGCCATGAGGTGGCCCGCTCCTGGGCCCCCCAGGAGAAGAGGCTGGCCACAGTGGGTACATACCTGGTCGCAGGGTGGCCAGACCCTCTGGTGGGCCGGGCCGGTCGCAGCCGCGACTCCTATGACCACAGTATGTATGCCACTGGATAGGACAAGAAGGAGATGCAATCACCTGAAATGTAATCTCTTCCTTATGTAAGGCACCAATGGAAATATTAATGGGTACGGTTTTGTGCGTTATCAATGGTTGTGAGAGTGGTCTCTCATCAATAGCTTCAACAGCTAGGGGTGATAGTCTCTCTTTGATAGGTATAGTATTACCCTTGACAAATTGAACGTTGATGAAGGTTCCAGCACCACCTGAATCCATCAGGGCTTTGAGTGAAAAGTCCTTTTTGTCAAAGGCGATAGAAATGTCAAGGAGAACCCTATTTTTATTCTTTTCAGAGGACATTTCCATTACACCTAAGACCTGTCCCCTTAAGGTGCTTAGGTGCAGTAGTTTCCCAGACGTATGGGACAATTGTTTCTCATATGTCCCTTCCTACCACAATATAGATATAGGCCTTCTTTTCTCCTATATTGTCTTTCTGCTTCCAACAGTCTAGTGACGCCCAACTGCATGGGTTCGGACTGTACGGGAATTTCAGGGACAATAGGTCTGGAGAAACGGGGTGCTAAATGCATACTCATGCATCTGGTCTTGTTTCTAGTAGCTTCTCTGGTTCTCAGTCTATTTTCAATCTGCATGAAAAGTGATAAATTCATTAAGCTTTCAGGGTAAGTCTTTGGCGGCAATCTCACCTAGCATAGTTTCAGATAATCCCTTTTTAAATGCAGAGATTAACCCACTATTAGTCCAGTCTACCTCGGAAGCTACGGTACGAAATTCTATGGCATATTCCGAGATAGACCGGTTCCCTTGTCTGATATGCATCAGGGCAGTAGAGGCGTCATCCTCTCTGCCTAAAAGTTCAAACGTAAGTTTGAATTCCGTAAGGAACTCCTGGTAATTGTGCGCCACACTCCTATTGCTCTCCCATAATGGATTGGCCCAATCTAAAGCTTTACCTTTTAACTGATTCATTAGGTAACCAATTTTAGCTCTGTCTGTGGGAAAAGATCCCAGGGAGGCCTCAAAATAATACTCCATTTGGTTAAGAAATCCCCGGCATTCTTGAATATTACCATCAAAATGTAGGGGAGGAGATAGGGAGATAGTAGGTGCCTTGTGTACTATAGGTGGAGTTGAGGCCGCAGGTTGCAGGTGCGCTGTTCGGGTAAAAAGCGTACTAAAGGCCTGGGCAAATTGATCCATGCGGTGATCATTATCCTCCAGTTTCCTTTCGCAAACAGCTATGTGCTTACACAATTCTACAGGATCTATGGCCGTGTCGTAATGTCAGGATTACAGTATGATCCAGCACGTAGAATTGTGTAACACAGAGGACTGATAGGTAACATTGCTTGAAAGCAGACTCTATTAAGTAGACTCTTTCAAGTAGGAATTAGAAAACCAGGAGTTAAAACTAAAAGGGGTTAAACTAACAAGGTATTTGTTTTACTGTCCTGTATGTGGGGAAATGAATGTTAGCAAGATTGGTGGTTTGACTCAATGCACATCTTGTTGCATGTATGGATGCCTGGATGTACCAGTCCAGGGTCCATACCTCTGTGATGGTTGTGTGCGAGTGGCTTTTTTGGAAGCTCAGATTGGAGATCTCGAGAAGGAAATCGCAACATTGAGGAAGATCGACAATCTGGAGAGGAGTCTGCTGCTCATTGAGCAGAGTTTAGTGGGGATAGGTAGTGGAGAGGGAGGAGATAAGACAGATGGGGAACAGGTACGTAGCTAGGTGACAGTGGGGCAAGGAAGCAGGGGGGGAGGGAAGAGAAAAGGGCTAGCTAGTCCTGATTTAGTGCAACTTAGCAGATTTGCCCGATTAAGTGAAGATGTTAGGACCATCAGCTCAGGAGTAGCTGTATTAGAGGAAGCTGTTACTTCTAACAGCCGAGGAAACAGCCCCTCTAGTACGGGTGGGGATCAAAAGGTAAGGAAGGCAAGACAGGTTGTGGTATCATTAGGAGAGTACATAGGGCAATCTGCCGCTCTGAACGGCTCAACCAGACAGTTTGCTGTCTCCCGGGTGCTCGGGTCCGGCATGTTGCTGACAGAGTGGATGGATTATTGGGAAGGGCTGGGGATGACCAGCGGTCATGGTCCATGTTGGTAAGTAAGAGGAAAATGGAAGGTCCTACAGAATGATTTCAGGGAATTAGGTAGCAAACTTAAGAAAAGGACCTCCAAGGTGGTATTCTCTGAGATATTACCTGTGCCATGCGCCACAGTAGAACGGCAGCGGGAGATTAGAGAGGTTGAAGTCTTGGTGCAGGAAGGAGGGTTTTGGGTTTTTAGAGCACTGGGCTGACTTTGTGCTTGGGTACAACCTTTATAGTAGTGATGGGTTGCATCTAAACAGGAGAGGGTCTGCAGTGCTGGGGGATAGGATGGCTAGAAGGTTGGAGGAGTTTTAAACTAGTACTAGGGGGGGAGGGTCATAGCAATCTACAAAATGGAGATAGGACAGAAAGGAGATGGGCTTTAGCTCAGTATAAGGGGGGTGGAGATGGGGGAGGGGCAAGCTCAGAACAGAGAAGGTATGTAATGTTGATAATTCACAAAAAGTACAAGTGACATGATATTAAATGTATGCTTACTAATGCAAGAAGCCTAAATAACAAAATGGGGGAACTAGAGGCTGTAGCATACACTAAACAATATGATATAATAGGCATAACTGAAACATGGTGGGATGAGACATATGACTGGGCAGCTAACTTAAATGGGTACATGTTATTTAGGAAGGATAGGAAAAACAAGAAGGGTGGTGGGGTATGTTTGTATGTCAACCATGAGTTAAAGTCAAATCTTAAGCAAGTGGAAAGTGATGAGGAAAATGTAGTAGCTTTATGGGTAAATTTCTGATTGGGGGAAAAGAAGAGAAATCAACTATTGGTTGGGATATGTTATAAACCACCTAATGTTAATATTGACAAGGAACAACAGCTGTTTGAGCAAATTGAGAAAGCTGCAAATCTGGGTAACACTTTAATTACCTGAGATTTTAATTACCTGGAAATAAATTGGGACAGAGGGACTAGTAGCTCAGCAAGGGGAATTTGTGTTTTAAACTCGTTAAATGACACCTTCATGTCACAACTTGTACAAGCAACAACTAGAAAGGATGCTTGTCTGGACCTGGTTTTAACAAACAAAGTTGATTTTTTTTTTACCAACATTCAAGTAGGTTAGCACTTGGGAAATAGTGATCACAATATAGTGTCCTTTGAAATAAACTCAAAAATACAAAAGCACATGGGGTATACTAAAACATATAATTTTAAAAAGGCCAATTTCTATAAGTTAAGGGCAGCTTTACAATATATTGACTGGCATAAACTCTTTAGTGAAAAGAACACTGAGGATAAATGGAACATCTTCCAACAAATATTAGAAAGGTACATTTCTCAAAAAAAAGAAACAAATTAAAACCAATGGGGCTTAGTAGAAAAGTAAAACATGAGATTAAAAATAAGAAAAGGGCATTTAAAGCATTTAAATCCGACAAATCAGATGCATCTTATAAAAGATATAAGGAAGCCAATAATGCATGCAAAAAGGTGATTAGATTTGCTAAACTTCAAAATGAAAAAAATGATAGCTAGAGAGAGCAAAACCAACCCCAAAGCATTTTTTAAGTACATAAATTCTAAAAAAACTAAAAATGAAAGTGTAGGTACACTAAAAATGGAAACGGGGGTGTTAGTTAATGAAGACCAGGAAAAGACAGGAATTTTAAATCACTGTTTCTCCTCCATATAGATTAAGGAAGAACCCATGGCAATAGATGTGCAAATGATTGCTACTAAAAACTTGCAGAATAATTGTAACTGGTTAACTTAAAGAAAGGTGCTGCTGCAACTAAAGAAAGTTAATATAAACAAAGCTCCAGGGCCTGACGGTATCCATCCACGAGTACTTAAGGAACTAAGTGTAGAAATAAGTGAACCTCTGTTTTTAATGTTTCAAGATTCTTTTCTTTCAGGAAGTGTTCCGGAGGATTGGAGGAAGGCAGATGTGGTTCATATATTGAAAAAGGGTTCAAAATCCTTGCCTGGAAATTATAGACCTGTGAGCTGAACTTCTGTGGCTGGGAAAATATTTGAAAGGTTATTAAGGGATAATATTCAAGAATTCCTTAAGAAGAACATGGTTATCAGCAAAAATCAGCATGGTTTTATGAAGCACAGGTCATGTCAAACTAACTTGATTGCGTTCTACGAAGAAGTACGTAGAAGTATAGATCAATGTGTTGCAGTGGATGTGATCTATTTGGATTTTGCCAAGGCATTTGATACAGTTCCACACAATAGATTAGTGTTCAAACTCAATGAAATCGGTCTAGATGAAAATGCTTGTTCTTGGGTAGAACATTGGCTTAAAAATAGAGTACAAAGAGTTGTCGTTAATGGTAAATTTTCAAGCTGGACAGAGGTGGCAAGTTGTGTCCCTCAGGGGTCTGTTCTGGGCCCTTCTATTTAACATGTTTATAAATGATCTTGAAGAAAGCATTGAAAGTCATGTTTCAGTGTTTGCAGGTGTTATATCCTGTAGAACATCATTTAACAAGAAATATGTGTTATATCCTGTAGAACATCATATAACAAGAAATATGTGTTATTTCCTGTATTTTTCTGTCTGTCAGTCTTATTTCATGTTTATCTCCCTTTGATCATATCTGCATAGTAATGTGCAATTTAGAACTTAGTAGTAAATATCTTAAGATTTAGAGATTGGATAATGCTTGTAACGACCACCCCTGTTTCCTGCTGTATAAAACCTGTTACACGGCTTATTAAAAGCTCAGAAGTCACTTTGAACCTTGTTTTGTATTGTTCATTGGGGCTACTCACCATATGGTTTGGGGATGAGGAGAAATACAGAGAGTTCCAAATTGCTTAGAAGTCCATGGCATGACATAAAGGAAAATTCCTGATGCAGGAAATATTCACTAACAACTACTGAGCAACCTTTACCAAAGACATCAGTCTTAGACCTACTCAAATGCAATACCACCCGATCTTCCCATAATTCAACCTCCGAAAGCTACAATCCCTCTCCACCAAAACGATTGCTACTGACCAGTTCGCTCACCCTAAATGCCCCGAAAAAGGCCCAACTAAAGGCAACAGAAAACAGCAGAACTTCATACTCCGAAGAACAAACCTATATTATGGCACTAGGAAAAAGTGCAGAGGCGGGCTACAAAATTAATAAAGGGAATGGAACATACCAGCTATGAAGAAAGGTTAACAAATGTAAACCTATTTAGTTTAGAAAAACGTCGCCTGAGAGGGGATATGATAACAGTATACAAATATATTCGGGGCCAATACAAACCATTGTGTGGAAATCTATTCACATGCCGGACTTTACATAGGACACGAGGTCATGCGTTTAGACTGGAAGAAAGAAGATTTTGTCTAAGGACAATGAAAGGTTTTTTTACCACCCGATGGGCACAGGATGTGCCACACACTGAAGCCCTCTTGAAAGAGGCTGGAGACCTGCCCAGGCATTCTTCCACTGTCTTTAGCCATTGTCGCGCCGGCCTCGATAGCTCCGCCCCTTTTTTAACGAGAAAAAGGGGCGTCAATATAATGACGTCACGGATCACCA
The DNA here is from genome assembly GCA_933207985.1 of Pelobates cultripes. NCBI lineage: Eukaryota > Metazoa > Chordata > Amphibia > Anura > Pelobatidae > Pelobates > Pelobates cultripes. The sequence goes on from OW240923.1 coordinate 67,034,082, forward strand.
AAACGTGTGAAAAATGACGTTTTGGGATCGTGGCTATCATCCTAACCAGATACAGCCACAGTATAAAAGGGAGTTCTTGAGTTAGGTTCCTTGCCCTGTTGTGGTTCTTCATAGTCCCAATAGCGCGTTGTACTTATTTGTATTTTCTGGGTTTTTTTACTTCAGCTTGCTTGAGTATTCTCCTTTCTATTGTTCCTTTGACTCGGCTTGAGTACCTTAGTTCTTTGTGATCTCTGGCTCCCCTGACCTCGGCTCATCCTGTTTATTCTCTATCTTCGTAACCCAGCCATTCTAAGGTCCGGTACGTTACTGCTTTTGTTACATTCTGTGTTTAGGATCCCCACTATCCTGACATTACAACAGGACCATTATGGATCCGCCAGTTGTAACTAACCAGGTAGATCCATGCAATAACCGTTTCGAGCAAATTGACTATCGCTTTACAAACTCTTATCAATAGGCCTAGTCCTGGACCTGAGGAGAGTTGTAATGCTCCCTCGGCCCCTCTTAACACTGGCCTTGAGGTAGCTACTGTAGGGGCATCTTCCCATGTCAAACCACCATTGCATTATGGTGGAGCACCAGAAGCTTGCCGTGGATTTTTGAACCAAATCAGTATCCACTTTGAACTCCAGCCTCGCTCATATCCTACAGCTAGAGCAAAGGTGGGTTTCATAATAACTCTAATAGTGGACAGAACCTTGGCTTGGGCTAATCCTCTCTGGGAGAATGATAATCCTATCGTGTATATATAACTATGCGGCTTTTGTAGAGGCTTTCAGACGGACTTTTGATCCACCTGGAATAAAGGCAAATGCCACTAGATTCCTCCTCCGTCTTAGGAAAGGTAATCAATCCCTAGTAAAATATGCGCTGGAATTTAGATCCCTAGCATCTGAAGTAGCTTGGAACAACCAAGCCTTTGTGGATGTCTTCTTGAATGGTTTGTCAGAAGTTATTTTAAATGAAAAAGCTACTAGGGACCTTCCTGAGAACTTAGAGGATTTAATAACCTTCATGTCCCGCATAGACGAAAGAATGAGGTATAGACAGAACACCCGGGACAAATCTAGAGGATCTTCTATTCGTATGACACCGAATAATCCTGATTCCATGGCACTTGCCTTACCAGAACCCATGCAATTAGGGACGACTACATTAAGTGAGGCCGAACATCAATATAGGAGAAGAGAAGGACTATGTCTTTATTGTGGGCAAAGAGGTCATCTTCGTTTGTCTTGCCTTAGCAGGCCGGAAAGCTCTTGCACCTAAATCCATATGGAGGACAGGACTTGGGTGTTTCTTCTTCGTCCTCCATAAAATATCAAGATCACAGGCTTCTTATACACATCACCTTAACTTGGGGAAAAAGAATGGTTAAAACTGTAGCATTAATAAAGTCTGATGCTGCTGAGAATTTTATTGATCAGGATTTTGTGGTTGAAAATTCTATCCCCTACCAGTTAGAAATACACCCTTGGCCATTGAGGCCATAGATGGTAGATCCCTCTGGGTACCTGAGATTACACATGAAACCATACCAATTCTTATGTGTGTTACACAAGGAGATTTGTGTACTCCAAGTCATATCTTCTCCAGCTTTCCCAATAGTGTTAGGATTCCCTTGGCTGAGAAAGCATAATCCAACTATAGATTGGGAGAGAGGTGATATCGTAGCTTGGAGTAACAACTGCCATCAGGGATGTATTACCAATGTAAAGCCTATTCACCTTATCAATGTACCTACCATATCTACTGTATCTATGGTGATTCCGGAACAATAACGTAAGGTGAAGGAAGTATTTGATAAGGTTAAAGCCAATTTATAACCTATCTATAGGTCGTATGATTGTGCGATTGATTTCTTACCCTGTACCATGCCTCCCAAAGGCACTGTATATCCTCTGTCCATTAAGGAGAATACTGTATTAGAGGAGTATATTAAAGAAAACATTGAAAAAAGGTTTTATTAGAAAATCCTCATCACCTGCTGGGGCAGGATTTTTCTTTTTTTTGTGTCCCAGAAGGAGGGTGATCTCAGGCCTTGCATCGATTAGAGAGGATTGAATAAGATTACTAAATGCTTATCCAATACCTCTTATAACCGAGTTGTTTGACAGAGTAAAAGGTGCTAACATTTTTACCAAAGTCGATTTAAGAAGTGCTTATAATCTAGTCAGAATACGCAAAGGAGACGAGTGGAAGACAGCCTTTAACACCAGATACGGGCGTACGAATATACAGTAAAGCCTTTTGGGTTATGTAACGCCCTGGCTGTCTTTCAAAATCTTATAAATGACATATTGAGAGATTTCCAACAAAAATGTGTGATCGTCTACCTGGATGATATCTTGATATACTCTAAAGACATAGTGATGCATCACAAACAAGTAAAGAAGTTGTTGACCAAACTGTTACAGAATGGATTATACTGCAAACTAGAAAAATGCCTTTTTGATCAGTCCCAAATTTCTTTTCTAGGTTATGTGATAACAGGGGAGGGATTTGAGATGGATCCTAAAAAATTGGATTCGATAATCAAATGGCCCATTCCCAATGGACTAAAAGCTATACAACGATTTGTAGGCTTCTCGAATTCTAAAAAGTTGTGTGATAGAGAAAGGAGATATGATTTAGGAGATAGGGAACTTCTTGCTATCATTCTGGCCTTTAAGGAATGGCGTCATCTCCTGGAAGGTACTGTACACCCTATAACAGTCCTAACAGATCACAAAAACCTTTCCTATGTAGGCAATGCTAAACGTTTGTTGGCTAGACAAACTCGTTGGTCTCTCTTTCTAACGAGATTTAATTACGTCCTTACGTATAGACCTGGATCCAAAAACTCTAAAGCTGACGAACCACTTATGGGTCATACAAAGGAACTTTCCTCTGTTGTTCCTCAACAGCGCATTATAGCCTACACTAAAACCGCCATTCATTCTCCCCTTGTATCTGAGATCATTGCTAAACAAGCCCTTGCACCTAGGATCACTCCCGAAGGTAAATTGTATGTTACTCTGGAACACCAGAAGGATGTGCTCCACTATCATCATGACTACAAGATAGCAGGACATCCAGGCATACGTAAAACATATAAATTGGTCACTAAGGAGTTTTGGTGGCAGGTATCTATGTAAGAATACTAGAGATTATGTGTTAGCTTGTTGTGTATGTGCTACTAACAAACTTTCCCGTACCCTTCCTTGTGGTTTGCTGCAACATCTTGACATACCCAACAAACCTTGGGTCAGTATTAGCATTGATTTCATTGTCGATTTGCCCGTATCTGAGAAAATGACAGTTATATTGACTGTTGTTGATAGGTTTACCAAGATGGCACACTTTATTTCTTTACCTAAATTATCCTCTTCACCCTGAATTGGCTACTGTGCTCGCTAAAGAAATATTTTGCATTCACGAAAGATAATGGTCTTGGGTTGACGCTTCAGATGTTCATGCCCCTCGCCTCGTTCGCTCCTTTCATTCCAAGTTTCCCTCACGCCCAGGTTCCTTCCGCCCTGTGGGCGGTCCTCTAAGGGGGAGGTACTGTCAGGGTACATTTTGGGTGGGCACAGGATGTGCCACACACTGAAGTGCTCTTGCAAGAGGCTGGAGACCTGCCCAGGCATTCTCCCACTGTCTCCAGCCGTTTTCGCGCTGGCCACGATAGCTCCGCCCCTTTTTATGATGCAAAAAGGGCGTCGACATAATGAAACTAATGACGTCACAGATCACCAAAACGTCTGAAAAATTATGTTTTGGGGGGCGTGGCTATCATCCTAACCAGATACAGCCACAGTATAAAAGGGAGTTCTTGAGTTAGGTTCCTTGCCCTGTTGTGGTTCTTCATAGTCCCAATAGCACGTTGTACTTATTTGTATTTTCATTTTTTACTTTGGCTTGCTTGACTATTCTCCTTTCTATTGTTCCTTTGACTCGGCTTATGTACCTTCGTTCTTTCTGATCTCTGGCTCCCCTGACCTCGGGCTCGTCCTGTTTATAGAGATATCTTCATAATATCAACCCGGCCATTCTAAGATCCGGTACGTTACTGCTTTTGTTGCATTCTGTGTTTACGATCCCCACTATCCTGACAGCTGCCTCCCGAAAAAAAACACCAGAAAAACCGAGCACACCTCCAAATCGTCTTTCATGGAAGCCAATACCTGTACAAAATGATGAGCGAACAAAACGCCACTCGTAGCCCTAGCCAGGAACCTATTAAACACCCAACCCACCGGAATCACCCGGCAAGCAAAATTCAGACGACCAATCAAGGACTGCAGAGCCCGCAACGACACTCTCCTACACCCGCGGACCTCAGCTACCGCCTGCCGAAGAGCAATCAGCTTGTTCTCCAGCAAGCGACACACCCCCTCCACTGAATCAATCACCAAGCCCAGAAAGGATAGACAGATCCTGGGACCCACAGTCTTATCCCTGCCAGCGGCATTCCGTAAACTTGTGCGACCCATTCGCAAGCCCACCCGGCACACATCTGACCCTGCCTGCCCAACGCAAAGAAAATCATTGAGATAATGGACTATGAGTTTTGTGCCCGCCTCCACCCAGACCACCCACTCAAAAAAGGAACTGAATTTTTCGAAGTAGGTGCACGAGATGCAACAACCCATAGGCAAACACAAATCCACAAAATACTGCCCATCAAAAAAACAGCCCAGTAGATGATGACAGTCGGGGTGAATTGACAATAAGCGGAACGTCGCTTCCATGTCCGCTTTAGCCAACAACGCCCCTGGGCCCGCCCTCCGAACCAACTTGACTGCATTGTCGAATGATGTATAAGAAACTGACCAAAGATCCTTTTGGATCAGCCGGTACTTACCAGGTTCCTTCTTCAGCACCAACCCCAAGGGGGAAACCTGAAGATCCACCAACGCTGGCACCACAAACGGCCCCACCATCCTCCCCAGTTGGACCTCCTTCATCAACTTTTCCCGTACGATACTGGGAAAATTCCCCACAGATTTCAAGTTGCGCAGACATTGAACCACCTCCCTCCCCTGGAACAGAATGACAAAACCGTAAACTAACCCATCCCACAGAGGTGCCGCATCCACTTGATTACCTTAGCGGTTTAGCTAAGGCTCCATCGCACCTACCCTCACCGGCGTGAGCCCCAGCAGAAGTGGATTAATTGCCGCCCCCTGTACCACTCTGGCCGGGGAAGACTTGCCCACTTGAAACATCGGCTATGGCTATGTGCCCCCCCACATCTCGAGTACTCATGCTTGAAACGACAGGAGGCCCCCCACTTACACTGGCCCTCACTGAAGAGCCAACAGAAACCTTTTCTCTGGACGGCCAACGAGGCTGAGGCAGTTCCCGCGCCGGCCCATGCCTGAAAAGGGGAGGCCTTCTGCGCCATCATGAGCTTCATTCACAGAGGGAGATCCATCTGATCCCATCTCATCCCCGGATGAACCGCAAGGCACTGATGAAATTGCTTGTCATACCGCCACCACGCCACCACGCCAAGCCGCCGTATGCCCGATATGCCTCCCAGATACCGTCCAGATAGCAGAATAATTGAGAGCAGCGATCCGGGGACTTCTCTCCCACCATGCTGGCCAGTATGCAGAAGGCCCTAAGCCAATTACCAAACAACTTAGGGATCTTCTGATACCATCTCCTCTTGTCCTCTTCCTCTTTCTTGCTATCCTTCTTGTCTTCCTCCGTGAGTCTAATGTACTCCTCCAACGAGAGGAGCAAAAAGATCTTCACAAACTCCCCTTTCCAAATCTTCTCCTTCACCTTGGGCTTAAGGTGACAGCCCAACGGTTCCGCAAAGGAGTTATGCACGTTTTGGCATGCCACCTCCGGGACGCCCCCAATCAGCTCGGCCCGCTCACTCTCCAACTCCGGTGAAGTCACCGACAGTACAACTGCCTCGCCGGCCACCGTTTCGCCCGCCGCAGTCCCCCCTATGACCGGAAACCTGACCAGTCCTGTCTCTTGTCCCTCCAATCGAGGCACCCATACCCAACTAAAATCCACCATCTTACCCCTGCCCCACTCCAAGACTCTAGAAAGGACTTTAAACCCTCCAACAGATCCCCAGATTTATGATTCTTCCTCCTGTGGTCTAACCCTTTCCGTGGGCGACCATCCCGGAGAATGAGAAGACATCCTGGGTACGTTGCCCTACTTTGCCCTGACCTCCCTATTGTCTGCCCAGGGCTGACCATGCATGCTTGCACCGTGCTGTCCTTTGTCCTGACCCCATTGGCTGAGCCTACCAGACTGGAGCACTCTACCGTCCCCTTCCTGAGAACTCCCGCTGGAAGAGCGAGCTCCCCGGTACCCGTCACCGTCCATCCTAACAGGAAAATCTATACGTCGACCACGCAACATGACCACAGGTGACCCCCTACTGTCTTCTTGCCCCGCACCCTGCAGAACACTCCTGGAGCATATGTGGGAGCCCTTCCTATTGGTGTCCCCCTGGGACCTGGTGTCTGGGCCCTGGCTGCAGTGATGTCCAAGTGGTGCCCCCCTAGCATACGTTTCCACCTGTGAGCATCCCCCGTACGGTGGGGTCGCCCTCCCTGCCAGCCTGGGAGGGGACCGTAAGGAGCTGCTCCTAGCCCCTCGCCCATCTGGGGAAACTGATCCTTGCCTAAGCCCTTCGTACTGTCCCCCACTAACCCCTTCCCCCCTTTGAGCCAGGTGCCCGGGACACCCCCTACGTGACGCCCCAGTGTCAGTAAGCAGGTGACCCACCGTGTTGGTGGCCGACTCACCCGACCCACTGTCCACCATCAATCCAGTCCTTGCAGAATCCACTGCCAAGGAAATCACCTTCTGCCTGGTAAACACCTTGCCCACCATGGGAACCGAACCAGAGTTACCACCCGTAGTCCTGGGTTTGCAGGCCGAACGCAGTCCATTTGGGAGAAATCCAGTGTTCCTGTTCGGGGGCAGAATGTTCGGCAGCTCCCTGTTTTCAGCCCGAATGTTTGTCTGTATTCTGTTCGCTACCAGAACATTCGGCAGTTGTTTGTTCGCGGCCCGATTCAGCAGTTTCCCATTCATGCCCCGAACGTTCTACAGTTTCCACATGTTCAGCAGCTCCGTCAGTTACCTGTTCCACCAGTTACCTATTCATGGGAACACATCCTGGCCGTGTAGCCAAACTCCGACACCGTCCTCGCAGTGCGGCTGTCATGGGACTCCGGCCAGCCACTGCTTCAGCCCTACAAGGCTCCACAGTCGGGCTCCTGCCCCTCCAACCACCGAGCTGCTCACTAGGACTCAAGCGCCACGCGGCCTGGTCCTCCTAGCAGGCCGACTTCTTTGGGACACAGATGGCTCCCTATATACACTCCTCAGTATATCTTAGGAGGCAATCAGGAGTGAGACCAGGTTGACATCTTTGCCTTCCATGATCTCTTTTTTTTAATGTTAGCTGATACCATATGAGCTGGATTGATAATATTCAGAGTATTTGGGCACTAGTGGAATTACCGGTTTGACTGCAGGGGAGAATTAGAGGTTCAGGAGTGACCAGTCCAGGGAGAGAATCAGGTCTGCTTCCAGACTCCAAGTGATCCAGCCTATCATTTATCCGTCCCAATGAGGACAGGACCGACGATAATATGGCATAAATGTTGGATCAATGTACACCGCTGGATCCCTCTCCTGCCCCAGTGTTATCTGAGGTAGTATTCAAAAGTCTATACAGTTCTGCCTTCCTGGTAGTAGCAGGGTAGGGTATGTTCCATCGCCTTAGTTCAGCCATAATTCTTGGGATACTCCAACACCATGAGCAAAGTAGGGCTAGCGTTTTCCCCTTTGTGTGATAGAGTGATTGACTTTGCTGGGGTGCTGGGGATAGACAAATCCTGGACAGCTTCAGGTAGTTGAGACATACTAGGGATTAAATGAATCATTAAGTATTAAAGGAGATCCCATCCTGTACTGGCTGGCTATACAAAACCAAAAGTAAAGTGCGCTGTGCCTTTAAGACCAAAATGAATTATTTATTCATGAGAGCGAGAATAATATGTGCAATATTATATAGCAAAAAAAGTGACCAAGTGCATTTGTGCAAAACCACACTTATAAATGTGTACAAATAATTTGCAAGGATAGTGCAATATACAACCAAAAATTGTACTTAGCTTTCCCACTTTGGAATATACCTTTAACGTGCATCAGCATTCCAATATAGATCTCAAAAAAAGGGGAAATATACAATCATAGGACAGTATGTTTGAATATTATATATGCAAAATATGAAAGAAAACACTCATAAGGATAGAGCAATTTAGTCTGCTCTGAATTTTGATGGCATCTTCTGCAACATTTGCAAACTTGAAGCTGTGGTGATGGTAGAAATCTTTATTATCACTTTCAGGATTAAAAACTGCTTATCAGGCTGTAAAATCCCTTTATTCTATGTTTCCCCCGCTTTCTCTGTGCTGGGATGGCTTGTCCAGCCCCGGCTTGCAGGACACTGGGTGCCGAAAACAGTCTCTCACAATCAAACACTTCCAGGAGGCGGGGCTTACGGCCGTTGAGCATGATGATGTAATTACGTCAGAATGTGATGATGCGTTTCGCCGATATGCTCGGCTTCATCAGATCTGAATAGAATAGGGTAGCGGAGAGCTGATTTCTCACAGCTAAACTCCACCAAGTACTTTAAGAGGATGCAGGAACAAGTAATAAATCCAAGAGAATATCCAGCACAATCAGCATTACAATCCAATAATATCCCATCACTTTCCCCAATCACTGGACGACACACAGTATCAGGAGTAGAACTAAAGATTTATTCACAGCAGCTCCTTATACAGGATTCTCCCATGCAAGGGAGGGATTTCCATTAATTTGTACAGTATCCAATCCTGTTCTGGTAACCTCCCACACATCTCCTCCCCTCAGCCTGCATCATAATCCCCTTATTCAGGACACCAATTTCCCCCCCCCGTTTCTGGATGTACCCCTAAACCTAGGGGTACCCCTTTAAATGGCACATCCCCTGGTAGCCCTGATCTGGGTGAACAACATATCCAAAAATCACCCAGATCAGACCAGGGGTTCGGGAAATTTATGGAGGGAATAAAAAGACCGACCGCGCTGAGGGAAACAGCCGAATTGGGTTCCATGCGATGGGGCCCTGCGGTCGGTCCTGGCATAAGGAAACAAATTACACTAAAGCCTCTAGTTACAAGGACCAGGGAGGGTTCGTTTGAATCCCCTCGTTCGGTTGGTTCTGTCTACCGAACGAGGGGCCGTTCGGTAGTTTGGGTGCGAACGGATCGGGCTTATGGAGGTCTCAGCGGTGTTCGCCTAGTCGAGTGTCCGATTTGGGTTCCAGACACTCGACGGCAAAACACCGCTGTTCGGGAGTTTTAAAACAGCTGCCGCCACGTGTTCATTTCCCGAATGGCGGCCACCCCCGAGAACAAAGGTCTTACTGCCCAGTCCCTTAATTGTTAGAATGATACTACCGAACAATCAGACGAATACAACACATTTCTATACATATAATGCCTGCCATTTACACGAATACATTTAGAACAAGCAATTCTCAGGACAGCCCAGTGCCATCCACTACACTGCTCCCCCTTGTCCACAAGCCGGCATACACAGTCTGATCCAACACGGATTGGCTTGGGGATGTCCGGGAATGCTCACGGATCATTTCTCCAGGTCAGTTTGTCTTGACAACCCGTCAGCGTTCCCGTTCTGTTTGCCCGGGCGGTACTGAATATTAAAGTCAAAGGGCTGCAGCACCAAACTCCAGCGCAGCAGCCTGGCATTATCCCCAGCCACCCGGTTCAACCACACCAACGGGTTGTGATCCGTGAGCAAGGAAAAGGGCTGTCCATACAAATACGGCTGCAATTTCTTCAGGGCCCACACCACAGCCAGGCATTCCTTTTCGATGGCGGCGTAGCTCACTTCTCTGGGTAGAAGTTTCCGACTGATGTATGCTACGGGGTGTTCTCCGCCATCGGCCCCGACTTGGCTTAATACTGCCCCCAATCCAAACATAGAAGTGTCTGTGTGAACAAGAAAACGTTTAGTTGGATCGGGAGCTGCCAAGACAGAGGCATTAACAAGTGCATCTTTCAACAGTTGGAATGCCTTCTCACACTCCGGGGTCCAGGTTACTTGGCGGGGTAAATTCTTGCGGGTAAGGTCAGTAAGGGGTTTGGCCAGGGCGCTATAGTTGGGGACAAATTTTCGGTAATATCCAGCGGTCCCTAGAAAAGCAAGGACCTGGGTTTTTGTCCTGGGGTGGGCCATTGGGCTACTGCCTCTACCTTGGCGGGTTCAGGTTTCTGTTTTCCACACCCTGCTCTGTGTCCGAGGTACCGTACCTCCGCCATGGCTATACTGCATTTAGCCGGTTTCAGGGTTAATCCGGCTTCTCGGATCCTATCTAATACCGCCCCTATGTGGGCCAAATGTTCCTCCCAAGTGTTGCTAAAGATATCTATATCGTCTAAATAAGCACAAGTGTAATCCTGAAATCCATCCAGGAGTCGGTCCACCATCCTCTGGAAGGTAGCGGGTGCGTTTTTCATCCCAAACAGCATTACCTTAAATTGGTATAAATCGAATGGGGTGACAAAAGTGGATTTAGGAATGGCCTTAGGTGCCAGGGGAATTTGCCAATACCCCTTACATAGATCAATGGTTGTGAGGTAGTGACCTCTGGCCATCCGGTCCAGTAATTCTTCTATCTGGGGCATAGGGTATGCATCGGATACTGTCTTTTCATTTAACCTCCTGTAGTCCACGCAGAAGCGGGTCGTGCCATCTCGCTTGGGTATGAGGACTACAGGAGAGGCCCAGGGGCTATCTGACTGTTCAATCACCCCTAGTTGAAGCATCTCTTCAATCTCCTTGCGCATGTTTTCCTTCACCGCTTCAGGGATACGATAAGGGGTTTGGCGCATAGGAAGCTGTCCTGGGGTCTCTACCCTGTGAGTGGCCAAAGGAGTGTACCCAGGTATATTGGAGAATGTATCCTGTTTCTCCCTTAATAACTATTGTACCTCGGTACGCTCCTGTGGGCTCAGCCGATCCCCCAGAGTAACTTCCCCCAAATCTCCGGACAGTCTGCCGTCCCTTAGTAGATCTGGGAGAGGCAGGCTGTCAAACTCTTCATTGGAGGGGGCGCAAATTGCGGTTACTTCCTCTGAACGTTCCCGGTAGGGCTTCAGCATGTTCATGTGGATCATGCGTCGCCCCCCAGTCCCTGTGCAGGCGCCAATTATATATACGTGGTGTCGCATCTCTGTTCCATCATTTTATATGGGCCCTGCAAGGAGGCCTGCAGTTTATCATGTCGGACTGGTTTCAAAATTAGAACCTTCTGCCCAACCTGGAAGCTGCGGTCCCTGGCGCCCTTATCATACCAGGTGCGCTGGCGCATTTGAGCTGTCTGGAGGTTCTTTCGGACTGACTTGGTCAACGCTTCTAACCGCTCTCGAAAAGCCAGTACATATGGTATGATGGGGATACCGTCTGTGCTCCGATCTCCCTCCCAGTGTTCCCTGATCAGATCAAGGGGTCCCCTTACTCTCCGCCCAAACAGTAACTCAAATGGGGAAAATCCTGTCGATTCCTGCGGCACCTCCCTGTAGGCAAACAGGAGATGGGGCAGGAACCGTTCCCAGTCCCTATGGGTGTCTGCAAAAGTGCAAAGCATTTGCTTCAAGCTCCCGTTGAACCTTTCACATAGCCCATTGGTCTGAGGGTGATAGGGGGCGCTAATGATCGGTTTGATGTCACAAAATTTCCAGAGGCTTTGGGTGACTTCCGCAGTGAACTGGGTGCCCTGATCCGAGATGATCTCTCTGGGTAACCCCATCCGAGTGAAAATCTGCATCAGGGCACGGTTTCTGCGTGCATGTTAGTCAGGGCAATCACCTCTGGATATCGGGTGGCATAATCCACTACAGTTAAAATATACCTTTTCCCAGAGGGGCTGGGCCTTTGCAGGGGTCCTATTAAATCTACCGCTACTCTGCTGAACGGTTCCTCGATTATGGGTAGCGGGTGCAGTTTTGCCTTCCGCCAGTCCCCTCTCTTTCCTACTCTTTGGCACGTGTCACACGTGTTGCAGTACCTGCGGACTTCCTGACTAACTCCCGGCCAAAAGAAACTCTGGGTCAGCCGGTGCTGGTTACGACTGACCCCTAAATGTCCGGATAGCGGAATATTGTGCGCTATCCGGAGTAATTCTGCTCGGTACCATTGGGGTACCACTAGCTGCCTCATCACAATAGGGTCTGACCCTGCTATCTGTTTGTCAAACTCCCTATACAGCAACTGGTTATCGCCCTCCCCTCCCGGCAGGTCTGAGGTTACTTTGTCTCTATAGGCCTGTAAAGTGGGGTCCGTGACTACTTCGGCCGCAAATTCAGTGGGGGGGGGCCCAAGGGGTACATTCTAAGGTAGGGGAAGGATCTCTTACCTGGACCTCCAGGAGTGTGTTGTAGTCCTGGGTGCGGGCTGTTGTCGTGTAACCACTGGGTGGGCCTCTCCGGTTGTTGGGGCCTGAGGTTCAAATGCAGACGTCAGTTTGCCCAGATCGTTCCCCAACAAAACCTCCTCTGGCAGCTGGGGCATCAACCCCACCTCCACATTCCCAAACCCTGCTCCCCAATGTAAATGTACTCGGGCTGTGGGTAGCCGGTATACTGCTCCCCCGGCTACCCTGACTGCTACTGTTCTGCTGGTCTTGGCCTGGTCAGGTACCAAGTGACTCTTGACCAGTGTGATGGTGGCCCCTGAATCGCGAAGATCCTGGACTGCTTTCCCCTCCAAGTACACCGTCTGTCTATGATGCTGGCGGTTGTCGGCATTAGCTTGTACAGGATCCGCTTCATGTAATACTTCCCATTGTTCCACAGTGTTTATAGGAATTGCGGTGCCATAGGGATTTGTTGCATCTGCTTGGTAGTAGTGGGCTGCCTGTCGAGGTGGTGGAGGTAGTCCGGGCCTGATCCAGGTGGGCATTCTCTCTTATAATGTCCCCAGCGTTGGCAATGGTGGCACTTTATCGAGCTAGTTGGTCGAGGGGTTGGTTGTACATTAGCAGGTGGGTAAGGAGGTAGTTGTCGTGGTGGCGGTGTGGTGTTGGGGTATGAGCTGTTCCCCCGTACGGGTCGGATAACTGTCTTAATGGGGGCTGGTTTTTGTTGTCGGCGGGCATCCAGGTACTCATCCGCCTTTTTAGCTGCTTCTGTGAGGGATTTCGGATTGCGGTCTCTCACCCATTCCTGTACATCATTCTGGATGCCCTCATAGAATTGCTCCAATAGCAACATTTGTAACAAGTCCTCCATGGACCGAGCTTTATTGGACTGTACCCATCCAAGGGCAGCCCGATGTAGCTTGCAGGCTCATTCCACATGAGAGTCCTTGTCATTTCTTTTTAACTCTCGAAATCTTCTCTGATATGCCTCTGCGTGATAGCATACCGGTCCAGGATCACCTCTTTTACCCTGTGGTAGTCCCGAATCTCCTCATCTGGTACAGTTCTATATGACTCAGCAGCATTTCCAGTGAGCATCCCTGCCAAAATAGGTACCCACTCCTCTGGACTAATATTATGCAGTGCACACAGTCTCTCAAAATCTTGGAGAAAAGCATATATATCCTCCTCTGCTTCTACATATGTTTTAAAGGCTTGGTAAGGTATTTTTGCCTTACCCTGTGTGATGGTAGCGGTGGTAGCATTCCTCTCCACATTTTGTGGTGACCTTTGGTGTAGTATAAACTCCTGCACCTCTGTCATTGTACTGGATATAATATCCGCCATTGGATTCTCTCCATAAAAGGACAGCCTAAACTGCAGCTGTCTTTGGAACTCTTCTTGTTCCGATCCATCTTCTGAACTCCGCTGCTCAGGGATTGCCCTGTCCTCATTTTGATATTCTGCCATCACCTCTGCAATGAGGGTTGCTTTTCTTTTGTTGCTTGCTGCAATACCTTTTGCTTCTAGGAAATCTTTTAGCGTGGATCTTTTAAGCTTTGCATAATCACTCTCCATCCGTATCCCATTAGTCCTTGTTCCCTTGTGAGTCTGGATCCCAGTGCTGCCAACCAATGTAGCGGAGAGCTGATTTCTCACAGCTAAACTCCACCAAGTACCTCCCCTCAGCCTGCATCATAATCCCCTTATCCAGGACACCAATTCCCCCCCATTTCTGGATGTACCCCTAAACCTAGGGGTACCCCTTTAAATGGCACATCCCCTGGTAGCCCTGATCTGGGTGAACAACATATCCAAAAATCACCCAGATCAGACCATGGGTTTGGGAAATTTATGGAGGGAATAAAAAGACCGACCGCCCTGAGGGAAACAGCCGAATTGGGTTCCATGCGATGGGGCCCTGCGGTCGGTCCTGGCATAAGGAAACAAATTGCATGAAAGCCTCTAGTAACAAGGACCAGGGAGGGTTTGCCTGAATCCCCTCGTTTGGTTGGCTCTGTCTACCGAACGAGGGGCTGTTCGGTAGTTTGGGTGCGAACGGATCGGGTTTATGGAGGTCTCAGCGGTGTTCGCCTAGTCGAGTGTCCGATTTGGGTTCCAGACACTCGACGGCAAAACACCGCTGTTCGGGAGTTTTAAAATGGCTGCTGCCACCTGTTCGTTTCCCGAATGGCGGCCACCCCCAAGAACAAAGGACTTACTGCCCAGCTCGTCAATTACCCGTTCGCAACGGGTAATTGAAGGCACACTTCAAACAGGGGAGGTCTGACTGTTCGGTAGTTTCATTCCCTTAATTGTTAGAATGATACTACCGAACAATCAGACGAATACAACACATTTCTATACATATAATTCCTGCCATTTACACGAATACATTTAGAACAAACAATTCTCGGGACAGCCCAGTGCCGTCCGCTACAAATAGAATAAAGGGACTTTACAGCCTGATAAACAGTTTTTAATCCTGAAAGTGATAATAAAGATTTCTACCATCACCACAGCTTCCAGTTTGCATATGTTGCACAAGATGCCATCAAAGTTCAGAGCAGACTAAATTGCTCTATCCTTGTGAGTGTTTTCTTTCATATTTTGCATATATAATATTCAAACATACTGTCCTATGATTGTGTATTTCCCCTTTTTTGAGATCTATATTGGAATGCCAATACAAGTTAAAGGTATATTCCAAAGTGGGAAAGCTAAGTACAATTTTTGGTTGTAAAGTGCACTATCCTTGCAAAATATTTGTACACATTTTTAAGTGTGTTTTTGCACAAATACCCTTGGTCACTTTTTTTGCTATATAATATTGCACATATTATTCTCACTTATTTAAATAATTCATTTTGGTCTTAAAGGCAGAGCGCACTTTACTTTTGGTTTTGTATAGTTACATGTGATTGAGCTTTTTCACTGTATATAGTGCTGCTTATTACATATAGTTATTACTATCAATTGATTCAGCGCCATAACATTACTTGTGTGTGTTTTAGTATTTGTACTGACTGGCTGCCTAATGCCAAGTGGCAAAAAAAATTACCTAATGTTCTGTGACAGGTGAAACCCTGCTAAGTGCCAAGTGGCTTGAGAGGCTCTATGTGTTGGCCCGAGGGGATTTCGTTGACATTGATGTTGATGTGGCGGGGTGCAGGCCTCTTTGTGACTTGTAAAGCATAACATAGAATGGGAGTGACAGGTGAATAACCTCAGAGTATGAGGATGGGTGTTGGCCTTGCGGGACCACTATGTTAAGGCATAAAGGCCTGAAAAAATTAACTAGTGGATTCCTGAACCCTATGAGCCAGTATACAGCTATCTAGTCTGAGACTAGTTACAGGTAGGTGGAGTAGGGAGGTGTGATCATATCGAGACTGACATACCTGATGTGAGACAGATATGGAGTAGGTCACAGGTAACAAAGCCCCAGCAATACCTATAAGAGTAATAATAGTATTGTAGTACCCAAATTGTACTGTTACTGAAGTAAAATAATAATAGAGACACCTACCGTTTTATGGCTTGGTCTATGTTGAACCATCACTAAGTTGTAAGTGGTCTATGAATAGCTGGGCCTAGTACCTGACAACATAGAAATGAACATATTAGGTCTGGGATTGCTTGTGAGGGCCAGATCGTCCACCCAAATAACTATAAACCACTAACCTAAATGCACAGTAGGGTATGAGGAATAGAAGTGATTGTTGCTCAAATGCTGAGTGCCTTCTAAACCTGAAATATAACACGTGATAATTCAGAATCCAAGGACTACTTGATATGACTACTATTAGCCTTTACGTATAGACCCTCCTAAGTGCGAGTGGATCACCGGGATTCTAAACAGGAATTGTCAATATGATACCTAAAAGGAGTATATACAGAGAAAAATTTACCATAGAGCAATGACAGGAGGGCCAATGGCCTTTACTTAAAATCCTAAGCTTAACCCGTAAACCGGAACCTCACCTATGAGTCTCTAGACAAGTTGAGACAGCCAGAAGACAGAGCAATAACTACGCAACCTAAAAAACAGCATTGTGTTATAACCTACATGATAAAAAAAAATTATGACATGCAATGATCAAACAATGCTCTTGTTAACTACTTCAAACAATCAGATTGAGCATCATATGCAGAGAAAAACTTAATATACATACATAGGTAATACCATAAACCAGCCACTAGAGGCCCACATAACATCCAGCATTTAAACTGAACACAAGTTAAATACATTTCGTGTGATTTCGCATAAAAATTACTGTCACGGAAGCTCCCATGCCACACCCTGCTGGAGAGGCATAACAGCTAGCCTCCTGCCCACAGACTATGGG